>CM057846.1:160340-171697 GCA_030068395.1 Apalone spinifera
GTATCATGAGCTTTCGTGGGCACAGCCCCCTTCTTTAGATGACTGGAGTTATGAGTAGGGGATTTGAAAATTCAAAATAAATAGAAGGGAAAGGGGGGAGGAGGAAAAGAATGATGCTCTGTCTCCCACCCCCTTCCTGTTTTTTCTTTAAGTATCTGGAGAATGGGTGCTAAACCTAAGCAGATAAAGATCAAAGTCAATAGATAAATTGCTAAGACAGGAAGGATACCACTCAGAAAGTAGTTAGCACTCTCAGTGGTAGAAGCCCCACCAATCTAAATCAAGATTCAGTCCATTAGCATATGAACTGAATTTGTGTATGTAATGTAATTCCAGGCTTTCTCTGTGAATTTGGCTTGAGGAACTGGCCTGTGACAAGACCGCCACCTGCAGATTTGAGAATGCAATCACTGAGATCCTAGATTTCATTCTCTTTCCTCAGCCTACATTTGGCCTACAAGACCTCTCTCCTATCCTTCGTTACGTCATTATTACCTACATGTACCACAACCATTTGTTCCTCCCCAGCACTACATATGAGTCTATTTCTATCTGACATTCCCAGGCAAATTCAGCAGCTAAGCCTGTTCTTGTGAGAGGATGCTGTCACTGCTTGCAACTCAAGGCACTACCTTGTCTCCTTGCCTGCCTCATTGTCTGCAGTTGATTGTATTTGTGTGGGGTAAGGCAGGGACATATCAGAATATTTGTAAACACACCGCAATAAACACTTCACCCCCAGTGATACACAGTTGCTTTATGGTCCAGCCCCCACCCTCCTCTCTGCTCAGGAATAGGGCATCCCACCAAGTACTTGTGAGGCCACCAGCCACCTGCAAAGCAACTGTGGGGAGTGTGCAGTAGTGGCCTGTCTTGTAGCAGAATACAGTTCTGTGCACAATACTCCATTCCCTCCCCCTCCCTTTCGCTGGAGGGGAGTCAGAACACAGGGAGTGGCATGAAGTTCCTAGCAAATGGGCATCAGGGCAGCTTTCTGGGTTACTGACCACTGCAGATTTCCATTGGCCACCAGACCAGGGCCCCAATATGGGGAAGCTCATCAGGCTGGCTCATCAGGGCTGAGTCTGGATGATTCCTCAAAGCAGCTGGAACTGCAAAGCCAGGCACAGTGACATACCCAAGGTACTCACATACCCAAGGATTGCTGGAGGCATAGCTGGGAAGGCATTTCCCCTGTCCAGGGTCTTGGCTAAGAAGTAGAGCATGCCTCCAGGGAGCTGCCCAGAGTCAACAATTAGGCTTAGCTGGGTGTATCCTGCCCCAAGAACTACCTGCATCTGCAGCAGGAGTGGAGCACCTTAACCTTTTCCATCCTCCTCCATGCCACTTGCATTAAGGCCTTTGAGTATTCTAGGATGCACTTCATCAGGCACTGGTGACTTGAAGACATGTAACTTTTCTAAGTAATTTTTAACTTGGGGTTCTTTTCCTATTTTAATTTCTGAACCTACCTCCCTTTTCCAGCTTTCACTGTTGTAGGCACCAACCTGCTTGGTGAAAACTGGAACAAAAAAGTCATTAAGCACCTTTGTTATTTTGACATTTTCTGTTACTGTTTTTCCATCTTCATTGAGCAACGGGCCTACCCTGTCATTGGTCTTCCTCTTGCTTCTAATATATTTATAAAATGTTTTCTTGTGGCTCCCTTTATGTCTCTAGCTAAATTGAGCTCATTTTGTGCCTTCACCTTTCTAATTTTACCCCTACATACTTGGTTATTTGTTTATATTTATTCTGACACATATTCAGATACATACAATTAGGAACATTTACCTCAAAGTTTTATCAGGTAAACTAGCAAAGCTGGAAATGTAGGCAGGGTTTTGTTTTTGTAGAGGTACTGAGAATCCTTAAGCAGCCTCGGAGCAGCCCAGGCCTTTACCTTTTCAATGAACTCTATTCCCTTTAAATGGTAGGTGAGAGAGATGTTGGATAGAGTTCCTCCAAGGAGTACATGAGCAGTAAGAAATGGTCTAACTCATTCAAGACATTGACAAGAAATCTGAGTTAAGTGGGAGGGAGAAGCATCAGTTACGGAGAGCCTGCCTTAAGTCTGATGGAGGCATCCAGATTCTGATCTCACTTACATTGCTTGTATGCTAATCTAGCCACTGATATCTTGCTTCTTTCTGGTGTCAGAACAAAACCATCCCCAGTGCGTGAAAAGCCACATTGCCAATGGTCCCCAGCCTGGAGCAAGGGTAGGGATTTTTCCATCCAAAATGCAGGACTCTGCACTTGTCCTTGTTGAACCTCATCAGATTTCTTTTGGCCTAATCCTCCAATTTGTCTAGGTCACTCTGGATCCTATCCCTATCCTCCAACATATCTACTTCTCCCCCTTGCTTAGTGTCATCCACAAACTTGACAAGGGGGCAATCCATCCCCTCATCCAGGTCACTAATAAATATGTTGAACAAAACTGGCCCCAGAACTGACCCTTGGGGCATTCGTGGAATGAGGAGTAACAGTTAATTCGAACTAAAGAGTTAGTTCGAATTAACGTTTAACTGTCGCGTCTAGCCGCGGGCAGTTAGTTCGGGCTAAGGGGGATTTTAAAATGGCGGCACCGGGGAACATGCAAATGAAGCCCGGGATATTTAAATCCCGGGCTTCATTTGCAACTCCGGTTGCCCTCATTTGCCTACCTAGCTCGAACTAACGAGCTAGTGTAGACATACCCTCACATATACTGCAACTCCTCCACTTGTTCTCTCCTCCCCTGTCTGTCTTTCCTGAACAGTTTTTTTTATACCCTTGCACAACAGTGCTCCAAATATGTTAGTCGTCCCACCAAGTCTCCATTATTCCAATCGAATCATAGACCAAGTCTCAGATGCTGAGGGTCTATCCTATAGATTTAGGTCAATATAAGGCAGCTTATGTCAACTTAACTATGACAGTGTCTACCCTACATCCTTGCTTCTGCACAGGTGAGTTCCCTACTAAACCAACTCCATCTTCACCTCCAGGAGAGGCCAAGGGTTTATGTCCGTGTAATTAGGGCACTGAAATATCTTTGTAGACACTTCATTCCTTACATTTGGTATACACTGTCTTGTTAATTTTGCCACGCTGCTGAAGCCATAAAATTGACAAGAAAGCCAGCACCTGCTTGAACTGCTCAGACTGCATGCCAAGTTAGTCTGCCACCACCAACCCAGGCTGCCACCTTTGGGATCCTGGCTCCCTGTTCCCCAGCAGAAGTATGGTAGCTGACCAGAATCTGGACATAGATCTTCCTGCCAGGGGCAAGAAGCCTGGCTGGGAGTGGGGAGCCAAGACCACTTGATGGCACCTAGGTTCCTGGTGGGGAACTATGCAAAGTTAAGAGCCATGGCTCTCAGCCCCCCTACACTGCCCCTCTTTAGTTGGTGGAAGAACACCTGAAGAGGACGCACACCACTGACAGAAGGAGGGTAATGTGGACATCAGCTACCACAGACCTAACATAGGTTGACTTAAGATGGTAGTGTACACATGCTGGAAAAGGTGAAGGATAACAAAGATAGATACACAAGACTGAATCATGAGATCTGAATTCTGTTCCTGGTTCTCCCGCAAATGTTTTTTGTGTGACCTTGGCTACATTTACACTGCAATGAGAGTCTTGCTGCTGTTCAGAAAGGAGGCAGCTGATTTAAGCTAATGGGGCCATACTGGGTCAACCAAAGGTCCCTCTAGACCAGTGTTTCCCAACCAGGGTTCCGCAGACCATTGTCAGGGGTTCCACGAGAAATCGTTAAACAAATAAATAATTTTTTTCTTACAATGTAAGCGGACATATATATATAACAACTCTTTACAAATAAATTTTCTTGACAGTAATTTAGCAGTAATTGAATTGCGCGCCCCGCTGTCAACTTTTTCTGGCCAAGAAAATTTTTTCATAGATAGGGGTTCCTCGGGCTATGAAAAATTATTTTAGGGGTTCCTCAATGGGGAAAAAGGTTGTGAATCACTGCTCTAGACCAATATCCTGTCTTCTGCCTGTTTTACTCTGCAGTTTAGCCAGATCCACTGGGATGTTGCACTTAATTATATTATGATCACTATTAACAAGCAGTCAGGCTACATTCACCTCTTGGACCAGATCCTATGCTCCACTTAGGACTAAATGAAGAATTGCCTCTCCCCTTGTAGGTTCCAGGACAAGCTGTTCAAAGAATCCACCATTTAATGCGCCTAAATGTTTTATCTCTGCATCCCTTCCAGAGGTAAACTATACCCAGTCAAATCAGGATAGTTAGAACACCCCATTATTATTGTGGTTTTGGTCTTTGTAGCCTCTCAAACCATCCTAAGCATTTCACAGTAACTATCACCATCCTAGCCAGGTAATAGATTCTTATACTCTTATTTTACTAAGTATCCATAGAGAGTCTAGGTATAGTTTGATTAATTTAAGATTTTTACTTTATGTGAAAGAAATCATAGAGTTAAATATAGTGTCATTCCCTACTGTCATTCATATATAGTTGTACCCTGATACAAAACCCTATCCTCATAATTTTTTACCATACCTCCAATCTTTGTGTCAGCCATAAATTTTATCAGCAGTGATTTTCTATTTATTTCCAGAGCATTCATAAAACTATTGAATAGAATTGGGCTTAATATTGATACTTGTAGACCCTAACTAGAAATATCTGATTAGATAATTCTCCATTTTGACAAGTACTGTTGAAATGTGTCAATGAGCCCGTTCTTTAATCCACTTAATGTATTTTTAATCATCATGTCATGTGATTCCAAGCTAACTACCCTACAAAAATCTAGGATATTACACCTATGCAGTTATCTTTATCAGTCAAACTTGTAATTTCATCAAAAAATAATTTGGGCTTGTTTGACTAGGTTTATTTACCATAAAACCTTGTTGCTCTGCAATACTTATATTCCTATTCTTTAATTCTTTATTGATTTGACTCCTCCATCAATAATTCCATTATTTTGCCTCATACTGAAGTCAGACTAACTGTCCTCTACCTATAAACTTAAAAAAACATGAATAGTCTAGTAGCACCTTAAAGACTAACAAAACACGTAGATGGTGGAATGAGCTTTCATGGGTACAACCCACTTCTTCAGATGTCCTCTACCTATGTGGACCATCCCACTTATCCTCTTCTGAGTACAGGAATATTAGTACTTTTTGGTGCACGTTATCTGGCCCTCCAGATTTTAAAATGTTTATACATAGTAGATGCAATATAACTCTCTCATTAATGGACTGGAAAGTACTGCATTATCCACATTTGATAAGAATACATCATCCTGTTTCTTTCCAAATGCAGATTACAAATTGTTTATTGAACACTTGCTTCTACACCATTACTAACAATTTTACTTTATCAATTTAATAATGGACTTATATCATTCTCCTCAACTGCCTCTGAACCCTCTCTTTTTGCTGTGCCTTTTCTGAAATAGGGCAATCAGAACTGAATGCTGTATCCTAGATAAGAACATCCTGTTGATTTATATAAAAAGTCATATCATAGCAGTATACTATTCCAAACATGTTTGCTGCTTTGTGCCCCGATGCCCACTGACCTATTCAATTTCCTAACTTCTATTTAATTATTCAAAGCTAGCAATGTTGCTCTTTGTTTATGGTTTGTATTACAGTAACAGCTAGGGAAACTAACCAAGGTTCCAGGATCCCATTGTATTAGTTCTGTACACACAATTAATGTCAATTCCTACCTGAGAGAGATCTAATAATCTAGGTCCCACAAGTTACAATGGATGGATGCAGGAGGACAGTCAGCTTACACAGACCTCTTGTTCAGAAGGGGTGGGACCACAAGCGGCCAGCCCCTAGCATGACCCAGAGCACAGCACTGGACCCCCCAGTCCTCAGAGCTACAAGGGGTGAATGGTGCGGCAATCTGGTGGTGATCCAAAGTGGCCTGGGGCTCCCAGCTGCTGCCGCTGCCCAGGCTCTGCAATAATTGCCCTCTTTGCGTCCCCCCACCCACCTACCATTGGCAGGCCTGGATGGATGAAAGAAAACTGAGCTATGACTAAGATAAGAATAAGATTAGCAAGTTTAGCATAATAGTAGTAGCCCCAGTTCTTGTAGGATGAATATTTTTAGGCATAGGTATAGAGGTAAGTTCTAAGGAGGGACGTGAAGGAGGACAAGGAGTTTTCTCCATGTGTAAAGGACAGCATAGAAGAAAACCCAAAGGTGCTGGTAAGGCAAGTGGACTAGAAGGCACGTGACTAGCACTGTTGGCAAGACAGAGTTGGAGGCAGGGTCATAATAGAAGCATTAATTAGGGTGGGGCTATATCCTGAAAGGCCTTAAGGATCAAGATGAGGCACTTGTGAAGCAATATGTATGAGGAGTTTAAAGTCATCCTTCCACGTGAATTTCCCCTATCACCAGGGCTCGACAAACTATAGAATCTACTCGCCTATGGCGAGTAGATTTCAGCTGCGCACCCCGTTTACCGGCGGTGCGCGCATGCGCAATGCGGGGTTGGCAAGTGGCTTTCGCCACCATTTGCCAAGCCCTGCCTATCACTACTTCTGGAGTTTCTCAGTCTTGTGCTGAAGTTGAACTTGCTGGAACTAATTCACATTCACTGGAGAGATGCTCTGGTTTAGCTATAGTTTTCAGTCCATTTTCAGAATGGAATGAGTATAGTGGTGTCCCCCAGTAGTCTGTACTGGGACCAGTGCTGTGCAACATATTCAGATGATCTGGAGAAAGGGATAAATAGTGAGGTGGCAAAATTTGCATATGATACAAAATTACTCAAGATAAGTCAAAAGTTGATCATGAAGAGTTACAAAGGGATGTCACTAAACTGGGTGACAGGGCAACAAAATAGCACATTAAATTGAATGTGAATAAATACCAAGTAATGCACCCTGGAAAAGATAATCCTAACTATATAAAAATTGATGGGGTCTAAAATACTGTTACCATTCAAGAAAGTGATATTGGGGGTCATTGTGGATAGTTCTCTGAAAACCATCCATTCAGTGTGCAGTGGTGGTCGCAAAAGCAAACAGAATGATAGGAACCATTAGGAAAGGGATGTATAACAAGACAGAAATATAAAAATGACACTATATAACTCCATGGTACACCTACATCTTGAATACTGTGTTCAGATTTGAATACCCCATCTCCAAGAAGATATATTGCAGTTGGAAAAGGAACAGAGAAGGTAGCTAGAAATAATTAAGGGTATGGAACAGTTTCCAAAGAAGAGACATTAATAAAACTGGAATATTTCAGTATGGAAGGGGGAGGATAAGACAAAGGTCTATAAAATCTTGACTGATGTAAAGAAAGTGAAGAAAGAAATGTTTATTCCTTCATATAACATAAGAACTAGGGACTCACCAAATGAAATTAATGAGCAACACGGTTAAAACAAATATTTTTTCACATAACGTAGTCAACCTGTGCTACTCTTTTTCAGAGTAGCACAGGTTGACTACATTATGTGAAGAAATACACAGTTTGGGAACTAACTGGCTAAAAGCAGTTCTGTAAAAAAGGACATGGGGATTACAGTGGGTGAGGAGCTGGCTATGAGTCAGTGTGCCATTGTAGCCAAGAAGTCCAATGGCATAGTAAGGTGCATTAGGAGACGCATTGCCAGCAGATCTAGAGAAGTGATTATTTCCCTTTATTTGGCACTGGTAAGGCCACAGCTGAAGTATTGCATCCAGTTCTGGGCTCTCCATTACAGAAAGGATATGGACGCATTGGAGAAAGTCCAATGGAAGGCAAATAAACGATTAGGGAGCTGGAGCACATGACTGAGGGATCTGGGCTTATTTAATCTACAAAAGAGAAGGGTGAGGGGATTTGATAGCAGCCTTCAACTTTTCGAAGGGGGTTCGAAAGAGGATGGAAAGAGGTTGTTCTCAGTGATGACAGATGATGAATGAAGAGCAATGGTCTCAAGTGGCAGTGGGGGAGGTGTAGGTTGGATATTAAGAAAAATTATTTCCTAGGATAGTGGTGAAGCCCTGGGATGGGTTACTTAGGGAGCTGGTAGAATCTCCATCCCTATAGGTTTTTTAATCCCGGCTTGATAAAGCCCTTGCTGGGATGATTTAGTTGGGATTGGTCCTGCTTTTAGCAAGGGGTTGGACTTGGTGACCTCCTGAGGTCTCTTCCAACCCTATGATTCTGTGAAGTTGTGAAGTCCAACATTATAAAAGGATTCAAAAGAGACTAGATAATTTCATGGAGGATGGGTCCATTACATGCTAGATGGGCAGAGATGCAAAAACATGTTTTCTAGCAGCTAGGAGTGGATGGCAAGGGATAGGATCACTTGATGATTGCGTGTTCTATTAATTCCCTCTGGGACACCAGGCATTGGCCACTTTTAGAAGGAAAATTGCTGGGCTAGATAGACCATTGGTCTGACACAATATGGCCATTCTTATGAAATACAACAGAATCAGGGCCACAGTTCTAGCATTCTATGACTCTCTGGACATTCTCCATTATGTCCACATCTTTTCTGAAATATGACATTCAAAACTGGATACAGTATTCCAGTTGAGGCCTAATCAGCACAGAATAGAACAGAATAATTCCTTTTTGTGTCTTGCTTACAAACACTCCTGATAATACACCCAGACTAATATTTGCCTTTTTTTCCCCAACAGTGTTACACTGTTAATTCATATTTTATTTTTGGTCCACTATGACCCCTAGATGCTTTTCTTTAAGGATATGTCCACCGAGCAAAGTTATTTTGAAATAACAGCCGTTATTTTGAAATAACTTTCCTAGTGTCTACACAACCCAACTGCTATTTTGAAATTAATTCGAAATAGCAGAGGGCTTATTTAGAAATTGGTAAACCTCATTCCACGAAGAATAGTGCCAATTTTGAAATTGCTATTTCAAAATAAGTGCTGTGTAGACGCTTATTTCGAAATAGGGGGCCTCCAGCCCTTCCCAGGGTGCCCTGCTGGCAGCCCTCGCCACAAGGTAACTTCTGACCTGATGCCCTGTCGGAACCAGTTCCAGCTGGCCTTAAGTGCAATTCAGCATCCAATCAATGTGGACACGCTATTTTGAAATAGGAAAAAGCTATTTCAAAATGTATTTTGTGTGTAGATGCGTTATTTCGAAATATCTTATTTCTAATTAACTATTTTGAAATAAGATATTTCGAAATAACACTGTAGCATAGACATCCCTTAATACTCCTTCCTAGACAGAAGTTTCCCATTTTATATGTGTGAAACTGATTGCTCCTTCCAAAGTAGAGTACTTTGCATTTATCCTTGTTGCATTTCATCCTATTTACCTCAGACTGTTTCTCCAGTTTCTCCAGATCATTTTAAATTATAATCCTAACCTCCAAATCACTTGTAATCCCTCCCATCTTGGTATCATCAGCAAACATTGTAAGTGTATTCTGTAGACCATTTTCTAAATCATTGATGAAGACATTAAAGAGAACAGGTCCCAAAACTGATCCCAGTGTAACTCCGCTTATTGTCCCCTTCCAGCACGACTGAACCATTCATAACTACTCTCTGAGAACAGTTTTCCAACCAGTTATGCACTCATCTTACAGTAGCCCAGCTAGCTTGTATTTCCCTGGTTGATTTATAAGAAAGTCATGAGAGACTGTATCATATACTTTCCTAAAGACTAGCTATACCAGTGTTTCTCAACCAGTGGTACAAGTACCCTCAGGGGTACTCAAGAGAAATCTGGGGGGTACATCAAAACAACTGAAATTTGGAGAAAAATGAATTTTTGTTTTAAGTTGTACAGCACTTTATTATTTTTGTACTTTTTACACCCAAATATTTCTTCGCCTGCCCAGCTACGATTAAGTTGTTTAAACACGTGTGTTGCAATGGTAGAAAAAAAATTGTGTGTCTGAAAACTGTAGGTACTGGGGTACTTGCAATTTTTTTAAAGGGGGTACTTTATATAAAAAAAAAGGTTGAGAAACACTGAGCTACTCCACATCTTCCACTTCTCCCCTATCCACATGGCTCGTTATCCTATTAAAGAAAGCTATCAAGTTGGTTTAACATGATTTATTCTTTACAAATCCATGATGACAGTTACTTATCACCTTATTATCTTCCAGATGTTTGCAGATGTATTTCTTAGTTATTTGCTCCATTATCTTTTCTAGTACAGAAGTTAAGCTGATTGGTCTGTAGATTCCTGAGTTGTCCTTATTTCATTTTTTATAGATGGGTACTATATTTGCCCTTTTCCAGTCTTCTGGAATCTCTTCCATCTTCTATGACTTTTCAAAAACAATAGCTAATGGCTCACATACCTCCTCTTATCAGCTCCTTGAGGATTCTAGGATGCATTTCATTAGTTCCTGGTCACTTGAAGACCTCAAACTTGTCCAAGTAACATTTAACTTGTTCTTTTCCTCTTAGCTTTTGAATATACCTCATTTTTACCCTCATTCATTATGGCAGGCTTCCAATCACCACCAACCTTCTTGGTGAACAGCGAAACAAAATAAGTCATTAAGCACCTCTGCCATTTCTACATTTTTGGTTATTGTTTTTCCCTCTTCAGTGAGTTATAGGCCTACCCTTACTTTGGTCTTTTTCCTGCTTCTAATATATCTGTAGAATGTTTTCTTATTAACTTTTACTTCTCTAGCAGGTTTGAGCTTGTTTTGTGATTTGGCCTTTCTAATTTTGCCCCTACATATTCGTGTTATTTGTTTATATTCATGCTTTGTAATTTGACCTAGTTTCCAGTTTTTGTACATCTTGATTTTCATAGAATCATAGAATCATAGAACCATAGAGCTGGAAGAGACCTCAGAAGGTCAAGTCCAGCCCCCTGCTCTAGGCATGACCAATCCCAACTAAATCAACCCAGCCAGGGCTTGGTCAAGACGAGACTTAAACACCTCCAGGGATGGAGACTCCACTACCTCCCTAGGCAACCCATTCCAGTGCTTCACTACCCTCTTAGTGAAATAGTTTTTCCTAATATCCAACCTGGACCTCTCCCACCACAACTTGAGACCATTGCTCCTTGTTCTGCCATCTGTCACTACTGAGAACAGCCTTTCTCCATCCTCTTTGGAACCTCCCTGCAGGAAGTTGAAGGCTGCTATCAAATCCCCCCTCACTCTTTGCTTCTGCAGACTAAACAGACCCAACTCTCTCAGCCTCTTCTCATAAGTCAGATGCTCCAGCCCCCTAATCATTTTGGTTGCCCTCCGCTGGACCCTCTCCAATGTGTCCACATCCTTTTTGTAGTGGGGGTCCAGAACTGGACACAATACTCAAGATGTGGCCTCACCAAAGCCAAATAAAGGGGAATAATCACTTCTCTAGATCTG
>CM057846.1:171797-184149 GCA_030068395.1 Apalone spinifera
CCATCATCCAGGTCATTAATAAAGATATTGAACAAAACCGGTCCTAGAACCAAATATTGGGGCACTCCGCTAGAAACCGACCGCCATCCTGACATCGAGCCATTGATCACTACCTGCTGGGCCTTTTCATTTTTAGGTCATTGAAGATTTCCTGGTTGAATCTGGTTGTGTGGCTCTCTTGCTATATTTCCTATGCAGTGGAATAGTTTGGCCTTCTGCCCTTAATGAATGTCTTTGAAAAATGTCAGTTGCATAGCTGAAGTCGAAATAGCTTAATCCAGCTTTTGGCGCTGTCTACATAGCAGGAAGTAGGAGGAAGAACACTCTTCCTTCAGCTTCCCTTACTCCTAGTAAAATGAGGATTACAAGAGTTGGAGTAAGAAGTCATCCAGCCCGCCATTATTTCAAAATAATGGTTTCCTCTGTAGATGCACTCTTTGTTATTCCGAAATAATGTTGCTATGCAGCAAACTTAGGGTATGTATAAAATCTGCCTGCTTGAAATCTGTTGTCTTTGTTTTGCTATTCTCCCTCCTACCATTTCTTAGACTGGCAAAATATAGCCCATGGGCCAGATCTAGCCTGCCACCATCCCACGGCCCAGCAGGAGCCTCAGGCAGGTTCCCTTCCTGCTGTTCCCCTGCACTCCAGAGGGATCAGCCAGAGGGGCCACGTACTCTCTGCTTGTCATGTGCCCCTGAGGGGACTTCACATGCTGCCCCTACACCCAGCATTATCTTTCAGCTCCCATTGGCTTGGACCATATTTGTGACACAGGCAGCATGCAGAGCTTCTCCCCCCCCCGCTCCCCAAACTATGTAAACGGAGTACATGGCCCCTGCAGCTGTCCTCTTTGAGCAGCGTGTGTGGGCATGACAGGCAAGGAGCCTGCCTGAGGGTCCTGCTGTGCTGCTGGCCAGGAGCCACCTAAAGTAAGCGCCTTCCACCTGGCACCCCATGACTTTTTCCCCACAATTTTCTGCCCTGCCTTCCCACTCCCCTCCCCACATCTCTGCCTGAGGTCACAACCCAAGCATCCCTACTCCTACACCCATACCCCCTCGCAAATCCTGCACTCCAACCTCTTGACCCAGGTAACAACCAATTCCCAGACCCTGCACCCTTCCTACATCCTTCCTTCAGGTCAGAATTCTCTTCTGCTCCCTAATCTTCTACCCTGAGCTCCCTTCTACACCCAACCTGCATCCCAGATCCTTCATTCCTCCATTAATATCATGGAAGAGTGCAGCCCTTTACTATTTACCGGATTCTTGGAGTGGCTCCCCCATAAAAAATTATTGCCCATCCCTGCCTTTGAATAAAGAACTCATCATTTTATGATCACATTCACCCAAGCTGCCTTCCACTTTCAAGTTCTTCCCTATTTGTCAAAATCAAATCTAAAACAACCCCCCCCCCCCCACCCCCAGTAGCTTTCTCCATCTTCTAAAATAAAAAATTGTCTCCAATGCAGTCCAAGAACTTGTTGGATAATTTGTGTCCCGCTGTGTTATTTTCCTAACAGATGTCTGGGCAGCAGTGTCCTCCCCATTTCTCTACATACCCAGAGAAGTCTAGCAAGGGAAGGGGAAGAGGAGAAGGTCAATGTAAACCCACTGTTACCCTTCAGGGGAAGCACTTAAGATCTTGAACTCTCTGCTTTGGAGGAGGGCAATTCATAAATGTACCCAGCTATCTTGGGACAGTTGAAGAACCTTATGGAAAGTTTTCCTCTGGGTTGGGCTAGGGCCCAGTTCTACTCCTACACAGAGGGTGTGTCTAAACGACATCCCTCTGCCGACAGAGGGATGTAAATTAGGCACTTGAAAAGTGTAAATGAGCCTGGGATTTAAATATCCCAGGCTTCATTTGCATACTCATGTTCGGACGCTGTGCCAATCACGCGCCCTTTCGAAAGTGAAAGTAAAGTCTAGCCATGGCTCTGCCGACAGTGGGGAGCTTTTCAGCAGATCCTGTACTCCTCATTAGTACAGGATCTGCCCAAAAAGCTCCCCCCTATCGGCAGAGCTGCGTCTAGACTTTATTTTCACTTTCAAAAGGTTGCTTGATCGGCACAGCACTCCAACGTGAGTATGCAAATGAAGCCTGGGATATTTAAATTCCGGGCTCATTTACACTTTCTAAGTGCCTAATCTATATCCCTCTGTCGGCAGAGGGGGTAGTTTAGACACACCCAGAGGGAGAGACTCCATCAAGGACAACTCTTTTCTCATTCAGCCCAGTATGAACCACAAGACTGATAAGTCTGGAAAGCGTACCTTGGACTGTGCTTCATTTCTAATCTGAGTGGCCAAAGGCAGAACTCTGTATGAAAGAAAGCTGAAGCTAGATACATTCAGATGAGAAATAGGGTGCATTTTTTAAATAGGGAGGGTACCAAACCAATGGAATATCTTATAGGGACATAAGAACATGACTTAAGAACATAAGAACGGCCGTACTGGGTCAGACCAAAGCTCCATCTAGCCCAGTAGCCTGTCTGCCGACAGTGGCCAGCACCAGATGCCCTAGAGAGGGTGGACCGAAGACAATGATCAAGTGATGTCTCCTGCAGTCTTTCTCCAGCCTCTGACAAACAGAGGCCAAGGACACCATTTCTAGCTCCTGGCTAATAGCCTTTTATGGACCTAATCTCCATGAAATTATCTAGCTTCTCTTTAAACTCTGTTATAGTCCTAGCCTTCACAGCCTCCTCTGGCAAGGAGTTCCACAGGTTGACTACATGCTGTGTGAAGAAGAACTTTCTTTTATTAGTTTTAAACCTGCAAACTAATAAAAGAAAGTTCTTCTTCACACATAGTGGACATAGTAGATGCACTTGAATATGTTTAAATAAAGACAGGGTGTGTAATGCTGACAGGTGGAACTGAACCTGGGACCTCTGGAGCTTAGTGCATGAGCCTCCATAGCTTCAGCAAAAAGCCAGCTAGCTCTCAGCTAAGGCTGTAGAACAGACTCATTCTTCCTCACTGTAAGTGGACAAAGTGCCACTACATGGGACAGAGTACCACACCCAGCAGGTATGTGGGTTACATGTGCCTTTCTAGAAGAAATATTCTAGTTCGACCAGAAGTAAAAGGCTCAGCAGGAATCACTAAATGAAAATTTCTGGCCTGTGTTTACAGGAGGTCAGACCAATAATAATAGGCCCAATCTGTCCTTAAGTCTATGAATCAGGAGCAACTCCACAGGACTCAATTTTTCTCCAACCCTCATCTGACCCAGAAGTTAGGCCCCTGAAATCACTGCATTGTTATATACCAGTGTAAATCTGCTCTAAGTAAAAAGAAAAGTAGGTCAGAGTGGGTCACTTACATTCTACTGCCTGATATCAGCTCCCGCAGAAGTCTCTGGGCTCACTCTGTACCTGCCTGCCTAGTGCATGTTTCACTTGCACAGCTAGTTCCCAGCCTGCCTCTCTCTCACCTGAGCCCTTCCCTTACTAGACCTGCTTGTCTGCTTTAGGCATGCCCAAACATTGAGGTCTTCATGGTGTTGCATACACCAGCAGAAAAAAACTGGCTGTGAGGCAGAAGTGCGAGAGATAATTGCCTTGGAAAAGAGATTATTCCATGTGATCTCTGCCTGTGCCTAGCATCAGCCCTGCATGCACACACATATAGGGATCAGGCACCTTACCTTTCTCAGGACTCCAGTCTTTCAGCACTTAAGAGACAAGCAGCATGCAGAGAGGAACTGACTTTCCTCTTTGACTTGTTGGATCTTTGAGGTACCAATGAAATACCCAAATCCTATTCAGTCAGTAGGAACTTCCAGAGATATGACTGAAAAGGCCTAGAGGGTTTAGAAATCCTGGCAGAGAAGTAGAGGGAGGAACAGCCTAGACACATACAGTTAGCATAATATTTAGAACTGAATTTGCAATGGTTGTGGTAGCAAACAGACTAATGTGACTTTGAAGTTGCATATCCAGAGGCTTCAGGAGAACATGCTCTTGATATTGCACTTGTGAGTTCTCCCCTGAAATATCATGTCCAGTTCTGTGCACAATGACAGATACTAACAAACTGAAGGGAGCTCAGAAGAGCCACAGAAAGAAGCAACGGAACAGAAGATCTGAGTTATGGGTCAGCCCTCCCAGGGCCTGGCTGTAGATGCAATGACTTCTTTTTCTAAAGATTTCTCTTCCACCAACAAAGGCTCCTTTTAACCCAGGTCTCAATCTATCACTTCTTCTAGAAGGGGAATGTTGTTTTAGCCACCACTGTTACCTCCCAAACATTGCCCAAAATCCTTTACACTGGCTATAGTGCTGCTTCCAAGGAGGCTTTGCAGCAGCCCTTGTAAAGGATTCTGAAGCACATCAGAGACCCAAGGTGCTGTCTCTACACAAGTGAGAAGAACTAGGACCAGTTTTCCTAGAGATGGGAATGGGCACATGCCTAGGAAGGAATAGTTTGGGACTGGCTTGTTGTTGGGGGACATTGGTCAGGGGCTACATGTGGACTTTCACAGCCACACCAGTTGTTTCCATGATGCCCCGACAGCAATTATTCTTTCCCTTGCAATGTTAGTGTTTGCTTGCTTGCTTGCTTCTCTCTGGTTCTGTCTGCCTGCAAGATGGAGATGGGGGTTAACAATCTTGCCTGAGTTACAGGGCACTGGACTAGATGACCTCTCAAAATCGCCTCCAGTCCTATGATTCTACTGAGGCAGATCAAAATGGCACATGCCTTCTTGTGATAGCACTATGTTATTGGCTGTCACTCCAGACCTCCTTACATTTGAGTAGAGTACAGTCCCATTCCTAACATATTCTAAGCTTCCCTTTGAAGTGGTTACTGGGACAATGATCAACCCTGCCTAACTCACACAGTAAAAACGTTCTGCAATACCAGGGCAAGGAATGGATAATTCCAGCCTACACACAGTCAACTGGACAAAGCCTGATGTTCAGTACTGGTTATTTTCTGCACATTAAAACAGACTAGAAAATGAAGTGAGATTGACTGTGGGAAGGGATACAGGGAGGTGGCAGCCCAAGCAAAGGACCTGAAGTGTCAAAGTCAGACTCTCATACTGGATTTGTACATAACAGGGAACCACTGTGGAAATGTCTGTAACAGAGTGGGTGGGAAAGCAACAAGAGAAGGTATGATTTGGAGAGAGGGGGAGAAATCAGCAAAACTGATTACAGTGTCCCATGTATGGGTGGGTCTGGGCCTGTGTTTTCATTACAAGCTGAGTTGGGTCATAGGGGTTTGCTAGTAAACTCCCCATCCTTGGTGGGACTGTGTAAAACTTGCCAGTTGGAACTTTACTAAAAGTTCAAAATATCTTATTACCTGGAAATGCAGCTGCCAGATATATTTGGTTTAGAATGTTTTGAGCACATGAAAATACAGGCTTAGAATGCAGGTGTCTCCTGAGTCAGGACCATCCCTTGATGCAACCATACCAAACTATACTATTATTCTCTATCACCTGCATACTTTGACATACTACTTACAACCATACAAGGATACTGTTGCCTTCTTCTAAGGCCATCATAGTATGTCACCTTGACAAAGCATGACAGCCCCTCCAGACAGAAGAAAATATGCTATCTCAAGCCTATGGCTGTATGGGTAAAGGTGGGTTATATTTTCCCCCTTATAGCCCGAGTTAAAGCATGCTATAACTTCTGCCCAGTACTCGGCTCTTTGCCTTTTATCACATACTACCATAAGGTTAGAAGGAAGCTCAAGGGGGTCTCACCTAGACTAAACCCTGCCAAGATGCAGGATTTATTGTTTATGGAGCATCCAAGACAGCTGGCTATCCAGCCTCCTTTTGAAAACCTCCAGTGAAGAAGCTTCTATAACCTCCTGAGTTGTCCATTGTCCTACTATCTGCGAGCCCCAGCCACAAATTAAGCACTGGGCCTTCCCCTCGCTCTATGCACACAGTTGACTTTGTCAAAGGAAAGACAAGGGCTTCCATCTGCAGAGGAAAACAAGCAAGAGTGCATGGCTCTCTGCATGTATATTATGCGTGGGTGTGTGCGTGCAGATGGAAGGAGGCCCAGGCAGGCAAAGAAGCAGAGGGTGGCAGCAACTGTTTCTTTGTCCCTGCCCTCCTTGCCTTCTCCCCTTTCCAGTCCTGAAACCCAGTTAGTCTTTTTCATCTGAATGGGCTGACCAGAACCGCTGGGTGCAGCATTTCCGTCAAATTACACTGACATGCTGCAGGCTCTGGGTGCCCCTCTGAGGAGAAAGGCACCCGCATGCAGGTACTGTCAGGCTGTGGGATCCCCTCCCAGGTGGACTCAGAAAAGTTACTTTCCTTGGAGATTCAGAAGGCTGGACAGAGACCTGGCCAAAAGCTGCAAGGACGAATCCTGCTGCAGGTGGCTGGGACAGATGAGACCCGCTTCCCTTCACCTCCTCCCCCCACCAACAAGCATTTGTGTTCACCTCTGCCAATCCCCTTTCCCTCCTCGCCTGTCTGCAGGTGGGGCTCCCTGCTTCCCCGCGGAAGAGCCCTTTCCCACAGGTTAGTAAGAATGGCTGTTTTAGACGCTGCAGCAAGAGCCCGAGGCGACCCAACCCCCCCTGCGAACTGGGAGAGTCCGTGGTACGCAAGCTCCCCCTCACCTGCACCCTTGGCTTTGCGCTCTCCAGGACCAGCGCCCCCGTGAGTCCCCTGAGACCTTCCCAGTAAGTAAGTTCGGAACCCTAAAACTTTTCCTACCTTCCCAGGTGAGCCAGTGCAGGTGGTGGGCCTCGCTCTGGGCTCTGCCTCTCCCCCTGACGTGCCTGCAGCCTGATTCACTGGCACCTCAGACAAAGTGAGGCTCCACCCAGGGCAGAGGGTGAGTGAGTAAGCGAGCCAGCCAGCAAAGCACAAACTCTGGAGAGTTTATTCCCCAGGATTGCAGGAGAGTGCGAGATAAGGGCAGTGCATTCCTGAGCCACAGGCCGTCTGCCTCTCCCTCTCCCTTCCCATCTTCTCTGCAGCCTATCGCACTAGCTTGTAGCTGAGGTCTCCTTCTGCAGGAAGGGGGGAAAGACTCTCCCTGGCTTCCAGGGATTGTGAAATTCGACACTCCACAAACTGAGAAAGGATTTAGACTCATGGCCTGACTGAGCTGTGCACAGTTCCATTGAAGAGCATTCACAGCTCTTTCACTGGCCTAGCAGATAGCCAAAGATGAGTTCTGACAAGGCTCACAGTACTCTACACTGCAGGGCTATTTCAGGATACGTACCCTGCATCTACACAAGCCATCTATTATTTCAGAATATTTTTCAAAATAACAGGTGCACTATTTTGCCATCCCAGTAAACCTCGTTGCATGAGGGATGGCTCGAAATAGCACCTTATATCGAAATTTGGCACCATGTAGATGCGCCAAACTTCAAAATAAGCTCATTTGAAATAAAATTGAAATAAGATATGCAATTTTCGTAGCATAAATAGCGTATCTTATTTCAAGTTTAGGATAAGGTGTAGACACTCCCTCAGTGTCCCCCCAGAGTGAGACAGGGGAGCTTGTATTTAGCAGCAGCTGACTACCCAAAAGGATTTCTAGCTGGCCTTGCTTTTTGTTTTCACTAGCATAGGCGCAAACTAGCAAAGTTGCAACAAAAACATTCTAGTCCTGGGGCGCCTATGGTCACTTTGACACCTCCTAAACCCCCTGACCCAAGGCACTAAGAGGCACGCAGACTCCACTTGGAGCTTCACAGCTGCCAGGGCTTGGTCCAGCCTTCATGGTGGTCTGGCACCCCACTTTGCAATGGAGAGACCTAAAAATTAACCACATTGAGAAACTGCAGCTATCTAGTGATTATTGGCTTACAAATGAGCACTCAGAAGGTAAGCTGTTTGGGGATGGAGCCTATGTTTCACTACCTATCTCAGCAGTGTCTAGCACAACTGGACTGGTTGAAGCCTTCAGCTAGTGCTACTACTAATCATTGCCAACCCACACACTGTGTAAGCATATCCACAACCTCAGTCAGAGCCAGGGAATGACAAACCAAAAAGCAGCACACTCCAGGTTACAGGGTCTAAGGGGAGGGAGGTGGCTCCTGCCTAGTTACAAGGAAGTGGCTGTGCAGAAGATTCCAGCCTAGACCACAAAGGGTTAAGTAAGTGAAATTTCTCTCGGTTGAGGGTGGGGCAGTTGCCTGTTATTTTGTCTTTCATGTTCTACCTTCTTAAACTTGGCAGCATCTGTGAGTGGTTGTGCAAAGGGTGGTGCTCAGGACTGCAGCAGAGGGAGCGGCCCAGGGCCGCAGCTCCAATGAGCGAAGCTGTGAGCTGACTCACACCTGGGTAACCCAATTCCTGACAAACGCAGGGAAGTCTCCCTGGTAGTGGAACAAGCTCATAGTGCTTTGTGTGCTCTGACACATGGACACAAGGGCTCATACTCCACACATAGCGTGTAGCCTCTGTAGTTGTACCCCCCCCCCCCGACACACACACATTCTTGACAGTTTTCTGCCTCTATGAGCAGAACTCATTGAACTGGTCATGTGGACAAAAATCTCATTGAGCCAGACTAAAAATTGCAAAGATACAGACAGGACAAGATGATCCCAGCTACAATAAGTGTGGGGGGTGGAGATCCTGTTGCTCAGGGTGGCACTTGGCACCCTGCCATCCAATATCCTGAGTTAGGTACTTTATACAACACTCAGGAAAAGTTAGGAACTTATTATTGTAGTGCCGAAGAGTCCCAGTCATGGACCAGGATCCCATTGTGCTAGGAGCTGTACAAACAGAAAAAGATGGTCCCTGCCCCAGAGAGCTTGCAACATAAGTATAAGAGACAGCAGGTGAACACAGATGGGTGGGAAGTACAAGGAGATAATATTGGTCATCATGATGGGGGTGGCCTAAGAACAGAATTCCCAAGAGCCAGCATGCTGAGCAGAGAATTGCCTCAGCTTCCCAATAGGAAATGCCAAGGAGAATAGTGCGGCCTAAGAGGCTCAGGTACCTAGAGTCAGGCCAAAGGGAGGTGCCTCCCTTAACTTGGATTCAGACTCATTAATCCTTTCCTGGAGTTAGGCGCCTAAGTAGGGTTGCCAGATGGTTTCAACAAAAATACCAGACACACTTGACATTACATCACAATCTACATTACATCTTACTTAGAAAATACTGGACATTTATATTTTCTCAATTTGTTTCCCAAATAGAAAGCTCAAATACTGGACTGTCCGGTTCAAAACCGGACATCTGGCAACCCTATGCCTAAGCCATCTTAGTGTACTTTTGTGAAAAATAGGTGTCCTCTTCCCACCCCCATTAACTTTCATCCACTGTCAAAGCACTCACTCAGGATGTAGGAGACCTCCGGTTCAAAGCCATAGCCCTCTGCCTCATGTGAAACAGAGACGAGTTTCTCACTGCTCAGGAAAGTGCCCTAGTCACTGGACTAGGAAGCACACTTTTATAGAAATCTCTGCTATTGAAGCTCCTCCAGGTGTATAAACAGTTATTACGTGGTGCATGGAACTTGGGTCTATTACTTCCCATGTAGATGCCCTAACTACTGGGTTATACAGTCAACCTTGTTCTTCATCTTAAAGAATGTATAAATAGTCAAGTGCTCCAAAAATGAGGAACATACAATTAGTAGCCACTTATGAAAAGTTTATGGAAAAGATAGGGACAGAATCCAGTTTTCCAAGATCACATTCAGTTGCATTAGCCACACAACTCTCTTATCTTCTGGCAAACTTCTGCCTTGTTTACTGCAGGAATATGCCAGAAGAGGATTGTGTAGCAATACTGCACAACTTTAATGCACTCCCAGACCATCATCCATCTGTTAGAGGGCTTACCCCTTTCCTAGTCTGTCTCGTGAACAAAGAACAGCAATACTTACAGTCTGGAGATGCAAATAATTCAGTGTTTATTGGGTTTAGCTTCCAGCAAGCATGAATCCAGTTTCCATTTTTCCTATCTTACTTCCTGTTTCTCCACAATGTATATAGTTATCCCTGCTATACCTTAACCAATCATTGTATTGAGATTTAACTAAGCAATCCTAGCATATTGTAGCATGATTATCTAACCAATTATACCCCACCACCTTAATTGGTTTATATCTATTTTAGAGATTTTTGTTTGTGTCTGTCTGTGAATCTGTTTGTTAGAATTATAGAACACTAGAACTGGTAGGGACCTCAAGAACATAAGAACATAAGAATGGCCATACTGGGTCAGACCAAAGGTCTATCTAGCCCAGTAGCCTGTTGTTGCTACTGGTCCGATGATGCATACCCAAGGGGGGAAGGACAGAACCAGGTGGACAGTTTTAGCAAATAAAGGCTATTTATTTATGACAGTGATGAATTTATAGTATTTATTCTAAAAATTTTAATAGACCGTGTTAATAATGAATCTACAGTATTTATTATATTTATTCTATGATTTCTAATAAAACATGTCAGAGCTATAAGGATGGGAATGGCAAGGGGAATAGTCTCTATTCTAAAAATATCCAGCTACACTAATTAAATAACAGAGATAACTACAAACTCTATGTACTACCCAAAACAACTACAACACTAAGCTTATACACCAAAGAAAATCAAATCATACATACCAACTTACACAGCACACGGAACATTTCAAAGATATCGGTTTGGTTGCGAAGGCCTGGGTTATGCCCGAGAGTCAGGGGAGGTGGCTGGTTGGTTGATCAGGCCGGCAGCGCTTTGGAGTATACGGGAAGGCACATGCACGGTGGTACGTGTGTTGCGAAGACCTCCTCGAGCGAACTGTGTGATGGGTATTTATCCCCAAATCTGCACATCGCTTTCCCGTGCTTGCATATTACCACATATGGCCCAATGGTCACCAAGTGGGGGGTCTGTGTCCTAGGGGTTGGGCCGAAACTGTGCAGGTTTCATGCAACCAGGTAAGCCCTGCAGTTCTCACGCCAAGGTGATGGGTGGGAGAGTCTGAGGCTATTTTCCCCTTTTCACATCTTCCCTTTTTTAAAGGCAATGGTATGCAGGAAGGGTGCAGCCGGTTTCTCCCAAGGAGTACTGCAGCCCATTATAGCAAGAGCGGCCTGGCCAAACTTTTTACTGGGGGGGGCAGGTTTTTTTTTCTAACATGCCCCCGTGGCCATGGCCGCATCTGGGAAAACCTAGACCTCCACCTCCTTGTCCGTCTCCGCTTCCTCAAAGGCAAGCAGCTCCTCTTGTTCGGGCATGGAGATAGGTAGGGCGGAGATACGGTTCGTGAGGTTTTTTACGATGCCGCAAACAAGGCACAGCACAAAGCTAACAGCCAGCAATATGACACAAAGGGACCAGAAAAACTGTCTTAATCCCCCAAGGCCAAATATGGAAGGGACCCTGCCGAATATGTTCTCCCACCAAGAAACAGACTCTCTGGCCTTCTTAGCAACCTCCTCGATATCATCAATAATCTGTGTTACGTTTTGTTCAATAGACTTAATTTCCATACATTTACCTGCAAACTGTGGGTAGCTGTTGCCTAACCAACGACAAAACCCAGATTCCTTTAACAACAAATAATCTAAAGCTAAACGGTTTTGCATTACATACACGCACATTTCTTCTACCTTTTGATTAGTAAGAAGTAAGGCAGTAGCAGTCTTATTGCCAAGTCTTTCAATGCTAATGCCAAGGGCTCGAACTTCCTCTTGCAAAATCAAATTGCCTACGGGGTTAAATGTGACCGCAGCCTGTGCGGTTTTACTAAAGCAGCCCTCAATTGACTTCCAAATGTCCCAAGATCCACGTTTTTGTCAATGGGTGAAGCGGGGATGTTCATCTCTCGTGTAGGAGTAGATGCCTCCTCCCTCAATTTGGATGTAGCCAAGGGTGCAGTGTCTTATGGTGTGTGCACGAAGGGTGGCATGGGCTTGGCTGTTGCAAATCCAGAAGTGTCCAGGGCGGAGTGCATTGAGCTTCGAAAAAGCCGGTGTGTTTGGCTTTTGGTGGTCCATTAGGAAGGTAGTGAGGTTGTACTCGTTGTTGTCATCGCCCCAATACCAGGGAATGGGAATCGGATCTCCGTATTCATGGCCGTTGGTTTCTGTATGAATGCAAGAAATAGACAGGTTAACAAGTTCCCTAAATATGGCATTAGCGGAGATAAAGAGATATGCCCATGAGGCATTCTCCTCAGGGGAAATAAAGGCAATGGAGGTAAGGTTGGGTGGGAAACTGTGGTCCGGGACATTAATAAACTGAGAGGTAACATTACTGCCGGAGCTGTTAAATAGTCCATACGGATTAAGGACCCAGGTGCAGCCTGACTGATTACCAACAAAAAAAGAGAGTTACTCACCCTGTGCAGTAACGTCTGTTCTTTGAGATGTGTGTCCCCG
>CM057846.1:286677-299230 GCA_030068395.1 Apalone spinifera
GGGGCTCTTGTACATTTCAAAGGAGGAATGCAGAAGTGCCTGTCAACTAGTCGACTAGTTGATGGAAATTCCATTGACTAGTCAATTGACCATATTTTAACATCCTTTGTAGGGACAGCGATACAGAGATGGGAATGTTACATTGGAGCTAATTCAATCAGAGTGGATGTGGATAAGAAAGTGAGAATACTTAAAATGGAAAATTATTTCTTGTAATGAGAGAGACATTCCCAGTCCCTATTCAGATCCATTCTGATGATGTCAAATTTGCATGTGAGTTCCATGAGGAGATGGCATGTAAATGTATCCATGCCAGCTTTGACAACTGTCTGGAATCCAATTAACATTGAATTAATATAGGTATTTTCATTCCCCATAGTGTGAGCATCTTGGCACTTAGCCATGGAAACAAAATGTTGTTGTGCCTCATTTCTTAACAGGTTCAGTGGTCTTTCCAAAAGTGCATGCACACTGGACATTTTTACAATTCTTAGTAACAGCACAAAAGTTAACATCAGCAATAGGAACAAATCCATAGCAAGTGTACACGGACAATAATTATGCCACTTCTTTGGTTTAATGCTGATGGGATCCTGGCCTTTTAGGGTTAAAAAACTGCAGCCTTCCTTGGCAAACACAAGATTTGCCCTTCCCCCTTGCCATGCGGGGAAGGGATAGGGCCGCAAGACAGAGGCCCCTAGGGAGGAGGCCCTGGGGAGAGTTACTGGAGTCCTTGAGAGAACCTCTCCCTCAGGTCCTCCCGGATGCACACCCCGGCCTGATGGGCCTGGCAGATGGCAGCTGTCCGCAGCTACTGGAAAGCTTGCCCCTTATGGCTGACGTCTGCCCCTCCCCCTTCTTTTCCACATTGTTGTGGAGGACACAAGATGCCGCCGCCACCTCGGGGATGTTGTGCTCCTCCACACTGAGGTGGGTAAGCAGGCACTAGAAATGTGCCTTGAGGCAGCCGAAGGCGCACTCCACCTGGATCTGGGCCTGGTTCAGGTGGGCATTGAATTGGTCCCTGCTGGGGTTCAGGTGGCTGGTATAGGGTTTCATAAGCTATGACATCAGGAGGTAGGCTGTGTACCCCCTGATGCACAGTGGCATCTGCACGTCCCCAATGGCAAGTTCATGGAGCGGGAAAAATGTGCCCACCTCCAGCTTGTGGTACAGGCTAGAGTTCATGAAGACTCAGGCATCGTGTGTCCTGCCCAACCACCCAACAAAATGTCTGTAAAGTGTCCCCAGTGGTTGACCAGTAGCCCTTCCTATTAATGTACTGGGCTGCTTGATGCTCTTGTGCTTGGATTGGAATGTGGGTCCCATTAATGGCTCCGCCACAATTTGAGAACCCCAGGGCAGCAAATCTAGCCACGGTCATGTCCTGATCTCCCAGACAGATGACCCTCAGCAGCAGGATGGAGTTGATGGCCCTCACTGCCTGCAGAAGAAGACAAAAGAAACACACAAAACAGAGAATAAGAGAGGGGGTGCCTGAGCCCTGCCCTGCTTCCCCCCCTTACACCCCCCAAGCACCACAGGAACCACCTCCTATGAGGCCACCCCCACCCAGCAGCAGGGCTGGTGAGGGAGGGATGGCACAAATCCCCGGGAATAGGGCTTTCCCCCCAGCCCCCACTCTACCCCCCACAGCCTTGCTTTCCCAAAGGTCCCCCTTATGCAACACTCTTCCCACTCCCCCACAGGAACTGCAGCCCGAGAGCTGCCTGGTTGAGAAAGGATCAGAAGCTTTGGCTCCGCATAACTTTCCTTGAGAAGGCTTAATGGAGGAACCTCCATTAAGTCAGGTGGCAGACCTTCCAAAACATAGATCTGCCTCCCACAGATGGCATCAGAGAAGACGGTCTCGCCAGCCAGATAGCTGCTGCCCCATCCATCTCCCAGAGTGAGCAGGGGAGACATGCCTGACACCTCTGGCACTGTGGTGCTGAGAGCTGCCTCAAGCGCCGCAGCTGTGGCACCCAGCCAGAACATGGCACCCGCATGCTCCTCCTCCGCACCGGGAAGAGTGCACCAACAAGTCCCGGTGCTGAAACAAGCGCTTCAACGTACAGTGACAACGAAGGACGTGGAGCCGGCTTCAAAGGGGCCACGCAAATCCCCATCACCATCTTCCAGCATGCCGGCTTCTCCGATGCCTCCCCTGCGAAGGCTACTGTCAACATGTAGCCAGCCCAGGCTGACTGCAATGAGTCAGTTAAAAGCAAGACAGATTTAAATGAAACCGAAAGTGAAGAAAGGCACCTCTCCTTACTCCCATCAAGGGAACTCTCCAGTGCCTTTTCCATTATGCCCATCTCCAGACTATCGGAGATTTCCACACTTACATGGGTGCCCCGGGGTGACTATGAACAGAAGTGTGTGTTCTCACAGCGTTCATCTCCCACCACGTCCCGACAATACCATTGCTACAGGTCATGCAGGACCAGGAAGGCAGGTGGTAGAAAGTACTGCAAAAACTGCAGCATGGTTGCGTGGGGCCATCGCATGCCCAGGGGTAGCTCTGGCTCCATGGTACAAAGAACAAAGTTGTGGTGTCCAAAAAAGAACAGGACAACCACAGCAAGCACTGCTGTGGATGTCTGTCTCTTGAAGAGGTAGCAAGCATGCAGCAGAAGCAGAGAAACGGCTGTCCGGGTGGTCCCTTTAAGTGCAGGGGACTGGACTCGATGACCTCTTGAGGTCCCTTCCAGTTCTAGTGTTATATGATTCTATGATTCTCCCCTGGTAACTAGACACGTAAACTTCAGGACACAACAATCAATCAATACGGGTTAATCCAAACAAAAGGAAAACACTTTTATTGTCAAAACAAAACTACTGTTGTAAGCATAGTAAATAGCCTAGGTGGTAAATAGCCATGAAGTGACATACACTCAGGGGAAGTCCCTGGGCTGTAATCCTTAGTTACAAAAGAGAAAAACAATTAGCCCGCTCAAGACATGATTTCCAGACTCCAAATAAGGAAAACAATAAACCTGATGGACTACTAAACTTTTCCCTACTTACACATTTCAAGAAGTTCATTCTTGGAGAGAGAGAGAGTGTCTCCCATCTTCCTCAGTACCTGGGAGAAACTACTCTGATTTCAAAGAAGAGAGAAGAAAAACCCCTTTCCCAGTTTGAAATGCCTATCTGAATTTTTATTGGCTGACTGCCCAAACCCCCTATCTAGGTGCATCTCCAGTTGCTTAACCCTTTCCTCATAGGGTGAGTAACTTCCTTTTTCAAAATAGAGGTAGTGTGGACACTTCCACTGCTGCTATTTTGAAATAATTTCTCCCTAGACTCATTCAAAGTAATTACTTCCCAGTGCTTCCTGGGGCTGTAAGTCGAGGTAGTGTATCTACAATTACAGATCCTGCCTCGGACTAATTTTGAAGCTTCCCTTTTAATGTGGATGTCAAGGCTGTTCTTCACTCCAGCACGACGAATGCAGAAGTTGGGGGCCTGCAAGAGCACTCCAAAACCTTGCCTGTACAGGCTCTGGTACAAAAACTACCCCTCCAAAATCCTAATACCCAATTTTGGGGAATCCGCTGTCACCACCCAAGTAATTCCAAGATAAACCAGGGAAGAGATCACTTGGGAAATCGCCCTAAGATAAATCTCTCCCCCTACCCCAACCTCCGTTTTGCTTGGAGTTGGGAAACACAGAGGGAATCCACAGACAACAATGGATTCTGCCCTTGTAACTAGGCACTGAGTCATAAGGACACAACAATCGACCAATACCAGTTAATTAGAAAAAAGAAACAATTTATTATCAAAACAAAACTACAGTTGCAATAATAATAATGTGGCTAGATGGAAAGAGCCACCAATTGATATAGATACTCAAGGAAACCCCTTGGGCTAAAAGCCTTAGTTACAAAAGAAAAAAACACAATTAACAGCTGAGACATTATTTCCAAATCCCCAAACAAGGAAAACAAATAATCCTAATGGACTAGCTAAACATTTCCCTATGTTACACCTTGTAAGAAGGCCATCCTTGGAGAGAGCAGTGTCTCCCATCTCCCTGAGTACTTGGAAGAAACTGCTCTGAATCTCGAACAAAAAACAGAAAGAGAAAACCCCTCTTTCCCAGTTTGAAATTCCTACCTGAATTATTATTGGCTGATCACCCGATACCTTGCTAGGTACAGAGTTAACCCCTTAGTCACCAGATGCTCGTCAGCACTCCTGATCATGACAGTGGACATGGAAGACGTGTTGTTTTGAAATACGTTATTTTTGAAATAATTTCCTACTGTAGACATGCCTGTTTTTCTGCAGTATTCACAGCAATATTCATAGCATTTCTCAAGCATTACAAGAGAGAATTCAGTCTCCTTTTCTTCAGCTGTTATATCAGGTTAACAACCCCAAGCAGCTTTGTGATAGTCAACGTCATCTTATCATAAACAAAGTTATTGTAGTTATGAACAACCTCCACTCCCAAGGTATTTGTAACACTGAAGTTCTACTCTAGGTAAGCCTGGAAGGAAACTCCAGGTAAAACTTTATAAATCTATTACTCTAAATTGGAGTACAGTACATGGCAGGCACACCTTCTGCTAGTTGTAATACCAGAGAAATTCTGTAAGGCTGCAGGAGGGTCTGTATTGTGTCAATATAGTAAAAGGGTGTCACATTATTAGATTTTAAAGTGAGCATACAGATCACTATTGCACCCACGGGTGGCGCTTGCCCCAAATTCTGTTCAAAGTGGGCCATGTGAGGTGTCAAATGAAAGCTTATGCTCTGCTGATTCTATGTATGATACTCATGTACTTGTATGATTTTGTATGTGGAGTTATGGATATGGACCCTGTACTTGTATTGTAAATGTTCTCTGTCTGGGAGGGAACAGTGGGCCTGGGCTGCTTGTTTAGAGGAAGGATTATTCAGTGAATGGCTGTGCTAACTAGCGCTGCTCCATGGACGATGGCTCTCAGAGTGGCCAGTACACACTGGAGGAATGAGTCTGGAAACCTGCAAACCAGCCAGTGCCTGATGGCTACTTGGATGTGAAACAAAGACAGGTCACTTGATCATGTGACTAGCTCCAGTTTGGGAGGCACCAGGAATATAAAAGTGCCATGAGGGTGTCTCCATCTTGTCTTCAATCTTGTGCCTGATTCCAGATGCAGACTTGTAAGGGACCGAGCGCTGGGAAGGATTGCTGACTCATCCTGAAACAGGATGTACTCCAGAGACTTTTAAGTTAGCAGTTTGTAACATCTCTGCCAAGAGCCTGCATTAAGAACTTAGTGATTGATGTATGTAATGTATTCTCCTTAGCAATTGTAGAATCATAGAAAACTAGGACTGGAAGAGACCTTGAGAGGTCACAGAGTCCAGTCCCCTGCCCTCATGGCAGGACCCAGTACTGTCTAGACCATCCCTGATAGACATTTATCTAACCTGCTCTTAAATAGCTACAGAGATGGAGATTCCACAACCTCCCTAGGCAATTTATTCCAGTGTTTAACCATCCTGATAGTTAGGAACTTTTTCCTAATGTCCAACCTAAACATCCCTTGCTACAGTTTACCCGTTGCTTCTTGTTATATCCTCAGAGGCCAGGAAGAGCAATTTTTCTCCCTCCTCCTTGTGACACCCTTTTAGATACCTGAAAACCGCTATCATGTCCCCTCTCAATCTTCTCTTTTCCAAACTAAACAAGCCCAATTCTTCATCAAGAAGCGTTCCTGGGGGTGCTCCACATGAGGTGTTGAGCGCCCCAGCGCTTTCTGACGGATTTTTCTCTCAGCAATGTATCGGGGGCCACGCATGAGCCTCCCTCGGTACTATCATGTATGCATGGCCCCCCTCCCTTCAGTTCCTTTCTACTGCCCCTAGCTTCAGACGGAACTCTCCTGCTCTGCAAAGACTTCTCACAAATCCCTTTCTTCAAACAGTTGTTTTTAGAATTAGCTTACCTTTACAGTTTTATGGTTAATAGTTAATTATTTCACTTGTTTAGAGTTAGGTTTAAAAAAAAAATCCACTGCAGTCTTGAACTGTCATCTTCAGCCACCCGGCTTTAAAGCTGCGGGCTTTGCAAGAACTTAATGCCTGTCTCCCACTGTGCTAAGCTGAAAGCGCATAAAGACAGAGAGCTACGAATTAAAATGCCCTATTGTGACAAGGACAGACACAATAGCTCTGACCCAGGCCCGGGGAGGCAAACGTCCCCTAAGCCATCAAAGGCAGGGACGAGCTCTCTGAACCAGCAGCCCAGAAAGCGGCACGCTGAGGGGAAAAAGACACAATGCTCAGGCAATAACTGCCTGAGCACGTTTGACCACCCAAGAACCTTGGGCGAGTACAAAAAGGGCAATAAAAATGTAAAAAAAGACTGCCTTTACTGAGGCAACAGGTCTCCCTCTGCCTGCCTCACGTTCCGCGCTGTCTGACATGGCAGTGCTTGCCCTCCCACCGGCTATAGGAGCTCTTCCCGCTCCTAGCACAGCATTGAGGAATCCCCTCACAGACCAACTGCTGGGTGCTGGCCCCCCTCTCCCTTACCAAAGGCAACACCTCAGAGGAAAGCTATGGAAGGGGGGGGGAGGCAAATTGTTTACAGTTAACAGAGCTATCCACGCTGCATACTCCCCTCATTAGTCACAATGACCACAAAGACCTGGCAATTTCCCCCACTTCACAGTCGCATAATTTAACTGATAACATACATCCTCAATCTGCTTATCAGCAACAACGGGACTTTTTTAGAGCACAAATGGCTCCCAGGGCTCCTTATTTTTGGATGCCACCGCCTATGCTTTGCCCCCCACAGTGGCAAATGTTCAATCAACCACCTCAACAATATAAAAAGAAACCATGTAAGACCAAGCATATGGCAAAGCCCTGCTCTCCCTTAAACCTGTCACCCCACACCTCTATGAGGGGAACTGACAGTGAAAGCCATTGCTCTCCTATGTCTGCGTCTACATCTCTATTACATTCAAATGCATCCTCTACCATGGAACAGGCATTGTTACCACCTGTCACTCATACCTCCGATGATCTCTCCTCTTTTCAAGAATTATTTAAAAGAGTTGCTATTGATTTAAATGTATCTATGGAAGAAATTCAGCTTTCTCAACATGAACTCACTAATATTCTTCAGCCCAGTACAGCAACAAAGATGTCACTCCCTATTAATCTAGCCATTCTGGAGCCTGCTAAAACACTATGGCAAACACCTGCATCTATCCCCCCAACATGCAGGAAAGCCGACTGAAAATATTATATCCCCCCCAATGGTTCTCAATTCCTTTTTTCTCATCCCCCACCCAACTCCCTCATAGTAGATGCTGCACAGAAGAGGAACAAACAACAAAATTGTTCCACCCCATCCGAAAAGGACAATAAACGCCTGGATATGTTCGGAAAGAAGGTTTATGCCTCAGCCATTCTTCAGATGAGAGTGGCTAACTATGCTGCTTTATTAAGTAAATCGACTTCAATAATTATACAAAATTCAATACTTTTATTGAAGATATCCCTGACAGTAAAAAGGCACAGTTTCAGGCTCTTGTTTCAGAAGGCCAGATAATATCACGGATAGCCCTGCAAGCTGCACTTGATGCAGCAGACACAGCTACAGGGACTACTGCAACAGCAGTCACTATGAGACGAGCCTCATGGTTCAACTCCTCTGCTTTCCCCCGCCAAGTGCAGCCATCAGTAGAAGACCTTCCCTTCGATGGAGAAAAACTGTTTTCTGCAAAGACCAATGAACTGCTCCAATTGATGAAAGAGTCCAGAGCCATATGGCGGTCACTCGGTATCCAAACCCCTATGACAAGACACAGTCAGTACAGGTACCAACCGTAACAGAGACCTAGGTACCCACAATTCACCTACCAGTACCAGATGCAAGACCAGGCCCCATACCAACAGAGGGGTCGCAACTCAGGTGTCGCCCTCAGACTAATAACCCCAAATGTTCATCCCAACCCAGGAAGCAAATTTGAAACAACGGTCGAGAGAAGTAAAACTACACATGCATCAGAGCTTGAGATTTGTTCTAAACCTTTCCTTTTTTGCTTATTACCTTTCCTTTCAGATTGGGTATCTATTACCACTGATAAGTGGGTAACTCAAACTATCTCCCTAGGTTATATCATCCCTTTTCTCTCTCCTTCCCCTTCCCCAACCTCCCACCCCATCCATCTTCAGGGACCCCTCTCACGAAATCATATTAAACAAGAAGTTGACCACCTTCTTGAATTAGGAGCCATAGAACCAGTACCCCAAGAGTTCCACGGAACCGGATTCTACTCACATTATTTTCTTATAGAAAAGAAGACAGGTGGTTGGAGACCGATCCTTGATCTTCGGTTACTAAATAAATACATAAGGAAACAAAAATTCAAAATGGTCACTCTCAATACTGTTATCCAAGCTCTGGAGCCTGGTGACTGGTTTTCTTCTCTCGACCTGCAGGACGCATATTTTCATGTATCCATTTGCCACTTTCATAGACGTTTTCTCCGTTTTACGTTAGGTCTCCAACATTACCAGTACATGGTACTGCCCTTTGGACTCTGCACTACACCAAGGGTATTCACGAAGATGCTAGCGGCTGTCACTGCTCACCTCAGAAAGCAAGTAATCACGATTTACCCATACTTAGACGTTTGCCTTATCAAAGCGAGGACCAGTCAAGACTGTTACCAAGATACCATTACTGTGATAACCTGCCTTCACTCATTAGGCTTCCTAATAAATTACGGCAAATCAACACTGACGCCAACCCAAACAATCCAATTAATCAGAGCTCAACTCAGTTTGATCACAGCCAGAGCCTCTTTACCGACAGACAGATTCACTCGCCTCAGTCAACTGGCAAAATCCCTTCAAGATATGACAGTAGTAAGGGTTTATGACTGCCTTCAACTATTCGGTCACATGGCATCATGCAATCTTGTGGTCCCAAATGCACATCTCTTTATGAGATGCCTCTAGGGTTGGCTTCCCACAAGTACAAGCCGCACATCCATCATATGAAAAAATGATTACACTACTAGTCACAGTGAAAACATCCCTGCACTAGTGGACAAAATCATGCAACCTGTGCATAGGCGTTCCCTTTTGAACCCTGGAACCCTCTGTAGTTGTCACTACAGATGCATCCCTTATGGGTTGGGGTGCCCATACAGAAGGCCACACAGCACACGGCCTATGGTCTCCAACAGACCGCATGCTCCACATCAATGCCCTCGAACTCAGGGCAGTTTGCCTGGCATGCCAACAACTGTTACCCAATGTCACGGGGATACATGTAAAAATATATACAGACAACACCACATGCATGTTCTATATAAACAGGCAAGATGGTGCCCGATTACACCCTCTATGCCTGGAAGCTATAACACTTTGGAATTGGTATCTAGCCCGAGACATTCGCATATCCACTTGCCATCTTCCTGGGGCCCTCAATTCAATGGCAGATGCCCTCAGCAGAGCTCTGCCACAAGAGCACGAATGGGAACTCGACTATACACTCCTCAGCGACATATTCAACCGATGGGGTTTCCCAGATATAGATCTATTTGCCACCTCAATCAACAAAAAATGTCAAAGTTATTGCTCCAGGGTGGGCATGGGGAAAGAGTCCTCTGGAGATGCTCTAGTTATAACCTGGAATGCCCTCCTACATTACGCTTTTCCCCCGTTTTCTCAACAGAGTCCTCGTAAAGATTCTGAACGACAAAGCCAAAGTTATCCTCGTTGCACCCTGCTGGCCCCGACAGCAGTGGTTTCCCGTTCTACTCAGGCTAGCAGTACATCAACCAATCATGCTTCTGAACGATCCCAACATTCTTTATCAGCCAGGGATCATGTATACTCACCCACAGTTTCGCACACTCCATCTCAAGGCGTGGTACCTAGATGGTTCATGGGCATAGAACTGCAGTGCTCTCAACAAGTACCGTGATGTCCTTTTACAGAGCAGAGCACCTGCAACAAGAAAAACATACATGAGCAAATGGACTCAATTTGTTCTCTGGGAAACCTCGTAACATACGACCTCAAGAAGCTCCACTTCCTGATATACTGGAATATATATCCTGTCACAACTCAAACAATCACATCTCTCCCTCAGCTCAATCAGGGTCCACCTAGCAGCAATTGCAACCTTTCACGCAACAGTGGAAGACACCACAGTCTTCATACATTCAATAACTAAGCAATTTTTGAAAGGTCTTCAGGCTCTATACCCAGAGGTGGCACCCCGTCAAGAGCCTTGGGACTTATACTTGGTACTAACAGCCCTCACAAAACCACCATTTGAACCCATAGCGACATGCTCCCTACGCCATTTATCCTTAAAGAAGGCATTTTTGGTAGCAATAACATCAGCCCACAGAGTGAGCGAGTTGGCTGCCCTGATGGCAGAACCACCTTTCACCGTATTTTGTAAGGACAAGGTCACGATGCGACCGCACCAAAAATTCCTCCCCAAGGTGTGCTCCTCTTTCCATTTGAATCAGACAATATACTTACCAGTATTCTTTCCAAAACCCCACGCTAATGCTTTTGAAGCTCAGATGCACACCCTAGATGTCAGAAGGGCTCTCTCCTTCTACATCAACAGAAAAAAATCTTTCAGAGCCTTTCCTCATCTTTTCGTCTCCATCGCAGATCATAGCAAGGGAAAACAAATTTAATCACAGAGGTTGTCAAATTGGATCTCAGATTGCATTGCTACCTGTCATTCCCTAAATAACCTACCTCCGCCAGTTCTGATTCGGACACACTCCACAAGGACAGTTGCCGCATCCGTGGCTTACCTGAGGAAAATCCCACTACATAACATATGTGCAGCAGCCATGTGGTCGTCAGAAAACACCTCTGCAAAACATTATGCACTCACCTCAGGAACCCTCCAGCATACCAAACTAGCAAAAGCTGTACTACAAACGGCATACTTACCTGATGCGAAGTCCCTGCCTCCATAAGAAAATATTGCTTGAAGTCACCTCATGTGGAGCACCCCCAGTGACGCTTCTCAACGAAGAAAAGGAGGTTACTCACCTTCCTGTAACTGACATTCTTCGAGATGAGCATCCCTGGGGGTGCTCCACTACCCTTCCTTCCTCCCTTCTACTTTGGAATGCCTTTATGATAACATCTATAATACATTATTTGCCGGGTTCCGGATAGAGAAGGAATTGAAGGGAGAGGGGCCATGCATGCGTGATAGTACTGAGGGAGGCTCACGCGTGCCGCGCATGCGCGGCCCCTGATACATTGCTGAGAGAAAAATCCGTTAGGAAGCACTGGGGCGCTCAACACCTCATGTGAAGCACCCCCAGGGATGCTCATCTCGAAGAATGTCAGTTACAGGAAGGTGAATAACCTCCTTTTCTTTCAGTTTCCTTCATGGGTCATGTTTTCTAGACCTTTAATCATTCTTGTTGCTCTTCTTTGGACCTTCTCAAATTTCTCCACATCTTGAAATGTGGTGCCCAGAACTGGACACAATACTCCAACTGAGGCCTAATCAGCACAGAGTAGGGCGGAAGAATGACTTTTCGTATCTTGCTCACAATACACCTGTTAGTGCATCCTAGAATCATGTTTGCTTTTTTTTGCAACAGCGTCACACTGTTAACTCATATTTAGTTTGTGGTCCACTATGACCCCTAGATATCTTTCTGCCGTACTCCTTCCTAGACAGTCACTTCCCATTCTGTATGTGTGAAACGGATTGTTCCTTCCTAAGTGGAGCACTTTGCATTTGTCCTTATTAAACTTCATCCTGTTTACTTCAGACCCTTTCTCCAATTTGTCCATATTATTTTGAATTATGATCCTGTCCTCCAAAGCAGTTGCAACCTCTCCCAGGTTGGTATAATCTGCAAACTTAATAAGCTTACTCTCTATGCCAATATCTAAATAGTTTATCTTACTCTCAAACTTTTCTTTCTTTTATTAATAAACCTTTAGATTTTAGATTCTAAAGGATTGGCCCAGTGTGGTCTTGTGGGTAAGATCTAAAGTGTAAATTGACCGGGGATCTGTGGCTGATTCTTTGGGACTGGGAGAACCCATTCGGGGTAGGTGAGATTGGGTTCTATAACCCCTCACCTGTGTGTAGGCCCGGGGCTGGTTGTGGCACAGGGAAAGCTGGGGTATCTGAGGGGTTTTGCTTGTGAGGCTTTCTGCTGGCCAGATTGGCAGCTGAAGTGCTATATGTGACTGGTTTGTGGCCTATTTGGGAATGGTCTCTAGTCAAGAGCTATAAGTAGCCCTGGTTTTGAGCAATTCGCCCTGAGCTGACGCCCTCAGCGGTGCCCAGACCCAGCCCAGTCTGTCACAAAGGGCAAACAAATTAGGTCTTGTCAGGAAAACCTAATATCATGAAATTGATGAGACTGAAGTGTTGGTTGACAAAGGTAAGTACATAGATATAATATACTAGGCACTCTTATTATATTAAGAGTATAATACTCTTATATTATATTAAGAGTATAACACTCTAGGGGTATGTCTACACTACAAAGTTAATTCGAACTAACAGCCATTA
>CM057846.1:332581-365882 GCA_030068395.1 Apalone spinifera
AAACTGAAAAGTCCCAGTCGCTTTAACCTCTCCTCATATGGGACCCGTTCCTCCTCACTCTCCTCTTCGCTCTCTCAGCAGGGTTTCTCTCTTTAAACAAAAAAGAGTAAAGAAGATAAAACGAGGCACCCAAGCCTTAATAAGATCCAACCATGCCCAGCCCTCAGGGTTTTAAAAAGTGTGTACAATGTAAGTAAAAAGTGTGTACTGTGATTCCTGCATAAGATGTTTGGGGGAGGCACAAGCCCCCCAAAAATCTGATCACTGCAGGAGCCACATGGCCAGGGCCAGGAAGGACCGTAAAATGTGCCTCCACATGATCATATTTGAAAGGGCTCTGCAACCCTTGGATCAGCCTGAACTAACTATGAAACATCGAGACCTAAAGCACAGGTCCATGTTACCATTGCCCCAGAAGCAGCACAAGGCAACAGTCTCCCCTGCCAGATCACTGCCTACGAAGCTGTCCCCCAGGCTGACCACTGGGGATGTGTTGCATGCATCAGGGAAGCCGGCGGCAAAATCCTTATCCGGCACCGCCATTGCTGCAACCCTTACCAAGTTGGGGTTGGCACGCTCATCAGCGGCACCATGCTGGCAGACCATGGCACCACACAAACCAGTGCCACAGCATTCGGTGCCAAGAGGAAGCGCAGAACCGCCTTTGAAAGTCCTTGGCACCGCTTCCTCCTCAGTCGCCTGCAGGGAAGCCTACCCCAGCAGCAGCTTCAACACACGTGACATGATCAAAACCCTGCACAAATGCAGGATGAGAGATTAGAAGCTGAAGATAACAGTGTTCATATGAGCTCTCCTCCCTCATCAGGAGCTCCCCGTGCTTAGCTGACTCAGCAGGTCCTTCATTATCTGACACTGGACCCCCACTGACACAGCGAAACACTGCAGTTGTTTTTTCTTCACAGCACTCATCTCCAACTACCTCTCATCAGTTTCAACCTTATCATGAAAGATCTCTCTATCCTCATTGGTACCCAGAGTGGCATTATCCCCCTTCCTACGACCATTGAACACTGTGGGACTATTGCAGTGGTCACCAACCAGTCGATCGGGATCTACTGGTAGATCTTGGAGCCTCTGACGGGATCCTGGCTGGTTTGGCTGGGAGGCTATCAAGTGCTGGCACTTCAGTTACCCCTCCCCGCACTGCTGCTCATCTCCTGCCCTTTGCCTTGGAGCTGCCCCTCTGGGCAGCTTCCTGCTTGCTGTGCAGAACAGGGATGGGAGAGGAGGGTGCTGATGTCAAGGTGCCTCCTCTCGCACCCTATATCCTCTCTCCACAGAGCAGAGAGGGGGCACAACAGGACTTGGGAGGGAGTTTGCTGGCTGCTGTAGGGAGTGGGCCAGGGCCAGGGCAGGGGTGAGCCTGCCTCAGCCCCACCACCAAACAGGAGCCACCTGAGGTAAGCAGTGCCCAGCTGGAACCCACATCCCAAACTCCTACGCAGTCATTAACCCCCTCCTGCACCCTATGACCCTGCCCTAGCCCCAAGTATCCCTGGATCCAAACACCATCCCAGAGCCTGCACCTAGAACCTCCTCCTACAGCCCAACTGTCTGCCCCAAGAGCAGCTCAGAGCCCCTCTAACACTCCAGATCCCTTAATCCAAGACCAGAGCCTGCACCCCAACCCTCTGCCCAGCCTGATGAAAGTGAGTGAGGCTGGGCAAGAGAGGGAGGATGGAGTGAGCAGGGGGCGGGGCCTTGTAGAATGGGCAGGAAGGAGGTGGGGCAAAGGTATTTATATTTGAGGTAGCTCTTGGATTGCATTTAAATTCAAAAAGTGATCTCATGCTTAAAAAGGTTGGAGACCACTGGACTATTGGGAGCCTTTATCATTTATCAACTTTAAATTTCATTTCCCATTTTGTTGCCCCATCACTTAGTTTGGTGAGATCTTTTTGAAACTCTTCACAGTCCGCTTTGGTCTAAACTATCTTGAGCAGTTTGGGATCATCTGAAAATGTTGCCATCTCACTATTTAGCCCTTTCTCCAGATCATTTATAAATATGTTGAACAGGATGGGTCCCAGGACAGACCCTTGGGGGCCCCACTAGTTACCTCTCTCTATTCTGAAAACTTACCATTTATTACCACCTGTTATTTCCTGTCTACTAACCAGTTATCAATCCATGAATGGTCCTTCCCTCTTCTCCCATGACAACTTACTTTACTTAAGAACCTGTGGTGAAGGACCTTATCAAAGGCTTTCTGGAAATCTAAGTATACTATATCCACTGGATCTCCCTTGTCCACATGTTTGTTGACTCCCTCAAAGAACTCTTGTAGATTAGAAAGGCATGATTTCCCTTTACAGCAATGGTCTCCAACCTTTTTAACCAGAAGATCATTTTTTCAATTTTAGTGCAATGTAAGGTCTCCCTCAAACCCAAATACCTTTGCCCCACTTCCTTCCTGCCCCTTCTTTGAGGCCCTGCCTCTGCTCCACTCCTACTCTGAGGCCTCAACTTGCTCACTCCATCTCCCTTCCTCTCCCATCCTCACTCACTTTCACCAGGCTGGAGTAGGGGATTAGGGTGCAGGCTCTGGTCTTGGGACAAAGGGTTCAGAGTGTGGGAGGGGCTCCCGGCTTAGCCCAGGGTGGGGGATTGCGGTCCAGGAGGGGGTTTAGGGTGCAAGCTCTTGGAAGGTGTTTGGGTGCAGGGGGACTGATGTCTGGGGCAAGAGGTTGGGTGTAGGAGGAGGTTCAGGGCTGGGGCAGGGGTTCAGGAAGCAGGGGTTCAGCAACCATTTAACTTAGATGGCTTCTGGGTGGTGGAGCAGTGGGGTTAACGCAGGTTTACTCCTGCCCTTGCCCTGCACCACTCCTGAAAGCCGCTGGCATGTACAGCCATGGTGCCATGTGCTGCCCTATCTTCAGGCACTGAGCCCATAGCTTCTACTGGCCACAGTTCCCCATTATTGATCAGTGGGAGCTGCAGAAATGGTGTCCGCAGGCAAGGACAGCACGGGGAGACCCCCTGCTTTGCCTTTCTCAGGGGCTACAGGGACATGTCAGCCACTTCCAGGAGCAACAGTTACCACAGAGATAGTTATTCCAACCACAACAGGTTAGGCATTTTAGAACTCACTACTCATAGAATTAAATGTAAGCATAAGAGAGAAATGAAAATTATGAAATGCACAGACCAGTCAAAAAATGGGACGACAGTCTCCAGTCCTGTCTCCAATACTGGGGGTTTCACCAGGTGGACTTGTTTGTGACAGAGAGCAACAAGAAATACTCCCTCTTTTGCTCCTTCCATAGCTACAGTCCCTGGTCCTCGCAGATGCATTTATAAAGGGCTTTATAAAGCTGTGAGTCAGAGACCAGAGAGCTTTGCGAACAGGGGCTACAAACAGGAACTTTTGAGAGGGAGTTGGGAAGGGGGCAAAGTACACTCGCCATTTTTAAAAACCTTTACACTAAAGTATAATCAAAACTTACTGAGCTCAGGTGGGCCTTCAGGGGTTGATTGCATCAGAGGCAAGGCTTTGAGCTGAGCCTAGCCTCAGCCCTATAAAAAAGGCAGCCAGAGCGAACGCAGAGAGCAGCGAACTGGACAGCAGCCAACAGGCAAGTTTGCCTGGTAAACGTCTAAGAGGAGCTCAGGAGGCATTTAAAAATATCTGAGGACTCCTACCCCCTCCCACGGAGGCGGGAAGTCCATGCACACTGCCTCTGAGGACTCCTGAGAGAATGCTTTGGCAGAGCCCTCTCTGGGAAGAAATCAGAAGGGAACACCATCTACTGGAAGGCACGGGATGCGTAGTCCTAGGGATGGGGGTTCCACAACCACCACCCCCAAAAGAAGAAGACGGATGGTGGTGGTTGTGGACTCCCTCCTAAGAGGGACTGAGCTATCCATCTGCCATCCAGACCTGAAATCTCAAGAAGTGTGCTGCTTACCAGGAGCTCACATTCAGGATGTGACCGAGAGTATTCCGAAAGTGATTAAACCTTCAGATCACTACCCCTTCCTGCTTCTCCATGTGGGAACTGATGATATGGCCAAGAATAACCTTGAACAGGTCACAGCGGATTATGTCGCGCTGGGAAGAAGGATCAAGGACTTTGAAGCACAAGTGGTGTTCTCGTCCATCCTTCCAGTTGAAGGAAAGGGTCCGAGTAGGGATCGTCGATTTGAGGAAGTAAATGCATGGTTGTACAGGTGGTGTCGGAGAGAGGGCTTTGGTTTCTTCGACCATGGGACTCTGTTCTGGGCACAAGGATTGTTAGGAAGAGATGGGATCCACCTAACCATGAGAGGAAAGAGCATCTTTGCGGGTAGACTTGCAAACCTAGTGAGGAGGGCTTTAAACTAGGTTCGTTGGGGGACGATGACCAAAGCCCTGAGATAAGTTAGAAAATCGGACACTGGGAAGAATCACAAGGAGGAATGAGCAACAAAGGAAGACCCCTGATTCAGATGGAGAAAGTAGGGCGATAACTGGTTATCTAAGGTGTTTGTATACAAATGTGAGAAGCCTGGGAAACAAACAGGAAGAATTAGCACCCCTGGTCCAGTCGAAGAACTATGATTTGATTGGAATAATGGAGACTTGGTGGGATGACTCGCATGACTGGAGCACTGTCATGGAAGGGTATAAACTATCAGGAAGAACAGGCGGGGGAGAAAAGGAGGAGGAGTTGCATTGTATGTAAGAGAGCAGTATGATTCCTCGGAGCTCCAATATTTAGAGGGACAAAAGACTGTTGAGAGCCTATGGGTTAAGTTTAGAGGTGGAAGCAACAGGGGTGATGTTGTGGTTGGTGTCTGCAATAGACCACCTGATCAGGTGGATGAGGTAGACGAGGCTTTCTTTGGACAACTGAGAGAAGTTTCCAGATCTCAGGCCCTGGTTCTCATGGGGGACTTTAATCAACATCTGTTGGGAGACCAACATCTAAGAGCAAACATCTAAGACCAACATCTCCCAACATCTGTTGGGAGACCAACACAGCGGTACACAGACAATCCAGGAAGTTTTTGGAGAATGTTGGGGATAACTTCTTGGTACAAGTGCTGAAGGAACCAACCAGGGATCATGCGCAGCTTGACCTGCTGCTCACAAACAGGGAGGAACTAGTAGGGGAAGTAGAGGTGGGTGACAACTTGGGAAGCAGTGGTCATGAGATGGTGGATTTCAGGATCCTGACCAAAGAAAGAAAGGAGAGTAGCAAAATACACACCTTGGACTTTAGAAAAGCAGACTGTGATTCCCTCAGAGAACTGATGAGCAGGATTCCCTGGGATGCTTACATGAAGGGGAAAGGAGTCCAGGAGAGCTGGCAGTATTTTAAAGAAGCCTTATTAAAGACACAGGAAGAAACCATCCCAATGTGCAGTAAGAAAAGCAAATATGGTAGGCGACCAGATTGGCTTAGCGGAGACATCCTTGGTGAGCTTAAACACAAAAAGGAAGCTTACAAGAAGTGGAAACTTGGACAGATGACTAGAGAGGCGTATAAATATATTGCTCGAGAATGCAGGGGAGTTATCAGGAAGGCGAAAGGGCAATTGGAATAGCAGCTAGCAAGGGATGTGAAGGATAACAAGAAAGGTTTCTACAGGCATGTTAGCAATAAGAGGGTGATCAGAGAGGGTATGGGGGCCCTTATTGGATGAAGGAGGTAACCTAGTGACAGATGATGTGGGAAAAGCTGAAGTACTCAATGCTTTCTTTGCCTCTGTCTTCACGGACAAGGTCAGCTCCCAGACAAATGCACTAGGTGACACAGTGTGGGAAGGAGGTTGACAGCCCTTGGTGAGGAAAGAACAAGTTATGAACTATTTAGAAAAGCTAAACATACACAGATCCATAGGCCCGGATTTAATGCATCTGAGGCTACTGAGGGAATAGGCAAATATCATTGTGGAGCCTTTGGCCATTATCTTTGAAAACTTGTGGAGATTGAGAGAGATCCCAGATGATTGGAAAAAGGCAAATGTTGTACTCATCTTTAAAAAAGGAAAGAAGGATGATCCAGGGAACTACAGACCAGTCAGCCTTACCTCAGTCCCCAGAAAAATCATGGAGGGGATCCTCAAGGAATCCATTTTGAAGCACTTTGAAGAGGGGAAAGTGATCAGGAATAGTCAACATGGAGTCATGAAGGGCAAGTCATGCCTGACCAATCTGATTAGCTTCTATGATGAGGTAATTGGATCTGTGGATATGGGAAAGTCGGTGGATGTGATATACCGTGACTTCAGCAAAGTTTTTGATACGGTCTCCCACAATATTCTTTACGGCAAGTTAAGGGAGTATGGATTGGATTAATGGAGTGTAAGGTGGATAGAAAGCTGGCTAGACTGTCGGGCCCAACGGGAAGTGATCAATGGCTCGATGTCAGGTTGGCGGTCGGTTTCTAGCGGAGTGTCCCAAGGATCTGTTCTTGGACCGGTTTTGTTCAACATCTTTATTAATGACCTGGATGAGGGAATGGATTGTACCCTCAGCAAGTTCACAGATGACACTAAGCTGGGGGAGAGGTAGATACTTTGGAGGGCAGAGATAGGGTCCAGAGTGACCTGGACAGATTGGGCGAAAAGAAATCTGATGAGGTTCAACAAGGACAAGTGTAGAGTCCTGCACTTGGGACGGAGGAAGAATCCCAAGCATTGTTACAGGCTGGGGACTGAATGGATATCTCGCAGTTCTGCAGAAAAGGACCTGGGCATTACAGTGGCTAAGAAGCTGGATATGAGTCAACAATGTGCCCTTGTAGCCAAGAAGACTAATGGCATATTAGGGTGCATTAGGAGGAGCATTGCCAACAGATCCAGAGAAGTGATTATTCCTCATTATTCGGCTCTGGTGAGGCCGCATCTCGAGTATTGTGTCCAGTTCTGTGCCCCCCACTATAGAAAGGATGTGGATGCATTGGAGAGGGTCTAGCAGAGGGCAACCAAAATGATTAGGGGGATGGAGCGCATGACCTATGAGGAGAGACTGAGGGATTTGGGTTTGTTTAGTCTGCAGAAGAGAAGAGTGAGGGGGGATATGATAGCAGCCTTCAACTTCCTGAAGGGAGGTTCCAAAGAGGATGGAGAAAGGCTGTTCACAGTAGTGACAGATGGCAGAACGAGGAGCAATGGGCTCAAGTTACAGTGGGAGAGGTCTAGATTGGATATTAGGAAAAACTATTTCACTTGGAGGGTGGTGAAGCACTGGAATGGGTTACTTAGGGAGGTGAGTTGGTCCTCCACCAGTCTTTAAGACACTAGCTCCAACCCCATATCCTTAGGAGTAGCTTGGGAGTCACCTACATTGGAAGCAATGTGAACAAGCACTTGAGGAAGAAAACACAGTTACTAGCCTTACATATCTGTTAATCTTAAAGATGTGTTGTTTATGTCCACTCCAATAGCCACCTACCTTCCCCTCTATTGGAGTAGCAGGCAAGAAAGAACTGAGAGAGGGGCAGGTCAGCAGCATCATATATATCGCACAGTATACTGGTGCCACTCCAGGCAGCTCCCTAACTCACCTGTGCACATGGCGCGCACACACACACCCTACATTTGAGTGGCTGTGACCAACACATCTTGAAGAATAACAGTTATGAAAGGTTAATAACCATTTTTTCTTCTTCCAGTGATTGCTCGTGTGCATTCTAGGTTAGGTGTATATAGGCCACGTGCACAGTTGTTGAAAAGCTTTTTCCCTAGGTTTGGCAGTGGAGACCCCCCAGAGTGGTGCCAGTATGGCAAGGTATATAGTCCATTGCTGCCCCGCCCCTCCCTCAGTCCCTTCTTACCACCAGTGATGATTGGAGCTATTGCTTCTCTTGCCTTGAGCAAGTGCTAGTCCCTAGCTTTGTTTTGTAGATAGTTGTTAAATACTCATTAGTTGATAGTTCTCTGCGGGGAGTCTGTGTTTCCCTCTCTGCCCCAGAGCCAGGGCATGCCTCTGCTTTATGGCTTCAAACTGTGCAAAGAGTGCACCAAGTTTATACCTAGTGGTGAGCCACAGGACTCCTGCCTTAAGTGTTTGGGAGTAGTTCACCTCACAGACACATGCAAGATCTGCAAGGTGTTTACGTCAAGGACTTGGAGAGACAGGGATCTCCGTGGATCATGGATTATATTTGCAAATGCTATGAGTTAGCTGGTATCCCTGCACCAGCAAATTCCTCCTATTCCACCAAGGCCCTAGCCTCTTCCACAGCTTTCTTCTCCCAAATCCCTGTTCAGAGCATAGAATCATAGAATACTAGGACTCGAAGGGACCTCGAGAGGTCATCGAATCCAGTCCCCTGCCCTCATGGCAGGACCAAATACTGTCTAGGCATATGAAGAGACAGGGAGTTTTGCCTCCAGAACATCCTAATGGAGGTTTCCCTGCACCCTCATTTGTCACTGCAGATTGCAGGACTGGACCAGTCAGCCTCCATAAGAAGTGTGCCCTCGTCAGTACGGAGCACGTCAGCACCATGTAAGGACGCCAAGAAGACCTCTTGGCACCAACACTCAACACTCACTGGCACCACTCCCATTATCTAATGCAGAGGAAGCAGCAGAGGTGGGAAGGGGGCAGTTCTCCTACTTCAAAGGCGTGCAAGTCTAAGGGGTCGCATCCAGAGCTGGAATGCCCTGCCAAGCAGCCCACTCTCTCTGCACCATCGACTCTGGTGTCTCAGACAGTTCCGTCGAATATACCTTTAAGACAATTCCTCTTTTTCTGGAACAAGAACTCTAATTCTCTCCCTTCTTTCTAATGTCGGCAACTCTACAACCAGGGGAGCAAGAAATCTAATTCTCCTCCTCTTTTTACCTGGCCTTCTACCACTGGGGGTGTGCACACCTTAATGATTGATCGCTTTCCAGTACTTTTCAAGGTTTATGATCATGTTTCCATAGTTCTCAATGTTTATATTTCATTACCCAGTAAATGCTCATGATACCTTTCCCCCTTTTGCAATTCTCCACTAAAATGTTGTGCTTAAAGAACTTCCTGGGATATGTTTCAGGGGGATACGGTAAAATGCCACATTTATTGGTAATACATATATCAATCACTACTTTATCATATGCATATGATACAGGACATTCATTCACTCTCACACACACACAGGCACACTCCATCTTGTTGTTGTTACCAACTAGTTGCTCCCCCTAACTTCACTGGCGAGGTGAGTTAGATGTGGAAGGGGTGGAACTGGGCTTCTGCTGATCCAGATCGGTGCTCTGATATTGACAAGAAGAAAACCTGGGGACGTCCTGCAAGATACCTTAGATTACAGCCGGTTCCCAAGTTACGAACCAACACTTGGTCCGTAACTCAAAGTGTTCATAACTCGGATCCCATAGAGTTACATGGTGACCACGCTATTCGTAAGCGCAGATCGCCGTTTGTAACTCGGATCTGCATTTACGACCGCTTTGGTTGTAAGTGGAGGTGGTCGTAACTTGGGGAGCGGCTGTATAGTAGTTCCCTTCTCATGCAAATCTATGTCAGTTTGTTGTCATATGCATGTGCAAAATCTGTCATATGCATATGCAAAAATCTGTGTCATCATATGCAAATACAGTTAGTCATCTGTGGGGCCTTCTTCTAGGTGTTGTCTTAATGTTGCCATACTCATTTTCAAAGAGCGTGCTTCCAAAAGAAGGCACTTGCTTCTCCTAAGGCTGTCAATATGTCTGATCTTCTTTCAATGAGCCCACTTGACAGGTCTTATTGTCCTTGGATCAGGCTTACCTCGGAACAATGCAGGGGCCACAATGTTAATTGCTGCTGCTGTGATAAAACTGAGGGTACAGTGGCTAAGGCGAGACTATAACACTTCCACTTTATTTGCATTGGTGAAAGCTGTGAACCAGATGTGCAACTAGAAAAGGATGTGGCCAAGCCCTGGGGACACATTAGAACTGTTTCTTATATGTACTAGAGAGAGGTGCAGTTCCAACGGACTAGATTTATAAAAGGACTTTCACAGCTGTCTATCGCTGTTTAAGTCTCTAGTGTAGGTGCCTCAATTTACAAATAACCCTGCAGACACCAAAGATTCATGTTCATAATGAAGGCTGGCAGCATTCCAAACTCTGCAGTTACTAACACTACAGCTGAGAGACCCAAGCTGGCAGGCAGCTAATGCCTAATTCTTCTTTGAGCAGTGTCCTGCGGGCGCACCACTGTAGGTGTCAGGCTTGTCCCGGCGCTGCAGATCCGAGATCTTTTTCAGCAGTAGTCCGCTGGCCCACTTATGCACGATGCGCGTCTTGTGCCTTTCGTGCCGTTTGTGTGCGCGTGATCCAGCTCCCGCCAGTTCCTCCTGACCATCCTCAGCCGCGGACGGAGTGAACGCTTTCTCGTCATTAATCCTGTGAGGATTTGAAAGAGAAATTTGTTTATAGTTAGTAGTTAGTTTATATAGTTCTTACTCTTATAGTCGTAGTCCTAGTTAGTTAGTTTGTTACAGTTGATACTGTTATTTAAAAAAAAAAAAAAGAAGAGAGTTGTAATTAGTTACTTTGCTAAGTTAGGAAGAATTACAGTTCTCTCCCCTGTTTAGAGGACAAGAGACATCACTTAAATCATGCCGGGCTCACCCGGGTTTAAAAAGTGCAGCACATGCCGCGATCTGATGCCTCAGACAGCCACTCACTGTGCATAAGGTGCCTTGGTGAGGGACATATTCCCCAGAAATGTCCCCACTGTTCGAAGCTCACAACGAGAGCTAGAAGGGACAGGGAGATGAGGCTGAAAATGTTCTTTTTTGATAAGGCATTACAGCTGCCAGAGACACTCCTCCCAAACCATGGACTCCAAATCCAGCAGGCGCCAACTCTCGTCGCCCAAGCCTACTCACGTGAAGAGGAGACCTTCCCCCTCATACTCCTTACCCCTGACATGTGTTAGCACGGGGGATAAGCTGGGCACCTCAGGCATGACTTCCACTCGCAGACCTGATAAGCACAAGCAGGGACGCAGTACATTGGCACCTAACCCGGTGCCATTGAGAGAGTCGGCACTGAAAACGTCTGCTGCAACTCGACCGGCACCGAGCCCTGAACTGGCACCAACATCGGCGCTGATAGCTGCATCGGCACCAGCAAGCACTCCGGCACTGGCCACTCCAGCGCCAACCAGGCTTGCACCGACCACGCGGGCACCAACAATACAACCGGCACCACTACACCACCCAGTGCTGGCACCAACAACTCAATCAGCACCGACAGCACACTCGAGCCGCCTTCACTGTCTCCAGCTCTCTCATTTCCTTCCGGCATTCACCAAGACACGACGCTTCTAGACAAAGTTATTACTCACCGCCATATACTTCATCTCATTACCACCATCGGCACCGACGTTCACCGGTATGCTCCACGCATTCAAGGGGAAGATCGTGATCTCCTACACTCTCAGCTACTCTGAGCACCGCGAGATACATAGTTTTAGATACTCCTCCAAATATTCCCCATATCATATGCGACACTATGACTGACCTTATATACACTCTCACTAGATCAGATGCCGCTCATATTCTCCACGATGGGACACAGTATCATCGCTGTCCTCTCACCAACCTCGCCCCTCACATTCCAAAACCGACTCTCCTGCCCCATCTGCAATGAGACCTTCTACTCCAACATGCAGAACCAGAGCCCGAGCAATTGTTCGATCAGGAAGAGCCATAAAGAAATTTGCCTACAGACCTATCATCATCATCACCTGATGACGCTGTCTTCCCCGGGAATGCATCACCCACTGACGACCTCCAACAGTTTCAGGAGTTATTCAAAAGAGTCACTGATAGTCAACAGGTGCAACTCTCAGAAGTACAACAACAAAAAAACCCATCGTCTGCTTAGAAACCTACAACCGTCCCAAAAGTTGCACTTCCACTCAACGACGCAATTTTGAAGATAGCGGATGACATATGGCAAATGCCAGCATCAACTCCTGCTACAAACAAAAAAGCGGACAAGAAATATTTTGTTCCTGCTAAAGGAATGGAACAAAACTTTAGGCATGTACACCCCGCCTTATCGCCGAAAAAGATAAACATCCTACCAGACAGAGACCATTCTCACACCCCATGCCCCAGTATAGACAGCAGGAACATCAACACGGCAGACAAAGACAGAAAAAATGACCACAAACTAAACCATCCGATCAACAGAACACCAGGCAGCAAGTTTGAGTCCTCAGTCGAGGGACTGCAAACCATCCTGCTGGCCACCCACCTTTGGGCCAAAGATGCACTGTTTTACCATCATCTACGGCCATGCCACCAGCAATGGACCTATATTACCACCGATAGATGGGTCCTACAACTAATTGCATTAGGCGACACCATCCCCTTTCTCTCATGTCCTTCTCCCACTCCTACTCCCACCCTGTCCCTCTTCAGGGACCCATCTCACGAGTCTCTCTTAAAACAAGAAGTGGCTCGTCTCTTAGCTATTAGAGCGATAGAGAAGGTTCCAGACAAGTTCAAAAGCAGGGGGTTCTATTCCCACTTTTTCTTGACCCAGAAAAAATAGAGAGGTTGGAGCCCCATCCTGGACCTTCAATGATTAAATCGGTACCTTCGCAATGCTTCAAGATGGTGACCCTGGTGACTATCATTCTAGCATTGCACAGCGGAGATTGGTTTACGTCCCTCGATCTACAGAACGCCTACCCAGGGCCTATGATCTGCTCACAAATCGCTACTACATATCAACCTACTCGAGTTGCGGACAGTCTTCAATGCATGTCGGCACTTTCTTCCCCTGATCTGTGGTCGGGTCATTCGTGTCCTTACCGACAATATGACTATGGTATACTATGTAAACAGACAGGGCAGAGCTCGATTCTGATCACTTTGCATGGAGGCGATACGTTTATGGAATTGGTGCAACCAGCACAAAATTACAATTATCGCAGCGTACCTCCCTGGGGAGCAGAACTCCACAGCCGATGCTCTCGGCAGGCATTTCTCCACGACATACGAATGGGAATTGCACCCAGAATATTGCATGCCATATTCCACTGCTGGGGGTAGCCATCTGTAGATCTTTTTGCCACGCACTGCAACGCGAAGTGCCCTTAATATTGCTCAAGAGCCGGGATCAGATGGAAGTCCATGGGGGATGCCTTCCTATATGACTGGAGTCATCATTTCCTGTACGCCTTTCCACCTACTCCACTTATTCCCAAAGTTCTGGAGAAAATAGCAATCGAAGGAGCCACAGTAATAATGATAGCCCCCTTCTGGCCATGACAGCCGTGGTTTCCTTACCTGTTTTGCATGTCAATCCATTCTCCATATTATCTTCCCAATGCCACGACTTGCTGTCGCAGGATCATGGGCAATTGATACATCCTCAACTCGACCACCTCGCCCTGATGACCTGGTACCTATTTGGTTCCAACAAACAGAGATGAATTGTTCCCAAGCTGTCAAGCTTGTCCTGCTACATAGTAGGATATCTAACACACGTAACACTTACCTGCATAAGTGGTGATGCTTCTCTTCATGGTGCTCCAACATAGGCATGGACCCATACTCAGTCCCTATTCATCGCATTTTGGATTATCGTTTAGATCTTAAACACTCTGGCCTGACTTGTTCCTCTCTCAAGGTACATATTGCAGCAATCACCGCCTTTCAGCACTCTGTGGATGGCTACTGCGTATTTTCCTATCCAATGACGAAGAGATTTATGAAAGGGTTGACTAATCTCTTCCCACACCACAGGCAGCCAGCGGACCCATGGAACCTGGAGCTAGTTTTGGATGCCTTAATGTGACCTCCTTTTGAGCCTCTGGCAGCTTGTGATTTACACACCCTAACAATGAAGGTGGTTTTTTTCTGTTGGCGATAACTTCAACACGAAGGGTCGGGGAATTATCCGCCCTCTCGGCATCACCACCCTACACGGTGTTTACCCCCCATGGGGTAATGCTGCGTCCTCAACCAGCCTTTCTACCTAAAGTGAATTCAGAGTTCCACATAAACGAACCAATAGTTCTTCCCACATCCTACCCCAAACCCCACTCCTCAGCACATCATGCACATCTCCATACCTTGGCTGTCCATCGAGTGTTAGCATTCTGTATTGACGGGACACAACACTTTCGGAACTCTCAGAGTCTCCTAGTGTCCGCCGTGGAATGTTCTAAAGGCCATCCCTTGTTGGCACAACGTATATCCCAACTCATCGTCTTGTGTATTATACAATGTTATTCCTTACAGAACAAGCCTCTTCCACATACGCTGAAGGCGCATTCAACTTCAACTGCCGTCATCAAAGGGATTCCCCTACAAGACATTTGCCGGGCAGCTACTTGGTCTTCCGGCTTTACATTTGCCAAACACTACGCTATTCCTAACATCCTTATGACTGACACAGCAGTTGCCTCCTCTGCCGTCCTCTCCACGACAGCAGGACGTTAACTCTGAATCCCGCCTCCTTGAAGTAGGCTACTGCTGTGAACTCACCTACAGTGGAGCACCCACGGGACACTGCTCGAAGAAGACGAAGAAGTTACTCACCTTGTGTAGTAACGATGGTTCTTCGAGATGCGTGGCCCGTGGGTGCTCCACGACCCACCCTCCTCCCCTCTTTCGGAATACTTCGTTTATTATGTCTTTCAGACTCTAGAGGATCAGGAGGAACAGGCGGGAGCTGGACTGCGCACACAAAATGGCATAAAAGGCATGAGATGCGTATGCGCGGTCCAGTGAACTACGGCTGAAAAAGATCTCCAATCTGCAGTGCCAGGACAAGCCCTACACTTACAGTGGAGCACCCAAGGGACACACATCTCGAAGACCATCGTTAGTGCACAAGGTGAGTAACTTCTTCTGTCACAAAAGCCAGCAAGAGCAGGGGACGAGTAAGTGGGCTGGCATGCTGGTAACGAATAGGTATAAAAAATGACCCAGGTTTGCATTTCAGTGCTGCGTAATTTAGCACAGGGCCTAAGTCTGGGTCCAGGAAGAGAGAAGGTGTCGTGGTACCTGAAGCCATGATGAAAGGGAATTATGTTTTACAGAGCAGCGGCCATCAAAAAGCCTGACGCGCATTAGTAGAGTGAACTCTTAAGCAGGCTCTGAGCCAGTGCTGGGAGTGAGGCTGCATGTAGGAAAAGAAACAATTCACAAAAGCCCAGCAAGGGACAGGAAAGGAGCGAGTGCTACAGAGGCAGTTAGGCACTGTGCTCCTTTTTCTAATTCAGTACGGGGTCCCAATCATCCCTTGTTGCACTCCATTGTGAACTTACAGTCTATGTTTCAGTGCTACACAATTCTGTTCATGGCTTCAACTGCCATTTCACCCTCCCACAGCCCTTGCCTTCCAACACTTTCAGTCAGGCTTCAAGGCAGAGTCATCCACTTTGCACAGCTGCAGCCTTGGTGCCTTTGAGTATTCTGAGGCTGGAGGGGCGCTAACCAGGTGTTTACTTGATCTGTGGCCCTGCAACACTACCTGTGGCTTTTTAGAAGAAGGCATCAGTGAGACCAGGTGAGTTCATTAGCATATCATGCCTATAAACTGCTGGGCAACTGCTCGTCCCTTTCCTCTTACAGGTACCTGTCCTTAATCAGAACAACTGACGGAGCGGAATATGCACAAACTGAATTTCAAGCAACTAGGATTGAAAACTTTAAGTTCTTTTTTGTCATCAAACGTCACCAGCCTCCTGAGGACTTGCTCCAAATTCTCCTTCCAATTCAGGTCATTCTGTCCAAGTGCAGCCGGTAGGCATGGGGATAACAGGCAGCAACTGTGTGGAAGCTGGTGGCTCATTAAAGTGAAATTGTAGTTCAAGGCTTGTGTTTAATACCCAATCATGGGTAGCGCTGCGGTTCGGCTTGTGTTACTGCCACAAGCGCAGGCTCATCTTGAGTGGTGCCAAATAGCCTTTAGCAGGGTGCGGTGAACTCAGCTCAGCTCCGGGTGCAGGATACAGTAATGTTCAGCAGCATAACTGACAAGTCTCTAAATGTATGTCCAATAGTCCCTGTAATATTTTCCAGCCATTAGCAGATTTTTCTCCATCCATGTGCAGAATAATTTTTATGTGCAGAGAAGCATGTGTAAAAGTGCTCCACCAGCAGACACAAAACCTAGCTGTGGGTGATCTGCTAATCAGGTGGGTGGCATTTGACTAGTTCCTGAGTAGCTGCATAAGTTCACAGATTATAGGGAACACCTACAGACCCCCCTGCTTTGCAGGCTAAGTGACTCTCTCCTAGACAGTGTCTCATGTTTAGTGAGACCCATTTCTTTTCTTTCAGAAAGCGAGTAGGAAGACAAGTCCCTTTCTCGCAGCCCCGGCCCTTTGTTCTGTGCTACCTCAGTACCAGGCAGGAAGTGTGAAGGAAATGTGCCTCTGCCTCACCTCTGCAGCCATTGTCTTTTTGTTTATGACCCCAAGTGGGACTTATTTTAGCCGGTTTTTTTCCCCCCTTGTCTACTTCCTATTTGTTGCAATCGCTGAAGGAGGCTGCAACTTGGTACAATTTTCTTAACCCCCCCCCCCCCCACTGAGACAGTTGTTATCTTGTCAGCCTAGTGCAATGGAGGGCAACCCTGTCTTTATCTTTTACCCTCTGCTGAATGTTACCTCTAACAGGACTTAGCACACAGGATTCTTCAATAAACAGCGCAGTGAACTGGGGCTGGCTGCACCCATTTTTTCAGTATCAGTGCCTCTGTGTATGTATCTGGGTTGCCCGTAGCCATTCTGTGCTAGGTACCATCAGCAAGTCTGGCTACTACAAACAGCAGTTGGCTGTGGCAGCTGCAGTGTAGCCAACACTCCAGATGCTTCCAGCTCTTGCTAGTGCACAGCTTGACCTGACATTGTTAAAAGGCCCAAAGTAATGGAGGCCTTGTTCATCTGAAGCCAAACTACTGTAAGCACCAGAGGGACGATCGCTTGCATGCCCTGCTCACTGAATGAAAGCAAACCAGCAGCCACCGACAGGGGTTGTGCAGGCCCAAACTAGAGGTGATTGCACCATGTCCACTTAGGGATATTAAAAAGCTCCTTAGTTTTATAGACGTGTCTGAGCATGGGTGCATGGTGTCCCAGGAATGGCTGCAGATGGGGGTCCAACTGCCCATAGGTCAAGTGGTGAAAGGCAGGCTGGAGGCATGGCAACATGGCAGGGAGCAAACCATTGAAATGGTAAGCCTTTCCCCATACATGCTGAGTCAGAATTGCTTGCCTAAGTGGTCTTCCTTGAGCCTCGTTTCTCTAGCACTGAGCAGGCAACTGTTCTGCAGCAACTGTAGTGACAGTATCTCCTTCCCCCAGACAGCTGAAAAGTGGCTATGGTGACACCAAGATGACAGGTATCCACCCACCTGCTGCAAATATGAACTTACGTACTGAGTGGAAAGCTTGGTTTTACACTGCATCACACTAGTAGTTGGGAAGAGCCAAGCTATGAACCATCTGGGCGCTACCATTCTATGATTCTTTGTTAGCAGCCACTAGCAGATGTGCTGTGCAGGCTGCTGCATGAAATTGCCCCATCCTCGAGAGGCCGCCCTCTACGTGTATGTGTGTGTGGGTGAAAATACAGAAGAGGGTTACATTGGCGGGTGACCTGCATAACTTAATGTGTGTTGGTGGGGGAAACAGGAAAATAGTGTTCAAGGAGTCTAGCAGATTCAAGTCATTCAATCAGTGTATTTTAACAAAGAACAGGTTAAAAGCTAATTTGATGTGGTCTACAAATATGTACATGGGGAACAAATACTCAATAATGGGCTCTTCAAGCTGGCAGAGAAAGGGCTGAGGAAATGGATAGAAGTTGAAGCTAGACAAATTCAGACTTCAAATGAGACATACTTTTTAACAGCGAGCATAATTAACCACTGGAACAATTTACCAAATTGTTGTTATGATTGCCTTATGTCTGGCAATTTTTAAATCAAAATTGGATGTTTTTCTAAAATATATGCTCCAGGAATTCATTTAGGGCTATTTCCTGGTCTTTTATAGAGGGTGTCAGACTAAAAGGACACTGTGGTGCCTTCTGGCCCTGAACTCTATGAAAGATGTCTCAAAAATGGGAGCCCATAGCAGGGCAGATGCGAGGGAGGCTGAGACAGAGATGCTGGAAGACTTGCCTTTCTCTTGATTTGGAAGGGCCAGACACACCTAATTTCCAGCCTGCTGCAACTGCCATTACTATGGTTGAACACAGTACTATAGAGCATCTGCCCTTTGACGTCACAGGCAGCATGCTCATGGGCACTGGCTCTGCAGATCAGAAACCCCCAAGTTTGTTGGGGTAGAAGCAATGACTAGAGAGAGGCCCGTCTTGTGCTGCTCACTGGCCTGAGGAAAGAGCTTCAGCTACAGACACAAGCTCTCAAATGAAAAGTAAACTTTATTCTCCTTGAACCACAAAATAGATTTCTTTGGTTGTACAAATTTCACTAGTTACAGTCTTGATGAGCTAATTTTTCTTCTGCATCTCTCAGGAGGGTAGAGAGATCAGAGCCTGGCACCCAAGGACCACAAAGGAAAAGGAAAATTACAAGTTAGTCACCAAAACCAATTTTCATGATTGTTTCCAGAAATTGCTCATTAGAAAAGCAAATGCTAAGATGAGGTTTTTAAAAAGGAAAAGCTCAAATTGCTGATGGCAGCAGCTGTGGCTGTAATTTTATAGATCATCAGATATCCCTCCCCCCCACCTCCGATCCCTGTAAAATGAAACTTATTAATTCAGTTAACATGTGCCATGTGATTTTGGTGTGAAGGGAGGAGAGTCTCAGCTAAAAGAAACCACATTCAGTCATTTTAAAAAATGTACAAGCAGACATGCCCTTCACTCCCTAGTCACATCCTGACACTGGGCTGATTACGGGCCAACTCTGGTCTTACTATTGCTGGCATCAGCAAGTAAGAGAGCACCAATTTGTTAGTGGGAGTGGAAAGAGCACTGAGACCATTGCCAAGATCAGATGCCTTGCTTTGGGGCATGGGTGAATAAGGGCTGCTAACTCACACAGAGTAGTAAAACCAAGAGAAACAATAACATCACAGGTAGACTTAGGCACCTACTCACTGGCACCATACGCATGGGTTCACTTGGTACTAAGGCTGAGAGAGCCCTTGTTCCAGGCAGGAAGCCAGCAATAACTCCCTTGGTGCATCTGTAAACAATTTCATCTGTCCTAAGCTGCAGGTTGCTAGAGACCGTAGGCTTTGTAGTTATTGCGATGCCTATCTCATTATCCTTTTCCCCATGGAGTTTCCTGTATGGGTCTCACTTTGTCTGTGTCCAGTCCCCCTTAAATCTCACATTTTACTTCAGTGCTTATGGGCAACACAGTGTGAGCCACCACCTTCTGCCGCCCACACCATCACTGTGTCCCACCATCATCCTGCACCTAATGCCTTTACTTGACCCCCACCAACCCACATCCCACTTTCTCCTTGCACTCTACACTAGAACCTTATCCCCACTGTCTCTTTATTTGTCCCACCTACTGCTGTGTCACCACAGTCTAATCCCCAACTAGTCTGCCCCTACCGCTGTCACATGCACATATTGCTATGACTTTGCTATAGCTGGCCAATTCGTTTCTGTACTCCCATCTCCCCTAGTTCATCCAGCTCATGCATGCCACTCTCATACAGTCAGCACCTGTGCCGCTGCCCCCCTGTAGTGTCTTTGCCCAGAGGAGGTCACAGCCTGTGCTACATGAATTCCATGTGCATCTGGGGGGCGCAGTGCGCTTCCCAGAGGAACAGTGTCACACCGGGCCAGACTACTGTTGGCATGGAGCTCACAGATTCCTGCCTCTGCACAGACATGACACTCCAAGGGGACCTTGTTTTTGACAAATCACTGGGATTTAAATGGGAGTAAAGGGCTGGCCTTCGTGCTAAGTCACATCAGAAAAAGCCCCTGTATTAACCACTGAAAAACCAAGTGGAGGGAACAGGGGCAGCCTCACACACTCACTCATGCATGCGCACATACACACACACACACACACTATTTACAGCCTAACAAACTGCTGCTGCTGCTCCTTCCCTTCCCCCGCTTTGTCAGACGTCTTAAAGTCCAGCACTGTCCTGTCTTGTTCAGCACATGCCCAGTACTGTGGGTAGTGAGAAAAAAGGAGGTTCACAGCCTAAAGGAAGTTAGTTAACCACAACACCTCCTGGGATGTGCAGTTCCCAGCCAGTTTCATGCTGTGGAACCCAGTCCAATGCTGTCTGTGGAGGCTAGGAAGTTGTAGAGTCCTGTGCGGCGCTGTCCTGTTGCCCCAGTGCATCAGGCCTTTTATGTGGGGACAGCAGCCTCCAGACTGCGACGGCTGTGTCGGAGTTTGCGCTTGCTGCTGTACAGAGCCATTTCTTCAAGTGCTGATGTGGTGGGTGTCGAGGACTCATGTGTTACTAACAGCTCCTCTTCCTCTGCTGGCCCATCCAGTTCCTGGGGACCTGAGCACAGATGGACAGAAATCAGATAGGAGACAGCTGGTATTTCCCACGGAGCAGTGTGCCTCTCAGATAACGTGATCACTGGATTTATGGCATAGTACAATAATCTGTAACCCACACCCTTCCTTCTCTTCTTATATTGGAAGGTTTCCCCTCGAACGGTCCTTTCAAATAGGTCCTCCTCCTTATGCTAAACAAGCTGTCCCATCTTATAGTCAGCTGTGATACGCAGCACCCCTGAAAAAGAGTGCTGCATAAGCTTGGCGTTCTCTCACCAGCTCAAGCTATTACATCACCCACCTTGTCTCTCTAAGAGCCTTTCAGGCATGCAGCTGGTAAACTGAAAAACAAATCTCATTTTGGGTCCTGAAATGGAATTTTTCTGAATTTCTGTTCCATTAAAGAGTTCATATTTTTTATTTTATTGTAAATAGACATTACTTTTTTCCCCTGAAACCTCAAAGCTATCGGTGCCTTGTAGTCTCCCAGAATCATTCCTGCCCTTCAGTCAAACCAAAACAAATCAATTGGATGCCAAACAACAGTCATTTCACTTCTGCCTGCGCTAGGAGTCTTTCTGCTGTAGCCAAGGAGGGATTTGTCACCAGGTTACCTTGGTGCAGAGCCTCGTGGGTCATGCCTCGTGCTTCTCCCACACCAGTGCAGCACTGTTCTAGTTATAATGTCCCTGCCATATTACTTTCCCAGCAGCTGTTTAGGTAGCTGAAGTCCCCCAAGAATTCTTAGTTTGGACTAACTAACAAAAATCATTCAAAGCACAGAGCTTGGTGGTGATGGGGGACTTCAGCTACCTAGAAAGTAATATGGTGGAGCACAGATTATCCACCAACTACTTGGAATGTATTGGCGACTATTCTTATAAACAGAGATGAAGAAAGCAACTAAAGGAGAGGCTGTTCTGGATTTGATTCTGACAAATAGGGAGGAACAGATTGAGAATTTGAAGGTGGCAGGCTTCTTGAGTGAAAGATCATACAAATCCATGCTGGCTGTTACTTACCACCTTATTTTCATCCAAATATTTGCAGATGCATTCCTTAATTACCTGCGCCATTATCTTTCCTGGCACAGAAGTTAAACTGACTAGTCTGTAGTTTCCTGGGTTGGTCTTATCTCCCTTTTTATAGATGGGCACTAGATTTGCCCTTTTCCAGTCTTCTGGAATCTCTCCCAACTTCCATGACTTTTCAGAGATGCTAGCTAAAGTCTCAGCTACCTCCTCTATCAGTTCCTTGAATATTCTAGGATGCATTTCATCAGGTTCTGGTGACTTGCAGACATCTAACTTTTCTAAGTAATTTTTAACTTGTTAGTTTTTTTATTTTAACTTCTAAACCTACCCCAGTTCCACTAGCATTTACTATGTTAGGCATTACATCATCATGAAACTTGGTGAAGACCAAAACAAAGAAGTCATTAAGCACATCTGCCATTTCCAAGTTTCCTGTTATTGTTTCTCCCTCCTCACTAAGCAATGTGCCTACCCTGTCCTTGGTCTTTCTCTTGCTTCTAATATTCTTGTAGAACATCTTCTTGTTACCCATTATGGCTCTAGTTAGATTGAGCTCATTTTGTGCCTTTGCCGGTCTAATCTTGCCCCTGCACATGTGTGGTGGTTGCTTATATTCATCCTTTGAAATTTGACATAGTTTCTACTTTTTATATAACTCCTTTTTGATTTTTAGATCATATAAGATCGCCTGGTTAAGGTGGTCTCTTGCCATACTTTCTTACGCAACAGAATAGCTTGCTTTTGGGCCCTTAATAATGTCCTTTTGAAAAACTGTCCACTCTCATCAGTTGTTTTTCCTCTTAGACTTGCTTCCTCTTAGTTTTTGGCCACTGTTGGCAGACAGGATACTGGGGTAGATGGACTTTTGGTCTGACCCAGTATAACCGTTCTTATGTTCCTATGGAACCTTACCTACCAGCTCTCTGAGTTTACTAAAAATCTGCCTTCTTGAAATCCAGTGTCTCTATTTTGCTGTTCTACCATTCCTTAGCATCATGAACTCTCTGATTTCATGATCACTTTCACCCAGGTTGCCTTCCACTTTCAAATTTTCAGCCGGTTCCGCCTTATTTGTTAAAAATCAAATCAAGAACAGATTTTTCCCCCCAGTAGCTTTCTCAACCTTCTGAATTAAAAAAACTGTATCCAGTGCAGTCCAAGAACTTATTGGGTAATCTGAGCCCTGCTCTGTTAGTTTCTCAACATATGTCTGGATAGTTGAAGTTCCCCATCACCACCAAATCCAGTTCTAGTATTCTATGATTCTATGTTCCGGAGAGATGATACTGCTGCTTTCAGTCCAAGCAGGAACTAAAGAGTGTTTGCTGCTGAACAAAGTGCATACATCTTGCTGAGCAAACATTTTAGTAATGCACTGCATAAAAAAGACCAGTGGAAAGTTTAGGGAGGAGGGAAGGATGTATAGGGAGGCCCCGGGGAGAAATAAATGCCATATCGCAGAGCGTTAGCAGAACCTAAAAAGGATTATGAGGAGCTACTGCTGCTAGTGCATCCCTGCCAGTCTGTCACCTAAGAAAAGACATAGGAGCCAAAATAGCTCAGCAGCATACCAGATGGTCTCAATGATCGTGTACACTAAAATAATAGACATGGGACAAAATGTCATAGTTCAAGGAACTCACCACAAGAGTTTGCTTCAAGCTGGGGGATGAGTACCATTATATAAGGCATTGGTGAGGCTGGATCTGGAGCACCGTATGCAGTTCTGGTCTCCCATGTTTGAGAAAGATGAATTCAAACCAGAGCAGGTGTAGAGAAGGCTACTAGGTTGATCTGAGGAATGGAAAATCTACCTTCTGAGAGGCGACTGAAAGAGCTTGACTTGCTACACCTGACCAAACAAATGCTGTGGGGAGCTATAATTGCTCTTCATAAATATATCAGAGGGATAAACACAAGGAGGGAGAGGAGATATGAAAGTTAAGCACCAATGTGGACATAAAGAACAAATGGCTATTAAACTGGCAATTGACATGGTTAGGCTTGAAATTAGACCAAGGTGTCTAATTATTAGAGAAGTGAAGTTCTGAAATAGCCTTCTAACGATAACAGTGGGGGCAAAAAACCTAACTGGGTTGTTATGGAGGAGATGGTGTGTTTATGGAGGGGATGGTGTGATTAGACAGGCGTTCATGGCCTATAGCTGCTCTGTGACTGCTAGCAGCAACTATCCCCAACAGCTGGAGACAGGACTCTGTTTAGGGAGGGCTGAGTGTTGTGACAGAGAATTCTTTCCCAGGTGTCTGGTTGTAGGTGTTGCCCACATGCTCAGGGTCTAAGTGATCCCCATAATTGCGGTCAGGAGACAATTTCCTTCTACATCAGACTGGCAGAGACCCTGGGGATCAGGGGTTCACCCTCCTCTGCAGCGTGGTGGATTCGCTGCAACTGGAAGTCTTTGAAGCATGATTTGAGGCCTTCACTTACTCAACCAGAGAGTGGGGTCTATTCTAGGTTCTATGGCCTGTGATATGGAGGCGGTCAGAGTAGATCATCACAATGGTCCCTTCTGACCTTGAAGCCTATGAATCTAATCAGTCTGATTTACTTCACAGCAGACCGAGCCTGGAGTCGGCATCGGGCTGTGTGGCACTGCTTTGTACAGTGACGATAAGGCCTTTTGAAGACACAGAGGGAAAGGCTTAGGAAGCTCTCGGGGCTCTCTGAGTAAGGTCCTCTTCCCTGTCTTGCTTTCTACTTATCCTCCTCTTGGTCTGGTTCTTGCTCTCTATGGAGATCCATACCACTGGGAGCTCTAGGGACAGACCTAGTTAGTGAATTAGATCTTGGTTATTTTTAAAAGCGCAGGAATGGGAACAAGTTCTAGAGGGCTTAAAAAGGGGTAGGGGGGTCCCAAAACACCCAATAGGGCCTAGGTGGGAATTGAAGGGGTACAATTATGGAGGAGACAGAGCTGATGGAGAAGCCTGCCAAGGAGTGGTATAGTGAAAGGAACGTATTTAGGAGGGGTAGAGAATGTCCAGCCAACAGGCCAGGAACTGGTGATGGTTGCCTGCTTGATTCAGGGGAAAAGGAATGGGGAGGAGTCACGAACTGCTCCTGCTTTACAGGTGGAGTCAAGCTCTCTAAGCAAGGGTAAGAGGTTGCGAGTAGCAGTAGCAGGTATTGGGGCACCTGATATCTTGGAACTGCACTTGGTCTGGAGGGCTCCACATGTGCATTATATCTGCCAGAACTGCCAAGGACTCCAATATAGAGCCAAGTCTGGTACTGGCATTGAACGGGTGACAGAGCTTTCTGAGTCCACCACTGGCGCGAGGCATCGTAAGAAGAAAGAGTTACTCACCCTGTGCAGTAACGGTGGTTCTTCGAGTGGTCCCCGTGGGTGCTGGTGCGTCCTCGCGCTGGCGACCGGAGACTTTTTCCAGCAGTTTCTGCCACGCCGCGCAGGTGCCAAAGCGCCCTCTAGTGCCGTTGGAATCCTAAGGTGCCTGCGTGGCGCGGCTCCTCCATTCCTTCTCTACCTGCAAGAGTAAGAGGCTCCAAAGCAGGGGAAGGAGGGAGGGTAGTGGAGCACCCACAGGGACACATCTCGAAGAACCACCGTTACTGCACAGGGTGAGTAACTCTTTCTTCTTCTTCAAGTGGTCCCCGTGGGTGCTCCACTCTGGGTGACTACAGAGCGGCTGTCAGCTTGCGGAGGTGGGTTTGGAGCCATGTCGTAGTCACTGTGGATAGTACTGCATGTCCCACCGCCATAGAGGATGCAAAGGAAGAAGAGAGTGCATAGCGTTGTGCATATATGTGATCAGGTGACCAAATGGCGGCGTTGCAGATGTCCTGAAGAGGAACGTTGTTCAGGAAGGCTGTTGTGGAAGAGATAGTTCTCGTGGAATGAGCTGTTATTGATTCAGGTAAGTGTTTATTGTATAAGTCATAGCAAGTTCTAATGCAGGAGGTGATCCACTTAGAAATTCTCTGAGATGAGACTGCCTGTCCTCTAGATCGTTCAGCATAGGACAAGAACAGCCTGGGAGAGGCTCGCCAAGGCTTGGTTCGATCCACATAAAATGCTCGTGCCCTCCGGATATCGAGTGTATGCCATGCAGCCTGGACTGGGTTGGCATGCAGTTTGGGGAAAAACACAGGTAAGTATATTGGTTCGTTAACACGAAAGGGGGAGGGTACTTTAGGGAGGAACTTCGGGTGGGGTCGAAGTATCACCCTGTCCTTAGTGAATACTGTGTAAGGAGGGGTCGGCCATCAAGGCTGCAAGTTCACTCACCTTCCTGCTGGAAGTTATAGCAACGAGGAAGGATACCTTCATAGACAAATAGGACCAAGAGCAGGTCGCCAACGGTTCAAATGGTGGCTTCGTCAAACTTTTAAGGGCATGGTTGAGATCCCAGACAGGGACTGGTGGGTGGACGGGTGGGAAGGTGTTCTGCAGCCCTTTCAGGAAGTGTTTGGTTAACGGGTTAGCGAGGAAGGAAACGCCATCGATTGGGTGATGAAAGGCTGCTATGGCAGCCTCATGCACTCTGACTGCGCTAAGGGCGAGCCCCGACTGTTTTAGGGATAATAGGTAGTCCAGCAAAACAGGGAGATCATTATACCAGTGAGAGAATCTTTTCCATTTGTATAATAGGTATGACTTCCGTGTGGATTGTCTTCTGCTATTAACTAGTATCGCTTTTACCGGTCCTGAACAGGCCATCTCGGCATCCTGGAGCCATGAAGGAACCAGGCGTGGAGAAGGAGCTTGCGGAGGTCCAGGTGAAGAGTCATCCCGTGACCCTGTGACAGGAGGTCGTGCTGGAGTGGAAATGGGGACGGATCCAACATCGTCATCCTGTGGAGGTAGGAGTACCATGTTTATCTGGGCCAAGCTGGTGCCACCAGAATAACTCGCACCCGGTCCGTCCTGATTTTGTTGAGAACTTTGTGCAGTAGGAGGAAAGGGTGGGAAGGCATAAAGGAGATGAGTGTTCCATGAGATGGAAAAGGCGTCTCCGAGGGAATGTTTCCCCAGGGCTCCTCTGGAGCAATAGAGGTGGCACTTTCTGTTGTTCTTTGTGGCAAAGAGATCTATATCTGGTTGTCCCCACCGGAGAAAGAGAGGGATGAGGGCACGCTTGTCTATTTCCCATTCGTGTTGATCGTGAAATGTGCAGCTTAGAGTGTCCACTGTGACGTTGAGTACCACTGGGAGGCAAATGGCTATCGGAGTGACCTGATGTATAAGGCACCAGTTCCAAAACTTGATAGCGTCCACGTACAGGGATAGTGATCGGGCGCCCCCCTGTCGGTTGATGTAATACATGCACGTGGTGTTGTCTGTCACCATGGTAATCGACTTGTGTGCAATGTATTGTCTGAAATGTTTGCATGCATATCTGACTGCTCGTAGTTCGAGAAAATTGATATGGAAGGTTTGTTCTGTCAAGGACCATTTGCCCTGTGCTGTAGCATTGCCCAAATGGGCTCCCCAGCCCAAAAGGGAAGCGTCCGTCGCAATTGTGAGCGTAGGAGGAGGATTCTGGAAGGGAACGCCTGCTAGCATGTTCTGCGGATCTGTCCACCAGCGGAGGGAATTGAGAACACGTGGTGGGATAGCTACCACTTTGGAAAGCGGGTCTCTGGAAGGCTTGTAGGATGTTGCCAGCCATGATTGTAGACTCCTCATATGGAGTCTGGTGAGCTTGACTACATATGTCGTAGAGGCCATATGTCAGAGAATTTTGAGGCATTCGCGTACCGTCATGGTAGGGGTTAGACATGCTGTATTGATCAGGTCGCAGATGGTAACGAACCTGTGCTCGGGTAGGGTAGCTTTTGCTGCTACTGTGTCGAGGTAAGCACCTATGAACTCTAACCGCTGTGTTGGAAGCAGAGAGGATTTTGCATGGTTCATATGAAAACCCAGGTTGACCAAAAGGTACATTGTGGTATCGGTCATGGTCTTGGTTTCTTGGAAGGAGGAACCTTTTATGAGGCAATCATCCAAGTACGGGTATATCATGACCCCCTGATGATGGAGCACGGCCATTACGACTGCTAGGGTTCTGGAGAAGACCCTTGGAGCGGTCGAAAGGCCAAAGGGGAGCACTCAGTACTGGTAGTGTTGGGTACCTACGTTAAAATGCAGAAAATGTCTGTGAGCAGGGTGGATCATGATATGGAAGTAGGCATCCTGGAGGTCGAGAGCCAAAAGCCAATCTCCTGGATCGAGTGACGGGATTATTGTCGCTAAAGTTACCATCTTGAAACGTTGGTAGGCGATATACTTGTTGAGTCGCCTCAAATCCAAGATGGGTCGCCATCCTCCACTCTTCTTCTGGGTTAGGAAGTAGATTGAGTAGAATCCTCGACCGTGGAACTCTGGTGGAACTGGTTCTATGGTGCCCAGTTGTAGAAGGTGTGAAACCTCTTGAAGGAGAAGGGTTTTGTGAGATGGATCCCTGAAAAGGGACGGGATAGGAGGATGGGTGGGAGGTGGGGAAGTAAATGGGATAGCGTAGCCGTATTGGATCAATTCCAGGATCCATTTGTCTGATGTAATGAGGGCCCATTGGTGGTAGAAGGCCCGAAGGGGGTGGTGGAATTGAAAAATACCGGTTTTCAGTGATGGAGGAATGGCTTTCTGACTTGCGACGTAATTTTCAAATCTACTGTTTATTTGCAGGTAGATGAGTAGCAGGGTGTTGTTGCTGCTGACGTTGAGGCCTACGAAGCTGCGGTCTTTGTCTCTGGTGGGAGTTGTATCTGGTATGTTGCCTGAAAGGCTCTCTGGGGCGTTGGTAGGGTTGATATCTGGTCCTCTTAAAGGGGGGGAGTGTACATCCCCAGGATTCTGAGGGTAGTTCAAGAGCCTTTCATGGAGTGTAACATTTCATCCGTTTTGGCCGAAAACAGGTTGGTCTTGTTAAATGGTAGATCTTCTACCTTTTGCTGTAGATCTCTCGGAACCTCCGATGCCTGTAGCCAAGATAGCCTTCTCAGGACAATGGCGGAAGCAGTGATACGAGCCGCAGTGTCCGCCACATCCATAGTGGACTGTAGGGCGGTGTGGGAGATATTGTGTTCCGGGAGGTGTGGGAGAAGGTCCTGCAACTTGGAGTAGTTAGTGTGGTCGTGGTCAGCGAGCATGGCAGTGTAGTTTGATGCTCTAAGGAGCAGAGGTGTAAACTTTACGACCCATGATGTCAACCTTTTTATGGTCTCTGTCTTGTGGGGTATTCCTGAAATTAGGCTGTTTACCTTATGTCGAGCAGAGTCCACCACTAGTGAATTTGGAGAGGGATGAGTGAAAAGAAAATCCATATTTTTGGGAGCGATTAAATATTTGCGGTCAGTTCTCTTGTTTGTGGGGGCAACAAAGGCCGGGGTTTGCCAAATGACGTCGGACAGATCCATGATGGCTTCATCCATGGGGATCGCTATCCTAGATGCGGTAGGAGGTTGCAATGTGTGCAGAAGGGGATAGTGCTTCACCTGGACCTCCTGAAGGTCTCGTTGTTGTGCCAAAGCCACCCTCTTGAACAGGTCTTGAAATTTTTTGGCATCATTGTGTGGTGGTGAAGTTTCTGTTGTGATTGCGTCATCTGGAGACGATGACGAATTATGCAAGGGTGACCTATCTTCCCCTTCTGAAAGGGAGTCCTGTATGTCGGAGCGACGTGAAGAGGCCGGTTCAGTAACGGGAGCGGTAGAGGATGGGGAGGCCAGTGGTGGCCTGGAAACAGTAGAAGGAGCGCGGAGGTGGTTCTTTTTTCGATGTGGCGCCCAAGGTTGCCATTGAGTGGCATATGGCGGTGGTGGATAGGCATACTGTTGAGCATACCACAGTGGCGGAGGAGGGGGGTATGCGTACTGCACCGTAGTTGGTTGCCAGGATGGTTGTCTAAGTGTTGGACTAGAGTGTTGTGAGGAAAACCTGCTTCTCGACGCGGTGCCTGTTTCACTTGGAGAACTAGAAACCACAGAGGATCGTCGAGACTGTATGGAATGAACAGAAGAGCCTGGTGAAATCGGTACCGAAGAAGTATGGCTCCGTGTGGGTGAACAGTGCCGACTGCGGTCCTCTCTCGGTGCCGAACGCTGGTGTCTATCCAGTGCTGAGGTTGTTGTAGACGCCAGAGGCACGGCAACTGGCTCCGGTGCCGGGCGTTCAGGCGACAGGGCATCAGTGCGTGGCTTTTTCGGTGCGGGCATCGGTGACGGTTTCGGATGTTGTTTCAGTGCCGATCGGTCAGAACTCTGGCCAGCTGTTATGGTCGGAGTCTCGCGTGGCCCCGGTGCTGTAGGTTGTGGTGCCGCTGGCCTCTGCTTCGGCTCCGAGTGGGCTTTCTTATGAGTTGGCACTGATTTACGTGGCACCGTGCCCGAAGTCCCCAGTTTCTCTTCAGTGCTGATCCGTGCGGCCGTCGGTGCCGAGGGTAGCGAAGGAGTTGGAGAAAGGCCAGTTTTCGAGGCTGTATGGCCGGAGTGGGTAGAGGGACGATTTTTATCCATACCCTTACTCTGTGCTGGTTTGGGAGCCACGGGAGACTACTCAGAAGAAGGGCGAAGGGACTTCTCGTAAAAGAGCGTCTTGAGTCTATTGGCTCGGTCACAGCACGCTCTCGTGGTTAGTTTAAGGCAGTGGGAGCACTTGTGCATCTGGTGTGCCTCTCCCAAGCACTTTATACATTTAGAGTGTCCGTCAGAGACGGGCATAGCATCGCGGCATGCCTCACATCGCTTAAAGCCGGGCGAGCCGGGCACAAGGCGCCCGGGGGAAAAGCGGCGGATCGCAACGAAGAAAAAAAAATTTTTTTTTAACAGGCTGGATAAGGAGAAAAGGGCTAAAAAACTTGGATGTTGAGGAAAACTAGGGAGTTGAACAGGTTTTTATCTATTTTTGAGCAGAAAACGAGAACTCAGTGGCTCCATTGGCTGCTGAGGATGGTAGAGAAGGAACTGAGGACCTGCGCCGCGCAGGTGCCTTAGGATTCCAACGGCACTAGAGGGCGCTCTGGCACCTGCGCAGCGTGACAGAAACTGCTGGAAAAAGTCTCCGGTCACCGGCACGAGGACGCACCAGCACCCAGAGTGGAGCACCCACGGGGACCACTCGAAGAAGAAAGGCAAGTTTTCTGGTGAAAATTAAATGAAAAAAACCATGCAGGGTGCTTGCTGGACATGGCTGACCAAAGTCTTGATCCCATGCACACATGGTACATGCACATAGACTCAATGTATCCTGGCTCTCAGGTGTTCAAATGCCCTGCACCTCCTATTACCTGTGACAAGCAGCCAAGCTCTGCACTCCTGCCTCAGCTAGACCCAGGGGACACACTGGGACATGCACACTGCACACCAACCTCAGCTGCAGGAGGCCAGCCTGGCCCAGCCTTTGCCTTAGGACAGCAGCCGGGAACAAAGTGAGGCCTGCCCACTACACACTACACCCAACAAATCAGTCATCATCCAGCCACAATGCAGAAAAATCCTACCCACAATTCAGTGCTGCTGGATTGGAGGGTTCAGTCTAGAATGGGACAGAAATAGGAGACTGCTTCAAGCAGGAGAAGGAACTGGATTTGTCAGTGCTCTGTGGACTAGGAGACTTGACGTAGGTAGGTGGGGCCTGGATGGCTCTTTGTTGCTAGGTGAGTAACTTACCTGTGCTATTTGTGTCATCCACATAGCGGAGACTGTCAACTGCTTCTGGTGACTGGAAGAGAAAAAAACAGAAGGCAGTGAGCATCAGGCACCAATCACTCCCCCCCTCCCCTAGTACCAGGGCCACTGCTGACTGCTAGACATAGGCAAAGGAGCTGAATCAAAGGAACTCACAAAGAGCAAATGACCCCATTTTAATGCGGCTTGGGCCCCACCCATGGCTTGGATTCAGAGGAGGAAGGGAGTGTGTCCTGTGGGGTATTCCCAGGCTGCCCTACTAGGATTAAGAGAGAGTAGGAGAGACAGATAGGGCAGGAGAGGTAGGGAGGACAGAACCTGGGCAGGAGAGCAAGAGCAATGGGAATCTACAGCCCTTCTGAAAACCCTGGACTCTTGCCCACGGCCTGCGACATCTGTCAGACTGACTTCCCCGGCAGCAGAAGCCATTCTCCTTTGGATCAGAAAGCTCCTTTCCTTAGATGAGGCAGAAAGAAGTTACTCACCTTATGCAGTAATGATGGCTCTTCAAAATGTTCCCTGTGGGGATCAGAGATTGTCGCTAGTGGTGCCTGGCCGCGTCACGCATGCACAGGATCTCATGGTGCGGTTGGCACCCATTTTACATGCACATAATGCGCCCCCCTTCCCCCCCACTCCAGAATTCAGAGATGAACGCTGATGTAGAGAGGAGGAGAGTCGGTGGTGGAGCACACATCTCGAAGAACCATCATTACTGCACAAGGTAACTTCTTCTTCTAGTGGTGTCCCTGTAGGTACGCCACTCTAGGTGACTGTAAAGCAATGCACCTGCATGGAGGTGGGGGCTTTGGAGTCAAGTCTTGGATGCAGAGGATAGCACAGTGAGGCTTACGGCGGTGGTAGAGAGAGGACCGCCTGATATGGTGTAATGTCTAGCTCAGAGGACCAGCATATCTCCACTAATGGGACATTCTTAAGGGAGGCTGCCATCACTCGAGTGGATTGCGCTGTGTCTCCCTAGGAGGGTTTTGTTATGTACTGTACATACAGGAGGACATCCACCTGGAGATACGCTGAGGCGTCTGTTGCAGCTTTGGATCAGTCCACTACAGAGACAAATAGTCTGGTGGAATTGCAGAATGGCTTGGTCCTGTCAAGGTAAAAGGCAGCAACTCTCCTGATGTACAGAGTATGAAGGGACATTTCCCCAGCATGCTTGTGTGGTATAGGGAAAAATGTCACACAGGTGGGTGAATGGCTTAGTTGATATGGAAAGTGGAGGCAACTGTCACAAAAACTTGGAATGAGATCGTAGTGTAAATTCAGCGTTTGTGAAAATAGTCTAGGGAGGGTCTGTCATAAGGGCTGCTATTTCACTGATATGTCTGGCTGATGAGACGACCATTAAAAATGCAACGGACATTGACATGCGATGAAGAGACCAGGTTGCTAGAGTTCAAAAGGGGTTCTTGTGATGCTTTTAAAGACATGATTCAGATCCCAGGGTGCTGTGGAGGACGCATTTCCAGGTATATATTTTTGATTCCCGTAAGGAAGCATTTAGTAATAGAATGGGCAAAGACAGATAAGCCATCTACGGATTCATGGAAAATTGTGATGCCCGCCAAATGGGCTTTAAGAGAGCTCATGGCTAGTCCTGAGTCTTTAAGATCCAATGTGTAATTGAGAATTGTGGACTGGGGTGCTGTGGTAGGCGTTAACTGGTTTTATTGGCACCATAGTGAGAATCTTTTTCACTAAGGGTATGTCTACACAGCAAAGTTATTTTGAAATAATTTGACTAGCGTCTACACAGCCAAACCGCTATTTCAAAATTAATTCGGAATAGCGGAGCGCTTATTTCCAATTTAGTAAACCTCATTCCACGAGGAATAACGCCAAATTTGAAATAGCTATTTCGAAATAAGTGCTGTGTAGACGCTTATTTCGAAATAGGGGGCCTCCAGCCTTCCCAGGGTGCCCTGGTGGCCACTCCAACCTCAACCAAGAACACTCCTCTCCTTCCCCCCTTCCTGGAGCCCTTAAGGGTTTGACTCTTGACACAGTGCCTGTGCCAGCCCAGAGCCAGCAGTCACTGCCCCTTGACCCAGTGCCCCCAAAACATGAGCCAGCAAGCCACTGGCAGCCAGCCCTTCATCGCTCCCCAGGAGCAGTCTGCCAGCTCCCAGGAGCCTGCC
>CM057846.1:365982-383040 GCA_030068395.1 Apalone spinifera
CAGCTCTGGCTCCATGCTGCAGAGTGCTGTGGTGTCTTGAGTGAGGGCAACCAGGGAAACTTGAGAACTGGCTGTCCGGGGAGGTCCCTTCAAACACAGACCTCAGATAGCCTCAAGCATCAGCCACACAAAGTAACTCCTGACCTGATGCCCTGCCAGTCCTGGTTCCAGCCGGCCTTAAATGCGATTCAGTGTCCACTCAGAGTAGACGCGCTATTTCAAAATAGCAAAACGCTATTTCAAAATGCATTTTGTGTGTAGACACGTTATTTCAAAATAAGCTATAGTGTAGTGTAGAATAGTGTAGACATACCCTTAGAGAGAGAGTGTGTTTCTAGTTAATAATACATGCTTTACTCTTGTCGGAACAGGTCTGGTCCTCATGTTGGAAACCTAGAAGAGCCATATTTTGAATCAGAGAATCGTTCCGTTCAGATGCAACATGTGGCCTGTGTTGCACGCGGCGAGCTGGTCGCAGAGGCTAACAATCGCGTAATGCAGGGTGACTCAGGTAAGGAAACCAGGTCTGTCTGGGTTCTGTTGGGACAATGAGAATCATGTATGGCTGGCCTGTGCTTGTTTTGTATGACTCATGGGATTAGCAGTATTGGTGCATTCCGACCCCTCTCTAGAACAAAACTGGGGACATTTGCAGGTTGCCTCTGGTTGAGAAGAGGTCGATCTGGGGGCATCCTCATTTGTGGAATATTGTCCTGAAGATGGTGGAGTTGATCTCCATTTGTGCTGTTCTGAGAAGTGGCAACTGAGGGTGTCTGCTGTGGTGTTTTGGTTGCCTGGTAAGTAGGATGCAGTCAGAGATTTCTTGATGCAGATGCACCAGTTCCACAGTTTGATAGCTTCGGTGCACAGGGAGTGAAACTGGGCTTCTCCCTAGCAATTGATATAAAACATGCATGTAGCAGTGTCCTGGATGGTGTGGTGGTTTAGGTGAGCCCCCAAACCTATAATCAATGCCTCAATGGTAATAATGCACGATGTGGGGTCCTGTTGGAAGGTTATACCTGTCAGCAAGTTTCAAGATTGTGTCCATCAGTGCAGGGAGGTAAGGACCAGAGATGGGAGCACGCCTTGTCTGTCTAAGCTGTGGTGGGTAGTTGTACAGACTGTGAAAAGACAAATTTGGAGGTATCACGTGTAGTCTTGCATACTTTACCACATAGGTCGTAGCTGCCATGTGGGCTAGGATTTATAGGCAGGTTCTTATTGCTGTATAAGGACTATGGACAACTGAATTTATTTGTGTCGTCAGTGTAGTGATTCAGTGTTGGGAAAATATTGCCCTGGCTCATGTGGAGTCTAGGAGCACTCCTCTGAATTCAAGTGTTTGTGTGGAGTCCAGTATGGATTTCTGTATGTTGACCGGAAGCTGAGATGACAGGAGAAGTCCAGGGTGACATGGTTAGCATTTCACGGTGTATTGTGCCCTTCATCAGGTAGTCATCCAAACGGGAATATTAACACTCCCTGTTGCCTGAGGTGAGGCTTACCACAGCAAGCATGTTTGAGAAGACCCACGGGGCAGTGAACAGGCCAAATGGTAGTACTCAGTACTGGTAGTTGTTCAAGGCCTCCCTTGAATCAGGAAAGATCTATGGGTGGGGTGAACTGTAATATGGAAGTATGCATCTTAAAGACTGAGGGCTGAAAACAAATCTCCCTTGTCCAGGGCTGGTATAATCATGGCAAGAGTGACCATCCTTCCTGTGGGTGCATACAAATGTGTTGATTTTTCTGAGGTCTAAGATCAAGTCTTCACCCTCCCGTTTTTTTCTGAGGAAGAAGTTGGAAAAATCCTCTTCCGTAAAGGAGGGTGCAGGAGATAATGGATGTTGTTCAGACAAGCACAGTTCAGTGACCAGTCAGCGCCAAGGAGTGGGGACTGTGGTACCAATGCAACCTCCATGACCCTGTGATGTTAAAGTTGTGGTGGTGCTGACTGCTGTTGGGGTGTGGTCTGCTCCCGTGACGCTTTAGTGCTTGTGTTCAGTGCCACATGGGCTCTGATTGTTGGTGCCAGTGTGGGCGATATGTCCAACTGCGCGGTCTTTGGTGCCGAGTCGCTGTCAGCATTGAGAGTGCTGTGGGGACTTTTCATGTCAGCTCCATTTTGACATGTTTGGCTGTTGCTGGTGTTCGCAGCGTGGCGGTGCTTGCGGAGCTCAGTACCGTGGCCAATGATCTTGCGGGGACACTCTTGACCTTCGAGAGTCCTGGGTAAGAGAAGAGGAGGGTTGCTCCCTTGAACTGCTGCAAGTTTGAACCTTGTCCTTTGAGGTGGTTTTATGAGATCCTGTGGTGAGGCAGCTGTCTAATCAGAGGGTTGCAGAGCCTTCTCCAGAAGGATTGTCTTCAAACGAAGCTCTCTGTCGTGTCTGTCCTGGGCTTTTAAATTGTTACCCTGGGGGAATATGGGCTACCCCGAGGCACCAGATACAGGATGAATGTCCGCCTGAAATCAGCATGGCCCCTCGGCAAGAATCTCATTTTTTTGAATCTGGAAGAGCCCGGCATCGTGTCACTAAAAAGCAAAGTACACTGGCGGGTCAGGGTGGAGAGGAACAGGACTAATGGAAAAATTTAAAAAAAAAAAAGTTTTTTAAAGCTAGGGGGTTAAGAATGAATCTGGTAAAAGAAGCACTTTTTGTCTTTTTTTTTTAATTGCGTTTTCAGGGCGAGGAGGCCACACTGCCTGAAGGCTCTTTCTGCTGCTGAGGACAGTAGAGAAGGAACTGAGGGGGCTGTGCTGCACATGCAAAATGGGCATCAGTGGTACCATGCTATGACTCTGGCGCATGTCCAGGATGGCTAGGCACAACTAGAAGACAAACAGGGACTTTGATACTATTTCATGGATCATAGGTCTGGAAGGGGCCTCAAAGTCATTTAGTTTAGTCCCCTGCACTTATGGCAGGACTAAATATTAATTTTCAGTGCCTTATGTCTTTTCATGAAAGTGATGTGTGCTCTAATGATCTTGGTGTGGGGAGGATACAAACTAAAATGATCAACCATTCACTGGAAAATGTTACATTAGTGACACCTGCATTTTTCTTCCCCCCTTTGGGCTTTCCTATAACAGCTCTTAATACAATTTGTGGCACAGTTGTTTCGGAAAGGGTAGTACTTCGGGCGTGGGGGGAGGGGGAAGGATAAAATATGTGAAGGTCATTCAAATAACTTTGTCTTCTGGCAAAAACAGCTTTCTGTCCTCCCTTCTTTCGTCCTCCCTTCCTTTCTTTCCCAAAGAGCACAAACAATTCAAAAATATACACACATAATAGCGGAATGATATAGGAGTCTTGACATATGACAAGCAATTCAGACATTGCTAAGCACCAACCACATAACTGAACTAGCTCCACAAAAGAGGATCTTTCCTAAAAAACAGGAATGGTAAACTTTAAAAAAAGTATTTTAAATGTTATGTCTTTGAAAATACAAGCCACAGTAATAATCAATGGTAAGTTTGGCAATTTTGTATATGAACCAAAACCTCTGTTTTATGTAGCCAGAAATTAATAATTACTAAGCCCTCCCCCGCCCACCCCCTGCCCTGCAACAAGCACCTAGAGAACACTGAAACTGAGAGGAAGATCTTCATTCTTACAGAGCTCATTGCAGAATCAAAATAAAAAAAGAGAAGATGGTAACGGCACTTTTAGGCTTAGTTTGGGGAACGTTCTGAAGGAGTGTGGGATCTGAGAGCAGAAATTGGTATGGTTTTGAAAATGAAAGGAAACGATGTGGACTTCCCTCGACTGAATGATGTGACTTGGCACTCTGATTTTGCATTTGCCATTGACATTATGAGTCACATGAACGAACTGAATTCAAAACTGCAAGGCAAGGGACTTTTTGCCCATGACATGTATTCCCTTGTCAAATCTTTCATGGCAAAGCTGCTCCTTTTCTCCCGTCAGCCTGGAAACAAGCAGTTCCTACACTTCCCCACGTTGCAACAGATTACAATATCTGACGAGAACCTGGAAAGATTCAATTTGTTACTGCTCGCTTTGCACAGTGAGTTTTCTTGACACTTCATGGATTTTAAAATGATAGCAAATGACATGGCTTTGTTCTCCTCTCCTTTCACATATGTGATGGATAATGCTCCAAGTGACTTCCAAATTGAGCTTATTGACTTGCAGAGTGATGCCTTGCTTGCGGAGCAATTCAAACCAATGCCACTTCTGGGATTTTATGCATCTCTCAATGAACAAAGCTTTCCGAAGATCAAGGCTCATGCCCAAAAGATGCTTGTAGTGGTCGGATCAACTTATATCTGTGAGCAGACATTTTCTATGATGAAATTCAATAAATCTAAGAACAGATCTTCTATCGCTGATGACCACCTTGTGCTCTGCATTGCAACATCAGAAATGACACCTGACTTCACGTCCCTTGTTAATGCCCAGAGACTTTCTTCTTCACACTGAGTTGCAGTTTTTCTTTTACACTTAAATTTAATGCACGTAAGTTGCATTAAACTCAGGTGGGCAATAAGTCAAATGTGGCTTCTGCCAGTGCTTAGTAACTGGTTAATAAGCACTGGCAGAAGCCACATCCGACTTATGGCTTCTGCCAGTGGCCGACTTATGGCTTCTGAAGATATTGCCATTTAAAGCTCCTGTTGGCTGTGGATTACCATTCCTAGCCCACGTGAGCTATAGGAGGTGGTGTCCCAATTCACACAGTGCCCATTAGCTAGAGATCATGCTCCACATGAATGGGAGGTTCAAGCGGCTGGACCAGTGGAGGAGCACGTAAATAAAGCATTAGTGGCCTGCCTTTATTCCATTCCGCGGGTCGGAGACTGCCCACTAGTGATGTAATTAAAAGTTTAGTGTTAGTGTTGTTATTACAAATGTTACAGGTGTTCTCAAAATGTTAGTGTTCTTATTGCTAATTTTACAACTGTTGCCTTCTATGATAATCTTTGGATAATGTTGTATGCAGTTAATTATTATTATTATTATTTCTTTGTTGTGCAAAAAACATATTGGCGTCTTTTTCCAGCAGATGGCCTGCCCCTTCTGAAATTTGTGAAGTGCCCCCCCTTCAAAAATTATTGCCCACAGCTGCCCAAGAAGCATCTCCTGCCTGCTCAAATTTTACCCAGTGCCTGAACAGCAGACTCAAGAAGGGTGGGAGAGGTCCTGGAGTATGAGATGATGCTCAGGCATCCCTGGCCCAGACTTGCTTGTGCTTTGGAAACAAGGGCAGAGACCTTGGGTTAGCTGCAGGGCTCTCTGGGAGCCAGCAGAGAGTGGAGCACAAGCCTAAAGAGGCAGCTGCTGCTCCAGTGTCATTTCCTCAGGAGTGATGCTTGCTAATGTAGGTAAATTGCACTTCTGTAATCGCAGGGCCTGGCAGCCTGGGTGCATAATGCCAAGAAGGGATGTGCTCTCCTAGCTGCTCAAAGATGCATAACTCATGGCCATTGTTGTAGGAGAGTTCCAGAGGATCTCCTGGCCTGGGACTGCCCTCTCCCAGTGGCGGAAGCTCCAGGGTTGCATATGGGAAGAATGCTCTCCCGCCTGCATTAGCACCTCAGCATGAGTTTGGAAAAAATCATGTTTACTAAGGATTCAAATTCAAAGCGATCTGCTGGTCAAACTGGAGCAATAGTCTGAGGTAAACAGGATGAAGTTTAATAAGGACAAATGCAAAGTGCTCCACTTAGGAAGGAACAATCAGTTTCACACACACAGAATGGGAAGTGACTGGCTAGGAAGGAGTCCTGCAGAAAGGGATCTAGGGGTCAGAGTGGACCACAAGCTAAAGAGGCGTCAATAGCATGACACTGTTACAAAAAAATGCAAACATGATTCTGGGATGCATTAACAGGAGAGCAACACATAAGAAGTAATGTTTCCATTCTACTCCACACCAATTAGGCCTCAGCTGGCGTACTGTGCCCAGTTCTGGGTACCAGAAGAACAACAAAAATCATTAAAGGATTAGAAAACATGACCTGTGGTAGAAGACTGAAAAATTGGGTTTGGTTAGTCTAGAGACCATTGAAGGGGCATATAATGATAGTTTTTAAGAAAATGAAAGGTTGTTACAAAGAGGGGGAAAAATTGTTCTTCTTGGCCTGTGATGATAGGACAAGAAGCAATGGGCTTAGACTGCAGCAAGGGAGGTATAAGTTGGACATTAGGAAAAACTTCCTACCTATCAGGGTGGTTAAACACTGAAATAAATTGCCTAGGGAGGTTGTGCAAACACATCAGGTTAAACAAACACATCTGGGATGTGGGTAGCAGTGATCATGAGATGGTCGTGTTCAGGAGCCTGACCAAAAGAAGAAAGGAGAGCAGCAAAATACACGCCCTGGACTTCAGAAAAGCAGACTGTGACTCCCTCAGAGAACTGATGGGCGGGATCCTCTGGGACGCTAACATGAAGGTGAAAGGAGTCCAGGAGAGCTGGCTGTATTTTAAAGATGCGTACTGAAGTCATGGGAACACACAATCCCGATGAGCAGTAAGAAAAACAAATCTGGTAGGTGACCAGGGTGCCTTACCAAGGAAATCCTTGGCAATTTTAAACACAAAAAGGAAGTTTATAAGACGTGGAAACTTGGCCAGATGACTAGGGAGGAGTATAAATCTATTGCTCGCGAATGCAGGGGAGCAATCAGGAAGGCGAAAGCACAGTTGGAATTGCAGGTAGGAAGAGATGTCAAGGGTAACAAGAAAGATTTCTACAGGCATGTTAGCAACAAGAGGGTGATCAGAGAGGGTGTGGGGCCCTTACTGGATGAGGGAGGTAACCGGGTGACAGATGATGTGGGAAAAACTGAAGTACTCTGCTTTTTTTTCCCTCTGTCTTCACAGACAAGGTCAGCTCCCAAATTACGACATTAGGCAACAGAGTATGTGAAGGAGAAGGGCAGTCCTCGGTGGAGAAAGAAAAGGTTAAGAACTATTTAGAAAAACTAGACATACACAAATCCATGGGTCCAGATTTAATGCATCCGAGGGTACTGAGGGAATTCGCAAATGTCACTGCACAGCCTTAGGCCATTATCTCTGAAAATTCGTGGCAATCAGTAGAGGTCCTGGATGACTGGAAAAAGGCAAATGCAGTGCCCATCTTTAAAAAAGGGACGAAGGATGCTCCAGGAAACAATAGACTGGTCAGCATTACCTCAGTCCCTGGAAAAATCACGGAGGGGCTCCTCAAGGAATCCATTTTGAGGCACTTGGAAGAGGGGAAAGTGATCAGGAATAGTCAACATGGATTCACAAAGGGCAAGTCGTGCCTGACCAATCTGATTAGCTGCTATGATGAGGTAACTGGCTCTGTGGACGTGGGGAAGTCAGTGGATGTGATAGACCTTGACTTTAGCAAAGGTTTTGATAAGGTCTCCCACAATATTCTTGCCAGCAAACTAAGGAAATATAGATTGGATAAATGGACTGTAAAGTGGATAGAAAGCTGGCTAGACTGTCAGACTCAACGGCTGCGTCTAGACTGGCCAGATTTTGCGGAAATGCTTTTAACGGAAAAGTTTCTCCGTTAAAAGCATTTCCGCAAAAGAGCGTCTAGATTGGCACGGGTGCCTTTGCGCAAAAAGTGCTTTTGCGCAAAAGCATCTGTGGTCAGTGTAGACGCGATTTTGCGCAAGAAAGCCCCGATCGCCATTTTTTCCCATCGGGGCTTTTTTGCGCAAAACAGTCCTCGCCTGTCTACACTGGCCCTCTTGCGCAAATAAATTTGCGCAAGAGGGCTTATCCCTGAGTAGGAGCATCATACTATTTGCGCAAGAACACTGACAATCTTACATTAGATCGTCAGTGCTCTTGCACAAAGTCAAGTGGCCAGTGTAGACAGCTCGTAAGCTTTTGCGCAAAAGCGGCCACTTTTGTGCAAAATCTTGCCAGTCTAGACGCACCCAACGGATGGTGATCAACTGATCATTGATGTCTGGCTGGCAGTCGGTTTCAAGCAGAGTACCCCAAGGGTCTCTTATAGGGCCGGTTTTGTTCAACATCTTTATTAATGACCTGGATGAGAGGATGGATTGCACCCTCAGGAAGTTAGCGGATGACATTAAGCTAGGGGGAGCGGTATATATGTTGGAGGGTAGGAATAGGAGCCAGAGTGACCTAGACAAATTGGCAGACTGGGCCAAAAGAAATCTGATGAGGTTCAACAAGGACAAGTGTAGAGTCCTGCCCTTGGGACGGAAGAATCCAAAGCATTGGTACAGGCTTGGGACTGACTGGCTAAGTAGCAATTCTGCAGAAAAGGACCTAGGGGTTACAGTGGATGAGAAACTGGATATAAATCAGCAGTGTGCCCTTGTAGCCAAGAAGGTTAATGGCATATTAGGATGCATTAGGAGGAACATTGCCAGCAGATCTAGAGAAGTTATCATTCTCCTTTATTCAACACTGGTGAGGCCACATCTGCATCCAGTTCTGGATCCCACGCTATAGAAAGGATGTGGACGCATTGGAGAGGGTCCAGCGGAGGGCAACCAAAGTGGTTAGGGGGTTGCAGCACATGACTTATGAGGAGAGGCTGAGGGATTTGGGCTTGTTTAGGCTGCAGAAGAGAGGAGTAAGGGGGGATTTGATAGCAGCCTTTAACTTCCTGAAGGGAGGTTCCAAAGAAGATGGAGAAAGGCTGTTCTCAGTAGTGACGGATGGCAGAACGAGGAGCAATGGTTGGATATCAGGAAAACCTATTTCCCTAGAAGGGTGGTGAAGCGATGGGATGGGTTACCTAGGAGGGGGTAGAATCTCCACCCTAGAGGTTTTTAAGTCCCGGCTTGACAAAACCCTGGGTGGGATGATTTAGTTGGGTTGGTCCTGCTTTGGGCAGGGGCTGGACTCGATGACTCCTGAGGTCTCTTCCAGCCCTAGGAGTCTATGACTCTATGATTCAGATAGTGCTTAGTCCTGCCTTGAAGGCAGGGGACTGGGCTAGCTGACCTTTCCAGGTCCCTTCCAGTCCTATAATTCTAGGACTATTTCAGTATGTTTCAGCAGTGCGTTCCCAACACAAGCACTTACGTCTCTGTCCCTCGCTCTGCACCTGGCACAGGTGGCTGAAAATGACATTTAGAGACTATAGAGGACTAATCACTTCACAGGCCAAAACTGTAACTAAGGATAACCTGGGTAACAGTACAGACGAACCCCTGAGCAGCTGCCTTGAGCTCTGCTAATGTCAGTCTAGCCATGGGGATGAACGGATGAGACTCCTAGACCTGAGATATTTGCCTCCTGGTAGCATATTAAACATGACTGTAATAAAGGAGTGCTGGGAAACTGCTCTTAATTTCCTGGCTCCCACCTCATCAGGTAACAAGTACAATATACCTAGGAGATACTGTTACATCTTCCTGTGAATTAACCCTAATGTCAGTCAACCAGCGATGCCTGGCAAACAGCCTGTTCATGACACATCCAGACAGATACTAAGGGCAGAAGTTATGGGGATGCCCCAACACAGCATAGATGAGAGGGCTATCCTCGGCTCTCACCGCGTTTGCGGTCCCTGCCTGGCTGGGGTGTGTTCCTTCTGTAAGCAGCCTTCTGGAGGGCCTCAGAAAGCCGAGCTCTAGTCCCCTTTGGGTTTGCGGAGACGTCGTCTGCTATCATTGTAACAACCCTCAGGCATTGTGAGGTGTGACTTTGGTGCTACTGGTACAGCTGTTTCCTTGGCAGGTTGTTTGCCACATTCTTGTTTGAAATTAATAGTCCTCCTACTTGCAGTGGAATTCTTGTGCTAGTATTTCTTCTCTTCCCTGGTGCTAAGCACTAGTTCCCTGGTGCTTGGCTCTTTGGTAATTATGTCAAGGTCACCAGTCTCTCATTGAAGCCGTTTGTCACAAGGCTTTTGGCTACAAGTTCCCGTTTGGTAACCCTAAAAGCACTGTGAGATGTGCAGTGATACCCAGCAATTTGGGATTTGGATTGAGTTTTCCACTCTCATTTGATGGCTTGTAATAAAGACCCAAACTGAAGGATCAGCAAAGTGCTAAAATGAGGGATTCAGGCGTTCTCTGACAGCACAGATGTCACTACTCAAGCCATACCATGGCACCCTGCACAGAAAGAGCTTTGCGGACTAGTGCCCTGTCTCAATAGTTCTCTTTCTGGGTTCCTTGTCAGGTGCTGAACGGTACCAGATGTCTCATTAGCAGCAGCTGCCTCAGCTAACCAGTCTGGGGAGCAGAAAAGTAAATGGGAGTTCTGCTTGACAAATGCTCTGGTTTTCAATGGAAGCTGCAGCTGAAACACCTGCAATTTGTGCACAGTGCGCTGCACCTGAGCAGCCAGCAGCTCGTGAGGCTTTTCCTGTACTAGGCAGAGGCACTTCACATTCCTAGTCAGCTGGAGAATAAACTCCTGGGAAGCTCTGGCATCATTCATCACAATGCTCCTTTATGAATGATTCTGACTTAATAGTGTCCTTGGAGAGCTCCCTTCTGTGCTATTCAATACAGCTCAGTGTCCTGGAGATACCCAACGTTCACAAGCACGTCAGCTCGTCACGGTTCCATTTAATCCCAGGGCAGCCAAGGAGACTCATCAGTGTCTCAGCTCCACCCACAGAATGAAGTGCAGAGGCCCTTTGATAAGAGCAATGAATTAATGCCCTGATCGACAAGTGTCCCAGGAGGTGAGATGGGCTCCAGGCTGGGGAGCCCGTCACGCTTTCTGGGACACGATTCTGGCATGTTCCAAAGCCATTTCACCCACGATGCACAGCCCCACCCTGAGAGACCTAGTAGGCCTCTAAGTCACATAAGAGAGCTTCAGGAGATGGCGTGCCAATCAAAATCAGACCCAGATTGCTTAGCTGGCAATTGGGTGAAGACCCCAGGAATTCTGCATGCAGCTTATACCTGGATTTCATAAACAGGTTTGGAAGAAGGAATAGCAGCAAATTCCCGGTAGTCAAACTTCTTTTCAGACATGGACTGGAAGGGACAGCAAAACAGGCGAGAGAGAGAGAGAGGAAGAGAGAGAGAGAGAGAGAGGCATCAGCAGCAAGCAGAGGGCTGCAGCACACTATGGAAAGGCGGATCAGGAGACAAGGGCAGAAGAACTATCTTTGAACCAAGTGATGGGGATACCTCCCACCCATCTGTGAAAGGTGGCACTAGCTCACATGAACAATTGTCAATTGCAACAAGTCATCTCTGGGATATTAGTCCGTCGTGCTCTGAGGCGAAGGACAGCGAAGGACAGGGAGGCACTAAAATCCAGGGCATATACTGTGTGGCCCACTGGACGGGGCAATGCAACTGGGGAAAATCCAGGTTCCACTGAAATCAGTAGCAAACTCCCATGGATTTCACTGGGGCCAAGATTTTAAACCTCCATCTATTCCTGGTACTGCTGTGTGACTCTGGGCAAGTTTCTTCCCTTCCGTGTGCCTCAGTTCCCCTCCCCCCCCCAAAGTGAGCTCTGTCTTTCACTGTGTGTGAACAGTACCCAATCCTGATCTCAGCAGGGACCACTTCAGGTCACTGTAATGTAATAAACAACCAGAGCAGCCAGGGAGCAGAGGCCTGGAGAGATGTCTAAGGTGTGCATGAAGCAAAGGGCATGGAAATAAATGTGTGGGGAACGGGCAGGTTCCCACAAAAGTGAAACGGGACCCTAGGGAAATGACACCAAGTCTCAGCTATGAAACTGGAGCTCTTCGCAACAGGCGCAGGGCCAGCCGACTCACGCTCACAGCCTGTGCCAAGGTCTGGGATGAGTCTGTGAGTGGGGAATCCCACATCCCAGCCATATGGGTCATTCTCCCCTCCCTGGCTTGTGGGAGGGTCAGTGAGGAGGTATCCCAAGTTTAGAGACAAGACAGAGAATGGCAGCAACTCCTACCAGCCTCCCTGGTGAAGTGACATTCCTGGGGCTGCAGTCTGCAAAAGAAGAGGCAGAAGCACCGGTTAGTGAGGGATGCCTTAAGCACCCTTCCCCCTTTGGCAGCATGGCTATAAAGGGATATGCCGAGACAAGAACTCTCCTCCAGCACAGGGTGATTTCTCTTTCCTCGTGACATGGTGTTGAGTTTCACGTGCTTGGGTTCCAGAACAAAGGGGCAGGGCTCAGTCAGTGTCATACAAGCCAGGACTCCCCTGTCGGAAAGATTCCAGCCCAGCCCTAGATGTGCTTCCTTAGGCTAGAGGAAGAGGGGGATTGGCTTTCAGCAGGCCTGTGTCTAAGACCGTCGTGTCCTGCTATAGTGAACTAGCCACACTCAACCGGCCAACTAGCCACATTGTTCACGCCAATTAGCCACACTCAATCAATCAAATAGCCACATGTGACGTGGCTAGCATGTTGGCTACCACAGCTCTAAGACCTATGGCAGAGTCCTGGCTAGCTCTATCCCCAGTGAGGTAGTGGACCTCACTCCCAGGACCCCATGGCGTACGTACCTTCTGGCAGCGTTGGGGAGGGAGTGGGAGCAGGTGAAGGAGATTCAGCCAGCTGTTCCAGAGTGCTGCGCTTCTTCCCCTCCTTGGACTTGGCAATCACCATCTGGGCTTTGAGGGCATCCTGCTCCAGAGACTTCATCCTGCCTCAGAGGAGAGGGGAAAATGTAGACATCAGCATCATTGAAGAGAATGAGGTGTAATGCCTTCCTCTGGGCCCAGCCTCCAGCCCACGGCTCTGGGCTGAATGCTGGAGGGTGGGGACAGAGCTCTGGCTGCTTGGTCACTCTGTGGCAAGGGGGAGGATCTGTCAGCAGACAGAGAAAGTCAGTGTAGGAGAGAATTCAGAAACCATCTGACTTTGCTCTGAGCAGCCATTAGCCCCTCCTGACACGTGTGACTCTGGGACAGACACAGGCAAGCGCTGCCCACCCAAGTGAGCTGCTGCAGGGTTTCCCACAGGTGCCTTGGGATATGTTGGAGAGCGAGCCAGGTGTGATAAACTACAAGGGCATAAGGGTTATTTCAGGCAGGCTGATCGCCCCCCATACTCCGCCAACACTACTGCATCCTGCCCCTCTTTCGGCATTTGTGAACTTCAGAACCAACTGAGGAGGGAGAGTGGGGTGCTCTGCACTCAGCAGCAGAGGCTCCCCAAACTGGGTTAGGTAACTGCCACCTGCAAGCAGACCCAGGGCGCAGTGGGCCACTGCATCAGGAGTGGGGTGCTTCTCCCCATTCCTAGAGCAGTAGCAGCGATGGCTACAGGAATACAGATAGGGATTGTGGAACATGCAACTGGAGAGGCAGGGGCTGTGCACACCTGGATTGACTTCCTGACCCAGGGGTCCTTGAGCCGTGACTCTGCACTGGGCTAGACACCTGAGCTGGCCTGGCCCCTGGTGCAGGTGCCCACTGTCGGGATTGGTAGAGCTTCCTGGCCAGCTCCTGCTCGTACTGTTTAATACTGTCTTCAAGAGTGGAGGATCTGAGGAGGAGCAGGCAGAGGAGGAGAAGACAGTGGTGATGAGCATCACAGCAGGCACTCGCAGAAAGAGAAAGAGAAACAGAGATTGGAATGTGCCCCGGAGAGCCCAGGAATGAGGGGCTGATGCAGGCACTGGCTACGCTCAGACCAGATGCCTGTCTCTGAGCCCAGCTGCTTCACAGAGGGGGGCAGGAATACCTTAGGGTGCAATGCAGGAGTAACCTGCCGCTGGGGATGGCCCTTCCCAGCCCTAGCAGTGGGAGTCTAGTATGGCTGGAGTGGGAGGGATTAGACATGCCAGAGGTGGGGTGGGACTGACCTGCTGCGTACCCGAGGGGGAGCAGGTGCAGCAAACAGTGCATGCATGATGGGAGGGGCTGTTTCCCTGTCAGAAAGGGGAAGGGGCTCAGGGTAGAGGACGCGTCCCCATGGGCGGTCTGTGTTTGCCTCATGCTGGATGAGTGTGTATCCAAAAGGGCACAGGAACACCCTGGGCAAACGTGTGATGGCAAGTTTGCACGTTAGAGTACTGGAGCGGTTCACAAGGCATGTGTCGTGTGCCTGTGAACTTTCAAACACACCCTTCCTAGGCATGCATGCTGGAGTAGTGGCGCGTGGTGTCCTGAGGGGATACCTGGCAGTAGTTGTGGGGAGTTGGGCCTCCTAGAGTACATAAGTGGAGGAGTCCAGGGATGCTTGTGTCCCACCCAACAGGGCCCATGTTTGGGGGGTGTCTAACAGGGCACTCATGGCTGAGGGCATGACGGAAGCCCAACAGGGTGTGTGAATGTGGTGGGGACGTGACAGCAGACACCAGAGAACTGGGAAAAGGAAGCAGCAGACAAGATTAGACAGAAAGTGAAACAATCTGCATCGTGCACTAGAAGAACAGCAAGACTGCAGGGCAGCCTAACCCTCCATCTACCAAGCAGCTCATGCAGTGGTACACGGGGGTCCCCTGGGAGGGCGAAATGAGCACTGGCCCTGTTCACTATTACGCTGCACCGAGGACTGAGCCAGCTCTGGCAGTGGAAGGGCTCCAGATGTGCAGCACTTGGTGGCAGTATCAGAGGAAGCTACAGCGCAGACTGAGCACCAGGGGCTGAGGCGGTGCCATGTCATCTCATTTGGACCAGGCAGCCCTCAGGGTGGGGAGCCAAAATATGGTGACTGGCTGGCTCTTTGTCAGTGGCAGCACAGCATGGCGAGGTAGCAAGTGTACCAGTGTAGACGCGCGCTTGTGGAAGACTTTTTGCACAAGAACTCTTCCACAAAACAGATCTTGCGCAAGAAGCTGCCAGTGTAGACCTAGCCAAATTGTTACAAGGGATTAGGGCAAGAGGGCCTTGGGTGTAGCAGCAGACTCTGCAGCAAACGGCCTTCTGTCCCCAGCAGAGAAGGAAACATTTAATTTTGCCTTATTGTGCACAATATACCTATGGCAATTCCTCACAAAGGGCTATGTTTTTGGAGACTTCTACATGCACCCTACACTCACCCACGAGGTGTCCTTTTAAAGCTTCTTGTCTATACATTTAGAGGAGATATGTTGTGGAGTTGTCAAGTGGTGCTTAAGCCTTTAGACAAAGCGAAACAATTGTACCTTAAACAGACGCAGGGGAAGAAACCCACCCGCAGTTTCCTTCACCACCACATGGCATGTCACCTTCCTCACTGCTGCATGAACTTTACTTCAGGGCTAACCTTCAGAAGAATCCATTTCCAAAATTCACTGGACTATAAAATACAGGCGCAAAGAACCCAAAGTTCTTGCTCAGCAAAGAAAACAAGGACTTTGGACTTTGTGGGAGATCTTGACAAGCAGACTTGCTCAGCCATTTTGCTAGAGAAACCTCCCTAAATCAAGACTATAGTCGCATTAAATTTTAGTCTTCAAAGAGCATTTTTCATTTTTAGTGTCTGTTACCATTTCTGAGCCTATCCTTTATACTGAATTCATTTAAGATCCTCTCTCTGTCTCTTAATACACTTGAATTACTTTTAATCTAAACGAGGGCTGTTAAAACAATCACAGAATACCCGTTTATTTAAATATTCCTGGATGTTTCCTACCTTTTTCAAATGTACTAATTTCAATTACAACACAGAATACGAACTGTACAGTGCTCACTTTATTTTTTATTACAAATATTTGCACTGTAAAATGAATATTTTAATTAATCTAACACACTTACTATAGTGCAGTTTTTTTTAATCATGAAAACTGAACTTACAGATGTAGAATTATGTACAAAGCTGCATTCAAAAATAAAACAATGTAAATTTTAGAGCTTATTAAGTCCACTCTGTCCTATTTCTTCAGTCAGTCACTAGGACAAGCCAGTGTGTCTAGATTTGCAGGAGATAACGGTGCCTGCTTCTTGTTTATAATGTCAAGAACAGGCATTCACACGGCACTGTTGTAGTGTGAGATGTTCTAAAGCACACATCCATTTATGCTTCATTCCCAAAGACAAACATCCATGCTGATGACAGGTTCTGCTCAATAATGATCCAAAGCAGTGCAAAGGGACGCATGTTCATTTTGAGCATCTGAGTCAGATGTCATCAGCAGAAGGGTGATGTTCTTGTCTGGTGATTCAGGTTCTGTAGTTTCCACATTGGAGTGTTGCTCTTCTAAGAATTCTGAAAGCATATGCCACACCTCATCCCTCTCAGGTACTGGAAGGCACTTTAGAGCCGTAAGCCTTGGGTTGAGTAGCTACAGAAAATACCAGATATTGGTGAAGAAAAATGGGGCGACTTGTGAGAGGTGCACTTGAATCTGAAGGGATCTGCAGCTTTTTCAGCCCAGTCTGGCATCAAAACATTGGCTGACATGGTCAACAAGATCAAATTTGAGACTGGCCAAGGAGGGACAATCACACAGGCATCAGTCCAGAAACTTCCTTCCACAGGGCCTTGTCCTTAGCAAGATGCAGAGATGGACTTTCAATAGCAACTGTCCTTAATCACCCAGTAGGGCCTGTTCCTAGGACCCTCTTCCACGATTGTGGAACAGTGAAACACATGCACAAATGCATTCAGCGCATCAGCTGGCAGTTTAAGTTGAAAGAATCTACAAGCTAATATGTGTACTTCAGAGGCTCTGTGGCTACTGTACAACCGATGGCCACATTTTCAGTGAATTGGTTGCAGTGTACTTGAGGCAGGTGCTAAGAGGATTTATTTAGAACTTGGTATTTATTTTGAACTTGGACCCCTTAAACTCCATTCATCTGAAGAAGTGGGTTGTGCCCACCAAAGCTCATGATACCATCGACATTTTGTGTTCGTCTCAAAGGTGCTGCAAGACTGTTATTTTTTAAGTTTTTTTCAGCTACAGTCTAACACGGCTGCCCCTCTGAAACTTTTGAAGCTAATTCTGTAACTGAAGTCTTTGACAGATTTGATAACAATATCAGGTGATTGGTGGATGCCTTGTGCCTCCGTGGAAAAAGTAGCTAAATGTGGCATCGAACAAGCAGTCACTTGTAAAATTCCTCTGGGAATACAGTAATCCCTCACGCAAAACGTGCTCGCTTAACATGTTTTTGCGATAGCACAATTTTTTTTTTTAAGGAACATTTTTTCAAACAACATGACCCCGTCCCTGCAATAACACGATTTCCCTTAG
>CM057846.1:469171-485765 GCA_030068395.1 Apalone spinifera
CACGGCAGAGCTCTCCTCCCCTCGTTCCCGTCCTGCCCTGCACACACACACAGGGCAGAGCACCCCTCTCAGGAGGTCCGGGGAACCCCAGCCTGCACAGACCCCCGGCAGCGCTCTTCCCAAGGCCCCGCCACTCACCATGTCACCCGCCTTGTAGGGCGTGGAGCCCTTGCCGCCGGCAATGCTGAAGCCCAGCCCCTTCTCGTTGCGCACGAGGCAGGTGGAGAATCGCTCAGTGGGGGGCCCCCCCTCGGGCTGCTCTGGAAAGCGCAGGCCGCCTCGCGGCTCTCGAGGGCTGTAGTCATCCTCGGGACGCAGGGGTGTAACCGTGATGGCATTCTCAGGTTCCACCATACGCTCCCGAAGGACCGTCATGGAGACAGAGCTCCCTGAGCCACGCAGTGCGTCCACGGCCACGTGGTGTTCTGCAGAGTGCAGGGCCACGCCGTTCACCTGGGCAGGGACAGGAGTCGAGGTGGAACGCTGAGCCGGAGGAGTCCCCAACTCCACTCAACAGCCCCAAATTCATCGTGAACCCCCACACACAGACCACACATACACACCGACCCCACAGGGACACCCCCTCAGCACACAGACTAAATGAATTCTCTGCTTCACTCTTCACAGCTGAGGATGTTGGGGAGATCCCCAAACCTGAGCCAGTCTTTGTAGGTGATAAATCTGTAGAATTGTCCCAGACTGAAGTGTCATTAGAGGAGGTTGTGGAACAAATTGATAAACTTAACAGTAACATGTCACCGGGACCAGGTGGCATTCACCCAAGAGTTCTGAAAGAACTCAAATGGGAAACTGCAGAACTATTAACTGTGATTTGTAACCTATCCTTTAAATCAGCTTCTGTACCTAATGACGGGAAGACAGCTAACGTGACGCCAATATTTCAAAAGGGCTCTAGAGGTGATCCTGGCAATTACAGACCGGTAAGGCTAACGTCAGTATTGGGCAACCTAGTTACAACTCTAGTAAAGAATGGAATTATCAGACACAGAGATGAACATAATTTGCTGGGGGAAAGTCAACATGATTCCAGTAAAGGGAAATCCTGCCTTACTAATCTACTAGAGTTCTTCCGGGGGAGGAGGGGGAGGGGTCAACAAGGGGGATCCTGTGGATGCAGTGTCTTTGATTTCCAGAAAGCCTTTGACAAAGTCCTGCACCAAATGCTCTTAAGTAAAGTAAGTTGTCATGGGATAAGAGGGAAGGTCCTGTCATGGATTGAGAACTGGTTAAAAGACAGGAAACAAAGGGTAGGAATAAATGGTCAGTTTTCAGAATGGAGAGAGGTAACAAGTGGGGTCCCCCAAGGGTCAGTCCTGGGACCCATCCTGTTCAACTTATTTATAAATGATCTAGAGAAAGGGGTAAACGGAAGTGGCAAAATTTGCAGATGATCCCAAACTGCTGAAGGTAGTTCAGACCAAAGCAGACTGTGAAGAGCTTCAAAAAGATCTCACCAAACTAAGTGATTGGGCAACAAAATGGGAAATGAAATTTAATGTGGATAAATGTAAAGTAATGCACATCGGGAAAAATAATCCCAATTATATATACAATATGAGGTCGACTAATATAGCTACACCTACTCTAGAGAGAGATCTCGGAGTCGTTGTGGATAGTTCTCTGAAAACATCCACTCAGTGTGCAGCGGCAGTCAAAAAACAAACAGAATGTTAGGAATCATTAAAAAAGGGATACAGAATAAACTATCTTATTGCTTCTATATAAATCCATGGTAGGCCTCGGGTCACAGAGCAGACAGCACCCCCACTACGCCACAGCTGGTACGCCCACATCTTGAATACTGCGTACAGATGTGGTCACTTCATCTCAAAAATGATATACTGGCATTGGAAAAGGTTCAGAAAAGGGCAACAAAAATGATTAGGGGTTTGGAATGGGTCCCATATGAAGAGAGATTAAAAAGACTTGGACTTTTCAGCTTAGAAAAGAGGGGCAAAGGGGGGATATGATAGAGATCTATAAAATCATGACTGATGTGGAAAAAGTGAATTAGGAAAAATTATTTTCTTGTTCCCACAATATAAGAACTAGAGTTCACCAAATGAAATTAATGGGTAGCAGGTTTAAAACAAATAAAAGGAAGTTTTTCTTCACACAGCGCACAGTTATCCTGTGGAACTCCTTGCCAAAGGATGCTGTGAAGAACTTTAACAGGGTTCAAGAAAGAACTAGATAAATTCCTGGAGGTTAGTCCATCAATGGCTGTTAGCCAGGATGGTTAGGAACGGTGTCCCTACCCTCTGTCAGAGGCTGGGAATGGGTTACGGGAGAGGGATGGCTTGAAGATTCCCTGTTCTGTTCACTCCCTCTGGGGCATCTGGCATTGACCACTGTCAGAAGACAGGACACTAGGCGAGATGGACCATTGGTCTGACTCAGTCTGGCCATTCTTATGTTCTCCACAAGGAACTCCCCCACCCCCTACAAACACACACTGACTGCACAGAGAACCCTCCCCCCCCCACACACACACTGACCCCCACCAACCAACCCCAAGAGAGCCCACACATACCAACTCCACAGGGTACCCTCAAACACACACCAGCCCCACTATGTAAATGTAAAGCAACAGGAAATAATAGCAATGAGGTATCAATAACCCTCCTTCTTCTGCTCTAACCAAGAGACAACACTTCCCTTCCAGAGCCAGAACTAGAACCCAGGAGTCCTAAAGCCATGTCTATACTTACCCGGAAGTCTGAATCAAGATAGGCAACTCCAGCTGGGTTAACGACGTACCTCGATTCGAACTTTAGTACCTATCCCACAGCAGGAGGTCAACGGGAGAAACTTCCCGTACTCCTCGCAAGGAGTAGGAGTACCAGCGCTGATGGGTGCACACTCAGCACATCCTTACAACTTAAGGTTAATGGGGATATTAGTTCAACCGTAAGCTCGCTGGGGCAGGGAAGTTTCGTTCTGGGTTTGTACAGTGGGTCCCCAAGCCCTGACTGGGAGGCACAGGCATGACAGCCACACAAATAAAGAATAATCTTCCTACACAGACACTGGGACCACACCTGCAGCCCCCAGTCAGCCCCTCCAGGACTGTCATTTCACACAAGTTGGGCTCTTACCTCCAGGAGCTTGTCCCCAACACGGACTCCTGCTCGGGCTGCAGGGCCCTCCTCTGACACACGGGAAATAAAGATGCCCTGGAAGCAAAATGTCATGTGAACAAGAGGAGAGCAGGCCTTTGCCCCAGGAGTCGATGTTACTGGGGGGGCCAGAGAGGGAGGAATTCCTTCTTCTGGGGGTGTCTGTTATTGGGAGGGGAATACCCAAGCCCAGGTACGACACTCTCTCTGGTTACTACCCCGTGAGCAGAGGGAAGCCCACAAGCTACGTTCCCCCTTACTCAGCCCTACCAGACTCCTGCTTCCAAGAGGGTCTAAGGCTGGCCCTGCCTTGCCCGGTGCGCTCCAACACAGCCACAGAGCAGGCCCCGCACACGCAGGGTCAGGCACTGCCTTGATGGGGCCCATCTCATGTCTGAACAGAGGGATCCCTGTGCTGGCATCCCAGGTCCTTACCTCGTCGTCGCCCTTGTACGGAGTTGAGCCTTTTCCCCCTGCGATGCTGATGCCCAGCCCCCCCGTCTGCCGCAGGATAGTCAGCATCAGCTGCAAGCAAAATGGAAACAGATCACAGAGCTGCAGGCGAGAGGGGTGCGCAGGAGAACATGCAGGCCGCTGCGTATTCCAGCCTGAGTGCAACGGTGAGTTCGCTTCAGTGCGTGCACGGCGGCTCCTGCCTTTGTCAAAATAGAAGGGCTGATGGGGGACAGGATGGCAGCCACATCGGGCGTCAGCCCCTTCCCTGCCCTATAGCCCAAGGGCCAACCTGCCAGGCACAAGCATATCGGATACTGTGGCCAACTGCAAGCAGTGGTGTGGGTAGGAGACTTGAGGTGGGATGGGCATGAGCAGGAGTTGAAGGGGCAGGGAGCGAGCAGTAGCTAGGGGAAGGGGTGGGGCTGAGCCAGATGGGGGTGACAGGAACCAGTCAGAGCAATCATGGCTCTTGGTCTCCTTTCCTTCGGGGCCCGATTCTATGCAGGTACCACAAAATGAAGGGCCTCTCCCCACTCTAACAAGCACGTGGGTCCTAGCCACACACAGACTGATCCCAAGGCATGTAAACAGTATGGCGTGGGGGAACCTGCCTCCTCTTCTCCCCGCAGGGACAGGCAGACGCCCCCACCCTCCACCCCACCTGCTCAGTGCTCTCCCTGTCCGAGAATAGCCGAAGCCCAGTCCCTCCGTGACAGGGAAGAAAGGAGGCGTTCTGGGGGCTCACTGAGGGCCAGGGTACTGGTGATGCAAATGCACAGAGCGCCCTTGGGGACAGCAGGGTGCTGGTGGGGGAGGAAGGAGACAGGAAGAAACCTGCTGCCCACAAGATGGCACTTTTCTGAGACAAAGTCTAGAGCAGAGAAAGGCTGCTGCAGAGGCTTCTAGCCCTAAGAGCACACCCAGTTGAGGCCATCCTCAGAGGATGCGCGGGAGTGGGAGGCCAGAGCAAATTTGGGCCATCTCCTCTAGTGGCCTGCTTCTGGTATGGGCCCTGCTAGGTGCTTCTCATGTCGTGGCTAGGGAACCCTGAATGTGGGCTGCCTACGACGGGGAGAGCAAGGCTCAGGGATCCTGGAGTTCTTGGAAAAGATCATTTCACACAGCTCAGCGCATGATGTGAGCCATGTGTGCAGAACTGGACTCTATGAAGCGAGGTCACTTGATAGCTGCCATGTGTTTATGTCCTACTCTACCCTCCCACGGACTGTCCGTCTGCTGCACATCCTCAGCTGCATGAGTAACGTAGCCGAAGTCCGTGTGCTCCACCTATGCTGCCTGTTCTGGTGGCGTACCGGAGTCGACAGGAGCAGCTGACTTATCACCTCTCTGCTAGATCGACCTTGCTGCCCATCAGTCCAGCCTGTAGCCAAGACCCTAGGTTCCACGCTGCTTTGAGAGACACGGCCTCTGGAAAGCTGCCTGATCAGCACAGGCTTACAGCTCAGAAAGCCACCAGCAAATGGAGGCTCCGCCCCGTCTCCCTTTCTGCTATTTCTGCTCCCAGTTCTGGTTCTAAAAGGAACGAACCCTGTGCAGGTTCCAGTCCCAGCGTCGTTCCCCTCGTCTACAGAGCACAGGTGAAATGAACTAAGACCTGGCTGACCGATGAATGGGGAATTATCGAAGGGGGTGTGTCTGGTGCTTTTCCCCGGATCAGTACATGGCCTGACACTATGCAGCATATTTCTCAATGATGTACGAGCAAATATAAACTCCCTCCTGCTAGTAAAGGTGAGTAAGCCAAGATCAGCGAGGCACAACATGCTTTAGCCAAACATGTTACTGGGCTCCATACAGGATAACCGTGTCAGCTCGAAGGGCTTTATGATCTACAGGTTAGACTCCATGCTCTAACAGTCCCTTCTGGACTTAAATTCTGCTAATCTGTAAGGACAGAGCAGTGATCCAGACTGGCCTTGCTCTGAGGGTAACCTGGGTCAACTCAAACAGTGTTTTAATACAGCCAAAAGGAAGGTTACACACAATGAACCTGGAGTGCAGGCCATACCTCCAGCGTGGGGAATGACATCACTCCAAGGGACTACTGAGTCAAGCGCCAGGACATGAGTCCCCAGGGGCTGCTGAAAGGGGCAACCATACAACCAGGGAGAGGCGAGAGGGCTTTGCTCGATGACTTTGGTGAGACTGATGCAGGACTATCTGGTACAATTCCGGTAGCCACATTTTCAAAATTGTGTTAACAAAACAAAAGGCTATTAGCCAGGGGATGAAATGGTGTCCTTGGTCTCTTTTTGTCAGGGGCTGGAGAGGGATGGCAGGAGACAAATCGCTTGATCATTGTCTTCGGTCCACCCCCTCTGGGGCACCAGGTGCTGGCCACTGTCGGCAGACAGGATACTGGGCTAGATGGACCTTTGGTCTGACCCAGTACGGCCGTTCTCATGCTCTTAAGAGGGTGCCGAACAGAGCCACAAAACAGAATTCAAGGGCTGGCAAAAAGGCCTGACCCAGAGACGTACAGAGCTCCATTTGTAAATGACTGTGAGGTTTTGATTTCCACATGTACATACTGTCATGTTGAGAAAATACCAGACACCAAAGGGCACTTTAATCTAGCCGAGACAGGTAGAAAATGAACCAATGCCTGGAAATGGAAATCAGACAAATTCAACTTAGAAATCAGGCAACAAGAGTTAACAGTTAGTGTGTTTAATTATTGGAATAAACTATTAAAGGTGGCGGATTCTCCATCTCTTGCAGTGTCCCACCCTTGGATGACTTTCTGGAACAGATGCTAGCCAAATACAAGTGACACGGGACTTGGTAAAGGGGTGAGTGAGTGAATTTGGTTGCCTGTGTTATACAGACCATCACTCTAGCTGGGATAACTCTGTGGCTACGTCTACACTGGCATGATTTTCCAGACATGCTTTTAATGGAAAAGTTTTCTGTTAAAAGCACTTTCGGAAAAAGAGCGTCTAGATTGGCACAGACACTTTTCCGCAAAAGCACTTTTTGTGCCAATCTAGACGCTCTTTTTCGCGCTCGGGGCTTTTTTGCACAACACAATGCCGGCCTGTCTACACTGGCCCTTTTGCGCAAATGAAGCACTGATTTCCTACAGTAGGAAGTCAGTGTTCTTGCGGAAATTCAAGCGGCCAGTGTAGACAGCTGGCCTGTTTTTGTGGAAAAGCGGCTGATTTTCCGCAAAAACTGGCCAGTCTAGACACAGCCTATAAGTCTTAAGCTCTCAAGTGAAAGCAACACAGGGCTGAGAGGGGCTAGAGATCACGGCAGGAAACCAGCAAGTCAGAGTCAACCTGGGTACAGGCAGTACATACCCCAGGAGAAAATAAACCCCAGATGCCCAATGGACAGGAGACACTTGGACCACAGGAACAGCCACCAGCGATCAAGATGGGGCGACAGCAGTAAGATCGACCAGTTTGCAGCAGCGTAAGGCAGATGGAAAAGCCCAATGAGATTGTGGGAATGCATATCCAGGGACTTTTGGTCCCAGAGCAGGGAGGAACCAGTGTCTCCCGCTAGCTCAATCCCACACCTACTGCCCTGGGGCTGGGTGAGGGGCTGCCCCATTCTCACATGGACACCATCACGTGAGATACTGCAAAAGTGGAGGGTGCTCACAGAAGAGCCATGAAGCAGCTCTCGGGCCAGAAAGACTGACTCACCAGGAGAGATTAGAAGAGCTAAATCTGTCTGGCATCACTAAGCAACAAGGGGACATGACAACAGGCTGCAAATAGCATGTGTGTGCAATCCATGGAGAGAGAGGAGCCTAGCCCTTGCGCTGATTAGAACTAGACTAAAGCAAATAATCAAAAACCTAACAGGAGTGAACAATTCTGCCCTGGTCCCAGAAATGAGATGTGGTGGGGAAGTGCCAACTTTTAACCATAACCAAGGCTACACTGGCTCATATCAATGGTCCACCCAGTCCCGTAGCCTGTCTTTGACAGTGGCTACTGTCAGAGGGAATGAACGGAGCTGCGCAATTAGAGCTGCCACTCCCCGACTTCTGATAGTCAGAGTAGACACACATAGGGGTTAAGTCTACACTATGCACTGTTGCGCAATAAGATATGCAAATGAGACACAGGGATGAATATCGCCACGCCTCATTTGCATACCTAATGAGCCACCATTTTGCAGCACAGGCTTTTACGCAAGAAGGAGCTGTCTACACTGCTCCTTCTTGAGCAAAAAAACCCTCTTGCGCAGAGCCATTCTTCCTGAAAATAAGCGGCAGAACGGCTCTGCACAAGAAGGGGCTTTTTGTGCAAGAAGGAGCAGTGTAGACATCTCCTTCTTGTGCAAAAGTCCGTGCCACAAAAATGGCGTCTCATTAGATATGCAAAGAAGGTGCGGTGATCTTCATCCTCATTTGCATATCTTATTGCACAACAATGCACAGTGTAGACAAAGCCCTGGAGCATGGGGTCGTGTCCCTGACCAATAGCCATTGATGGACCTATCCTCCATGAACATAGTAAATTCTTTTTGGAACCCAGTTACACTTTGGGCCTTCACAACATCATATGGCAATGAGTTCCACAGGTTGATTGTATGATGTGTGAAGAAATACATTGTTTGTTTTAAACCAGCTGCCTATTAATTGTGTTGGAGGATTCCTAGCTCTTGTGTTATGTGAAGGGATAAACCAACAAGTCCCTATTCACTTTCTCTTCACTTTTAGGGTACACCTACATTGCAACACTATTTCTAAATAACTAATGCTATTCCAAAATAACTTAGTCAATGGCTACACAGCAGGCAGTTATTTCAAAAGTGTCAAAATACTGTCAACCTAGAGGACTTCTTACTCCAACGCCTGTAACCCTCATTGTACGAATAAGGGAAATGAAAGAAAGAGTGCTCGATTTCGAAATAAGTGCTGTGTCGATGCTCCCTATTTCAAAAAGCTACGCAATTGCCACAGTTCAAATTGCATAGCTTATTTTGAGTTAAGCTCTGCTGTCTAGATGCACCCTTAGATTTTATAGACTTCTATAATTTCCCCCTGTAGTCCTCTTTTTCCTTGAAGAGTACCAGTCCTTCTTAACCTCTTTTCCTATGGATGCGCTTCTATACCCCTACAGTAATTCTTCATTTAACACTTTAGATATGTTTCAGAAAATGATCGTGTTAAGTGAAAACGTGTTATGTTAAGGGGTCAATTTTCCCATTGAAAATAATGGAAAAGGTGGGGGTTGCGTTTCAAGCGGTGGTGTCTGTTGGGACCAGGACATAAGGTTGGGGGAGAAAGGGGACTAGGTTACAGCAGGGAGGGGAGGTGTTTGGCTCTGGAAGAGGGGGATTGGGTTGGGAGTATACCCGTGACAGGTCTGCCGGGACCCGCACTGCGTCCGGCGAGAGGGGTGGGGCCGGGGAACAGCGCAGCGAGCGGTGAACCCTCCGCCGCTTTGCAGGGAGATGGGGAAGCCCCGCACAGCCGCCGGTAATGGGCCAGCTGGGGAAATTTTGTTATTCCGGGGACGGTTGTATAATTAAAAAAAAAAAACGTTCCCTAAAAAAACCAAAATCATGCTATCGTGAAAATGTGTTAAGGGGGCACATGTTAAATGAGGAATTACTGTACTCATTTTGTTGCCCTTCTCTGTACGTTCTCCAATTTTACCTTGTTTTAGATGGGGCGCCCAGGACATTGTCCCAGGTGTGGGCATACCAGGGGTTTCTATAGCAGCAATATATTTATTTTCTTATTATCTAGTCCTTTCCTAATTATTCTTAACAGTGCTGGCTTTTTTGGTTGCTACCACACCTTGAGCAGGTGTTTTCAGAGAACTACCCTACTTGAACAAATGGGTATATACTTGGCTGGTTGGCCTGAGCCACCAGCTGGCAGCCATACTAGTTTAGGCAATAGCTCAGTGGTTCGCAACCGAGGGTACACATTCCCTGGGGATACTAAAAGGTGTTCCGGGGGGACATCAACTCTCCTCGCTATTTGCCTAGTTTTACCACAGAAAACACAAGTACAGCAGAAGCAAGAAGCCTGCTAATAACAAGTGGGGCTAATGGACAATCAGATGTTAAAGGTGCACTCAAGGCCCATAAGGCCATTTCGGAGAAGCTAAATGAATTCTTTGCTTCAGCCTTCACAACTGAAAACATGAGGGAGAGTCCCAACCCTGAGCCATTCATTGTAGGTGACAAAGCTGAGGAACTGACCCAGATTGACGTATCCTTAGAGCAAGTTTTTGAAAAATCTGATCAACTAAACAGTAAACAAGTCACCGGGGCCAGCTAGCATTCACCCAATGAGGATGGGCAGAAATGGTGTCCCAAGGTTCTGGTTGTCAGCAGCTGGGAATGAGGGTCAGGGGACGGATCAGCTGACGATTCCGTTCTGTTCATTCCCTCTGGGGAACCTGGGATTGGCCACGCTCAGAAGGCAGGATACTGGTCTTTGGCTGGATAGGGCTGTCTTAGGTACATTTTCAAATATATTCATTTCAGTTACAACACCGAATACAAAGTGTATAGTGCTCACTTAATGTTAGTTTTATTACAAATTTTTGCACTGTAAAAATGGTATGTGAATTGCAAAATACAAGTACTGTAGTGCAGTTTCTTTCCTGTGAAAGTGCAAGTTCCAAATGTAAAGTTTATTACATAAATCAAAATCAATGTAAAACTTTAGAGCCTACAAATCCAATTCAGTCCTACATCTTGTTCAACCAATGGCTCAGACAAACCAGTTTGTTTACATTTGCAGGAGATAGTGCTGCCTGCTTCTTGTTTACAATGTCACTTGGAAATGAACCTAGGCGGACATGTGGCACTTTTGTAGCTGGCGCTGAAGATGCGCAGAAGATTCCTAGGTCCCCTCATGCTTCGACCACCATTCCAGAGGACTTGCATCCAACCAGCTCAGGCCGGCGTGATCATTTTCATCATTTGAGTGCCAAAGCCACCAGCAGAGGGTTGAATTTCTTTTGTGGTGGTGCAGGTTCTGTAGTTGCTGCATTCGAGTGCTGCTCTTTTAAGATTTCTGAAAGCATGTGCCACACCTTGCTCCTCAGATTTTGGAAGGCACTTGAGATCTTTAAACCTTGGGTTGAGTGCTGCAGTATTTTTAGAAATCTCACAGTGGAACCCTCTTTGTGTTTTGTCGAATGTGCAGCGACAGTATACTGGGTCATCATCCGAGACTGCTTGAACACATAATATATGGCAGAATTCAGGTAAAATGGAGCAGGAGACACACAATTCTCCCCCAAGGAGTTCAGTCACAAATTCAATTAATGCATTTTTAACCAGTGTCATCAGCACGGACACGTCCTCTGGAATGGCGGCCAACACGTGAAGGGACATATGAATCGTTAGCATGTCTGGCAATGCCAGCTACAAAAGTGCCACATGAAGCCCTACTCTCACTTCCAGGTGACAATGTAAACAAGAAGTGGGCAGCACTCGCTCCTAGAAACGTAAACAAACTGGTTTGCCTGAGAGTGGTGGAGGAATGGACTTCTAGGCTCTACAACGTTCCAGGTTTTATTTTTAAATGCAGGGCTTTTGTACGTAATTCTCCATTTGGAAGCTCATCATTCATGCTAGAGCTTGCATGACCATACTTGCCTGAGGTGAACTAAAATATGCTTTTCTTTTTTACAGTGAAAATATTTGTAATAATTCAAAATTAGCACTGTTCACTTTATATGCTGTTATAATTGAAATCAATAGAAAATATCCAAAAATATTAACTAATTTGTATTCTATTATTAACAGCACAACTAATTGCACACAATTTTTAATACATTAATCGTGATTTTAATTGCTTGGCAGTCATAATAGAAAGTAACGTTTCATTCAGTCAATGACTTGTTTCTATTGCTTTATATACTGAAATGGAAATGCAATATTTATATCCCAACTGATTTACGTTATAATGATATGATTACAAGAAAAAAGCATTTTTCAGTAGCAGCATGCTGTAACACTTTTGTAAGCAAAGTGGTTTTTAAAAGTGAGATGAAAGTTGGGAGTGCCCATATCAAACTGGACTTTTGACCGGGGGTACAGTAGTCTGGGAAGGCTGAGCCACTGCGCTATCATGAGCCGCTCCCCCTCTCCCCCCATATCTATGTCTATCCCTGTTTTGAATCACACCTCCCAGCTGCTGTGTAGCCCTCCTAGCTGCCATACTCCTTGTAGAAGTTGCTGTGTGTCATCACTCTTAGTCTTGGTTTGTAGAGAACAAACCCTCACCAGAAGGGGCTGAGAGCAGGGAATGGAAGAGCCAACCAAACTTCTTCCCTGAGTCTGGGACTAAGGGGAAGGAAAGCAGCACAGCTACCCACAAGAGCTAGTATAGCATCACTGAACTCAGACCCTAAGGGGCCAGGCCCATCCCGGCAGATCGCCTCAAGCACACGCTTGGGGAGGAGCAAGAATGAAAAAAGAATAGAGTAGCAGCTGTTGAGTACACTTTAAAGAATAGTTTTGTATCTCAACTAAATTTATTCACACTTATCCATAAGTTACTAAAATCCTCCAGGCACCCAAGCCCCTGGGCTGGATTGCTCCTGCCCATGCCAGCACTGTAGACTTACTGTTCAACACAAACGTGCAGGCTGGAGAAATCCCACTCATCACGACCTTCCAGCTGCAGCCACCAAAGCCCTTGTGGCCTGCGGCTCTGCCTGGCAGAGGTGGAAGGGAGAGTGGCTCTGCCCTGTGGCCAGAGCTGCATATGTCACCAGCCTGTAGGCTCCATATCTGCTGCTCCCATTGGCCAGGAATCACAGCCAACAGGAGCAGCGCCTGTAAGTGCAGTGCTGCAAGCAGCCACATGGTCCACCACGAGAGCTGTGCCAATCTCCTGCCCCACCCCCAGCCCACTCCTGCACCCAACTTCCCACCAAGATCCCACATGCCCACTGCCAGCCTGGCCCCCATGCTGGTTTCCCAGAACCTAGAAGGCTCCAGAAGAGTTAGTTCAGCCCCATCTGTGAGGACTGATGGGACAGGTGTTCATCAGTGAGCTTCTCCAGCCTGAATAGTGGATGCAAGTGGAGATGAATCAGGGCTTGGACCCAGACTGCAGTGCACCTTCCCCCTACCTCAGCAGGTGGCGTGGGACGAGCAGCCCTCGCTCCAGGCATTTCAAACTACAGATTTATTGGCTTTCCCCCAGGAGCCTCCCTGACAAGACTCAAACGCCCCTCCCAAGTCTCCTTGCTGGAAAGCAGGAAATGTCCAGAGCCTTAGAGGACATTAAGGCTCCTCACGTCCCTTGAAACCAATGGACGTTGGGCATTTTGGATCTGGGCTGTACTCCGTGTTTTACAGATTCACAGATGTAGGGAGAGAAACCAGCAATATGTCCCTAGGGATGATCTCTTGCCTGGCACTGCTGCGGCCAGCCCAGTCACTTGTAATTGAACTAGTGTTTTATAGTCAATCTTAGGTTCAAAAATTCAAGTGATGGAAAATTTACCCCAGCACTTGCTCGTCCCAACTGTTCCCGCTGATGAATTGAGGCAGGGGTGAGGGACCTCAGGCCCAGGGGCCAAATCCAGCCCCTTAGGCTCAGGGGCCCTACCATACTAGGGAGCCCACACTGGTGCTCCTGCCCCCAAACCTCACTGCCTCAGCGCAGGGCTGGAGCACACGCGATCTACTAGGCTGGACCCCCTAGGCTCTGGTGTGTGAGGGGAACGTGGGGCGTCTTCCTCCTTGCCAGGCGGGATCCACATCAGCGAGGATTTTGTGGTTTTGCTTCTCACTTGTGTGCGGGCCCCAACTGATTTTTCAGGGTCAGGGGCCCTGGACCCAAAAAAAGGTTCTCACCCCTGAATTAAGGGCTAGCTGGGCAGTAACTTGCCCGCACTCACACTCGTTAGCACTATGGAAAAAATATGAAAGGAGACTCAGAAGAATGGAAGAGTTGTGGTTTTTTTTGTTTTTTGTTTTTTTAAAAGAGAAGAGACCAATCCCAGTGAGCACAATAGACGTTTTTAAAATAATGGTGTAGAAAAGGCGCAGGAGCTTCTGTTTCCCAATGTCACAACAAAGGAACACACAAAACTGGAAGGCGGCTAATTTAAAGAGAAGAGGAACTCACTACTGCAGGATCTCTCAGCCTACAAGCTTATAAGCTTCAAAGAGCACTTAGGCAGGTCTTTGCCAACAACCAGCACCTGCCTAGCCCTGGGAAGGGAGCCAAGCCCTGGTAGTGACTGCTGTAAAATAAGAGACTGGACTAGTTGAACCCTGAGCTTGATCCACTATGGCAAGTCCTGAGGCTGGGGCAGATTTTTTGATTAAGTGCCAGGTTCTGAGACACAGGCCAACGTTTCAGTCCCACAATTCTGACACTATTCTATGCAGATTTTTAGGCCTGCTCCACACTGGCATAGCCACATCTTTCAGCATGCGAAAAATCTACTCTAAGAAATGTAGCAATATGGACCTAACCGTGGTGTAAGCAACAATTCTTCCATCGACCTTTGCTCTTAGAGTTACAAGCAACCCCATGTTAGAAATGGGTGGCTGTGAGGGACCTTGGGAGGTCAAGTGCAGCCCTCTTTGCAGAGGCAAAACTAAGTTATTCTAGAGCCTCCCTGACATTTGTTGAACTTGTTCATCGATACCTCCAAGTCCTCCCCATGCCCTGAAACCCTCTACCAGACTTTATACTTATAAAAAAGTTGTACCTAAAACCTAAGTTTGCTGAAATGAAGCCAATTGTTCCTTGTCTTAATTTCAGTAGCTATGGAGAACTATTAATCACTGCCCTCTTCATTCAGTCCTTAAAGGCTTAGCAGATCCTTCCTCCCTCTAAGTCTACACATGCCCAGGTTTTTTTAAACCTTTCTGTGCATGCCAGGTTCCCTAAACCTTTTAACATTTTTGTTGCTCTCCTCTGGCCTCTCTCCAATTCATTCACATCTTGTCTAAAATGGGTTATCCTAAATTGGACACAGTCCTTTAGCTAAGGCCTCGGGGTGGCATTGTAGCCTTTTCACACCTGCAGCATTGACAACTAATTTTCATGTTGTGGTCTACTATTAGGTCCTAGCTCTTTTTCAGCAGTACTATCGCCCAGCCAATTATTCTCCATTTTGTAACTGTACATTTAATTTTTCCTTTCCAAATGCAGTACTTTACAATTGCCTTTCTTGATGTTCAGTTCTCTAATTTATCAGAGTTTTAAACTCTATGCTTCAAGTTGAAAATTTTATGTGTACTCTCCATTTCTTTATCCGAGTCATTAATGAAAATTCTGAACACAGCCAGACCCAGGACTATTAGAAAGCCTTATTGAAATCAAGATACAACCTGTCTACTTTTCCTCAAATCCCCTTGACAGGGTTACTGGCCTAAGGAGGCTAGGACGCTGATTGCACAATTTCTTTTTAAATCCATGGGAGCTATGCCTTATAACCCTAATATCTTTGAAGTTCTTACAAACTGATGTCAAATCGCCATCCCATGCTCCCATGCACGGAATTAACAAGACAGAGCTTCAAATGAGTGCGGGGTGTTTGTCTCACTACTCTTCATGGGAGGAGGTGTCAGAATCTTGCCCCTCAGAATTTCCAAACTCAATTTATTCATGATCGGTTTATTCCCAAATGTTTTCACACCAACAGTGTGCAGAGGCTTAGGGAGCTCTTCTCCCTCCCTGTTGATTAGCCCCATCTTGCATTTAGAGAAAGCACTCAGATCTCCACTCAGCCTTCACTGTGGTCAGGTAACAAGCCAAGCTCTCAAACTGCTCTTGGGAGACAGGCTTCCATTGTCCCGTGCATCCTCCAGACTGAATTAACCTTTCTGAAACAGCAGGCAGTATGCTACTTGCCAGCGCTAGTGCACGCCAGACCTACACCCTGGGCAAGTGCAGCATGAAAGGCAGTGAGCCGGAGAAGGATTTAGGGTCACAATATACAAGCATTGACCATGAGCACCCAGTACAATGCTGTAACAAAAGAGGCTCATGCGACCCTTGGAGTATAAAGGACTGGGAGCAGGAAGGTTATTTTACATGTGGTCTGTATGGAAGGCACCCACCTTTCTAGGAGGATGCTGAAAAAACTGGAAAGAGCACAAAGAAGAGCTACAAAACTTCTGAGGGCTGGAGAAAATGCCTCAGAGATGCTCAGCGCTCAAGTTGCTTCTCTTCTCAAGCATGAGTGAGAGGTACCTTGATTATACAGCAAATATCTAAAGGGGGAGAAAGTATCTGGTGGTAAATGGCTCTCAGCTCACACAAGCAGGCACAGGAAGTCCCTGGCTGAACTGGCTAGACCCTGAAGGCAGGCAAATTCAAATACGAAATTAGGCTGGCTTTTTTTTTTTATATATATATATATATATATTATATATATATAAAAACAGCAAGAGATTAACCACTGGGACAGATTCCCAAGGGAAGTGGTGGATTCTCCATCTCCTGAAGTCTTCAAATCCATACTGGAAACTAGGTTAGTCAAACAAATTATTAGGCTCAATACAGAAGTAACAGAATGAAATTCCCTGACCTGTGATGGGTTGGGTTTTTTTTTTGGTAAAACAGACTATTGGAAAGCTAATGCTCCTTTTCAGGCCTTAAAAAAAATAAAAAAAATCTATAAATCAACCCCTCCTTAAATCCACCCTAAGTTTTGTATTCCCTTCCTTCCCCTCAGGTTCCCCAAAACTGGCAGCATCTTGCAGGCCTGATAGCAGAAGTACAACTGCACCCTAGGGAGTCTAGGCAAAGAGGGCCCGGTAGGCCTGGTCCAAAGAGGGGGATTTATGACCATGGTGCCCAGCTGGGCTCGTACTTGGGCCCAGAGGGATTATTTGTACACAGGGTGACGTTTCTCAGCTACCCCTTCAAGAAGGCGGATGAGAAGATTTTGAAAGGGAAGAATGATTATTGGCTTGTTGCTCTTCTCCTGATTCCAAAATGCAAGATGGGATTTTGCGCTGATTCGCTGTCAGCCTCTGACTGAATCTCAGCCCTCAGGTATCAAAGGGGTAGC
>CM057846.1:535267-546564 GCA_030068395.1 Apalone spinifera
CCCCCCCCCCCCCCCCAAAGAACTCTAGTGGATTAGTAAGGCAGGATTTCCCTTTACAGAAACCATGCTGACTTTTCCCCAACAAATTAGGTTCATATAGGTGTCTGACAATTCTATTCTTTACTATATTTTCAATTAATTTGCCTGGTACTGACATTAGACTTACCTGTCTATAATTGCTAGACAGGTTACCGCTACAGCCCTTTTTAAATATTGGCATCACATTAGTCATCTTCCAGGACCTCTATGGTGGCACTCTCAGAAATGCTTCCAGTTCCACGAGCAGGGCCAAGTGGGCAGGCAGAGCTTCAGAGTCTCAATGCGTGGATGAGACGATGGTGCAGGGAGGAAGGATTAAAATTTTTAAGGAACTGGGGACACTTTTGGGATAGGGGGAGCCTAGACAGGAAGGACAGGCTCCACCTAAACCAAAGTGGATCCAGACTGTTGGCTCTTAGTTTAAAAACTGCTCTGCGAGCTTTTTAATGTTAAGAGTTAGGGGAAAGCTGATTGATGCAGAGGAGCGCATGGATCAGACTGATGTCTCTTAGAGGAGAGTCTATTGATAGAGATTCTCTAGGTTTTAGTCAGGAGGAGAGGATGGAAGAGGATAAAGTATGGGCCAGATCAGATGAAAAACATTCACAAAAAAGAATCAGACATCAGAAAAGGAAGTTTTTAAAGTGCTTCTACACAAATGCTAGAAGTCTAAAAAGCAAGATGGGTGAACTAGAGTGCCTCATGTTAAAGGAGGATACTGATATAATAGGCATCACAGAAACCTGGTGGAGTGAGGGCAATCAATGGGGGACAATCATTCCGTGGTACCAAATATATCGGAATGACAGAACAGGTCGTGCAGATGGGGGAGTGGCACTATATGTGGAACAAAATTTAGAATCAAATAAACTAAAAATCTTAAATGAATCAACATGTTCCATAGAATTTCTACGGATAGTAATTCCATTCTCTAATAAGAATATAACAGAAGGGATATTTTATCGACCGCCTGACCAAGACAATAATAGTGCTTATGAAATGCTAAGGGAGATTAGAGAGGCTATCAAAATAAGGAACTCAATAATAGTGGGGAATTTCAACTATTCCCATACTGCCTAGGTACATGTCACCTCAGGATGGAGATTCAGACACAAAATTTCTTGATACCTTAAATAACTGCTTCTTGGAGCAAGAGGTACAGGAACCCACAAGGGGAGAGGCAATGATTTAGTCCTGAGTGGCGTGCAGGATCTGGTCCAAAAGGTAACTATAACAGGACCGCTTGGAAATAGTGACCATAACATTTAACATTCTTGTGGTGGGAAGAACACCTCAGCAGCCCAACACTGTGGCATTTAATTTCAAAAAAGGGGAACTATGCATAGGTATGTCCTTGGTTCGAACTAACGCGTCCCGGCGCGCACTTTCACTTTCGAAACAGCTGTTGATCAGAGTAACGCGCCAGTGAGATCATGCTAATGAAGCACGGGATATTTAAATCCCCACTTCACTGACTATTTCAAATGCTACATTTGCATCCCTAGTTCGAAATAGGATGCAAGTGTAGACGTACCCCAAAAATGAGGTGGTTAGTTAAACAGAAATTAAAAGGTACAGTGACGAAAGTAAAATCCCTGCAAGCTGCATGGACACTTTTCAAAGACACCATAATAGAGGCCCAACTTCAATGGATACCCCCAAATTAAAAAAAACAGTAGAAGAACTAAAGAGCAGCCACCGTGGCTTAACAACCATGTAAAAGCAGTAGTGAGAGAGAAAAAGGCATCTTTTAAAAAGTGGAAGTTAAATCCTAGTGAGGTAAATAGAAAGGAGCATAAACACTGCAAAATTAAGTGTAAAAATGTAATAAGAAAAGCCAAAAAGGAGTTTGAAGAACAGCTAGCCAAAAAACATTTACTACCTTTTGAAATTTTTAAGTACGTCAGGCAAGAAGCCTGCTAAACAACCAGTGGGGCCCCTGGACGATCGAGATACAAAAGGAGCACTTTAAAGATGATAAAGTCATTGCAGAGAAACTAAATGACTTCTTTGCTTCAGTCTTCACAGCTGAGGATGTTAGGGAGATTCCCAAACCTGACACATTCTTTGTAGATGACAAATCTGAGGATTTGTCCCAGACTGACGTGTCATTAGAGGTGGTTTTGGAATTAATTGATAAATTTAACAGTAACAAGTCACCAGGACCAGATGGCATTCCCCCAAGAGTTCTGAAAGAACTCAAATGTGAAATTGCGGAACTATTAACTATGGTTTGTAACCTATCGTTTAAATCAGCTTCTGTACCCAAGGACTAGAAGATAGCTAATGTAACACCAATATTTAAAAAGGGCTCTAGAGGCGATCCTGGCAATTACAGACCGGAAAGTCTAACATCAGTACCGGGCAAATTAGTCGAAACAATAGTAAAGAATAATATTGTCAAACATATAGAAGAACATAATTTGTGGGGCAAAAGTCAACACGGTTTCTGTAAAGGGAAATCATATCTTAGAGTTCTTTGAAGGGGTCAAACAAACATGTGGACAAGGGGGATCCAGTAGATATAGTGTACTTAGATTTCCAGAAAGCCTTTGACAAGGTCCCTCACCAAAGGCTCTTACGTAAATTAAGCTGTCATGGGATAATAGGGAAGATCCTTTCATGGACGGAGAACTGGTTAAAAGACAGGAAACAGGGTAGGAATAAATGGTAAATTTTCAAAATGGAAAGGGGTAACTAGCAGTATTCCCCAAGGGTCAGTCAGTCCTAGGACCAATCCTATTCAACTTATTCATAAATGATCTGGAGAAAGGGGTAAATAGTAAGGTGGCAAAGTTTGCAAACGATACTAACCTGCTCAAGATAGTTAAAACCAAAGCAGACTGTGAAGAACTTCAAAAAGATCTCACAAAACTAAGTGACTGGGCAACAAAACGGCAAATTAAATTTAATGTGGATAAATGTAAAGTAAGGCACATTGGAAAAAATAACCCCAACATACATATAATATGATGGGGGCTAATTTAGCTACAACTAATCAGGAAAGTGATCTTGGCGTCATCATGGACAGTTCTTTGAAGATGTCCACGCAGTGTGCAGCGGCAGTCAAAAAAGCAAACAGGATGTTAGGAATCATTAAAAAAGGGATAGAGAATAAGACAGAGTATCTTATTGCCCTTATATAAATCCATGGTGTGGCAGCGCTAAGGTTCCCCCACCTCCTGCACCCCCGTAATGGCACAGAGACTCCACCAGCCAGTAGAATAGAGGGAGTTTATTGCTTCTCCAGGGTAATCTGGTTACAGGGCAGGCATAGGATGCCTCAGCCCCCCTTGAGATGGAGACTGGGCCCCTATATCCCAGCCCCTTGCTTAGGCTGCTTCGTCCATGATACCAGACAAACTAAAACTCTTCCAGCTCTGCCCCCCAGCCAGGTGCTGGTCTCTGCCCTCCTTCCTTTGTCTCTCCCTGGGAGGCTGCACCTGGGTGTCTGGGTTAGTACACATTTGGAAGAGTCAGTGAGAATCTCCCATCACAGCGCAGGGCGACCACGGGTCACAGAGCAGACAGCACCCCCACTACCCCACAGCTGGTACGCCCACATCTTGAATACTGCGTACAAATGTGGTCTCATCTCAAAAAAGATATACTGACATTAGAAAAAGTTCAGAAAAGGGCTACTAAAATGATTAGGGGTTTGGACCGGGTCCCATATGAGGAGAGGCTAAAGAGACGGGGACTTTTCAGCTTGGAAAAGAGGAGAGTAAGAGGGGATAGGATAGAGGTCTATAAAATCGTGAGTGGTGTGCAGAAAGTGAATATGGGAACAAGTAAATAACTTTTCCTTAATATAAGAACTAAGGCCACCAAATGAAACTAATGGGCACCAGGTTTAAAACAAATAAAAGGAAGTTCTTCACACAGCACATAGTCAATCTGTGGAACTCCTTGCCTGAGGAGGTTGTGAAGGCTAGGACTATAACAGGGTTTAAAAGAGAACTAGATAAATTCATGGAGGGTAAGTCCATTAATGGCTATTAGCCAGTATGGATAAGGAATGGTGTCCCTAGCTTCTGTTTGTCAGAGAGTGGAGATGGATGGCAGGAGAGAGATCGCTTCATCAGTACCTGTTCAGTTCACTCCCTCTGGGACACCTGGCATTGGCCACGGTCGGCAGACAAGGAACTGTGTTGGATGGACCTTTGGTCTGACCCAGTATGGCCATTCTTATTAGGAACAGAGGCTGATTTAAAGGACAGGTTACAAATCACAGCTAATAGTTCCGCAATGTCACATTTGAGTTTTCAGAACCCGTGGCTGAATGCCATCTGGTCCCAGTGACTTGTTACTGTTAAGTTTATCAATATGTTCCAAAACCTCCTCTAGTGACACCTCAATCTGAGACAATTCCTGAGATTTGTCACCTAAAAATAATGGCTCAGGTTTGGAAATCTCCCCAATATCCTCAGCTATGAAGACTGAAACAAAGAATTCATTTAACTTCTCTACAATGATTGTATCATCTTTGAGTGCTCCTTTAGCATCTCCAACATCCAAGGACCCCACTGCCTGTTTAGCCGGCTTCCTGCTTCTGGCGTACTTAAACATTTTGCTATTACTTTGAGTTTTTTGCTAGCTGCTCTTCAAACTCCTTTTTGGCTTTTTTTATTATATTTTTACACTTAATTTGACAGAGTGTATGTGCCTTTCTGTTTTCTTCACTGGGGCTTAACTTTCACTTTTTAAACAATGCCTTTTTCATCTCTAACTGCTGCTTTTACTTGGTTAGGCCACAGTAGCACTTTTTTGGTTTTCTTACTATGTTTAATGTGGGATATACATTTAAATTGGGCCTCTATCATGGTGTCTTTGCAAAGTTTCCATGCAGCTTGCAGGGATTTTACTTTTGTCACTATACCTTTTAATTTCTCTTTAACCTCCTCATTTGTGTGTCGTTCCCCTCTCTGAAATTAAATGCCACAGTGTGGGGCTGCTGAGGTGTTCTTCCCCACCACAGGTATATGTTAAATTTTATTATATTATGGTCACTATTTCCAAGCAGTCCAGTTATATTTACCTCTTGAACCAGATCCTGTGCTCCATTTAGGACTAAATCAACAATTGCCTTTCCACTTGTGGGTTCCAAAACCAGCTGCTCCAAGAAGCAGTCATTTAAGGTATCAAGAAATTATCTCTCTGCATCCCATCATTAGTTGATGTGTGCCCAATCAATACGGGGGTAGTTGAAATCCCCCCCAGTTAAGTTTTTTATTTTGATAGCCTCTCTAATCTCCCTTAGCATTTCATAGTCACCATCACTGCCCTGATTAGGTGGTTGATAAAATATCCCTACTGTTATATTCTTATTAGAGCATGGAATTACTATCCATAGAAATTCTATGGAACATTAGGCTCATTTAAGATTTTTACTTCTTTTGATTCTACTTCTTCTTTCATGTATAGTGCCACCCCCCCACTCGCATAACCTGTTCTGTCCCTCAGATATATTTTGTACCCTGGTATGACACTGTCCCATTCACTGGCCTCATTCCACCAAGTTCCTGTGATGCCTGTTACATCCTCCTCCTCCTTTAATACGAGGCACTCTAGTTCACCCATCTTATTATTTAGACTTCTAGGCTACAGCTACACTATGAACTTTTTCCGAAAGAGGATATGCAAATGAGCACTCCATTTGCATTGTCTCTTTCTATCCTTTTTGCGGAAGATGTTTTCATGCAAAAAATGCTGTTTAGACGGCACCTTTTTGTGCAAAAAGCCCCCTTTTATGCAAGATCCTTTCTTCCTCAATTGAGGAAGATCCCTTCCCCTTCAAAAACTGAGGAAGAAGGCATCTTGGGCAAAAGGGGGTTTTTGCACAAAAAGGCACCATCTACACATCGCTTTTTTGCACAAAAACCTCTTTGGCAAAAAGGATCAAAAGATAATATGCAAATGAGCACTCCATTTGCATTTCCTCTTCCAGAAAAAGTTTGTAGTGTAGCCGTAGCCCTAGTGTTTGCGTATAAGCATTATAAATATTTGTCTCTATCTGTCTGCTATTTCCCAATGTGTTAAGACTTTCATTTGATTGTTTCTCATCTGATCTTATCCATACTTTATCATCTTCTATCCCCTCCTCCTGACTAGAACAGAGAATCTCTATAGACTCACTCCCAAGAGATGTCTTTCTGATTCATGTGCTTCTCCATACCCGTCAGCCTTCCCCCAGCCCTTAGTTTAAAAACTGCTCTACAATCTTTTTAATGTTAAGTGCCAGCAGTCTGGTTCCATTTTGGTTTCGATGGAGCCCCTCCTTCCCAGATATGCTCCCCATTTCCCAAAAGTCTCCCCAGTTCCTAATAAACCTAACCCCCTCCTCTCTACACCATCATCTCATCCATGCATTGAGACTCAGAAGCTCTGTCTGCCTATCCGACCCTGTGCATGGAACCGGAAGCATTTCAGAGAATGCTACCATAGAGGTTCTGGATTTCAATCTCTTTCCTAGCAGCCTAAATTTGGTTTCCAGAACCTCTCTCCTACCTTTCCCTATGTCATTGGTACCTACATGTACCACGATCACCGACTCCTCCCAGCACTACACAAGTCTATCTAGATGTCTCGAGACATCTGCAGCCTTCACACCAGGCAGGCAAGTCACCATACGATTCTCCCAGTCATCCCAAACCCAGCTATCTATATTTTTAATGCTCGAATCCCCCCATTACGAACACCTGCCTTTTCCTAATGACTGGAGTTCCCTCCCCCGGAAAGGTATCCTCAGTGCAAGAGGAGACCACAACATCCTCTGGAAGGAGGATCCCAACTATGGGATGGTTTCCCTCTGCTCCAGTTGAATGTTCTCCTTCCCTGAGATTTTCACCGTCCTCAACAGCACAGGGGCTATCTGACTGGAGGCGGGGCAGTTCTACAACGACCCAAAAAGCCTCATCTATGTACCTTTTTGCCTCCCTTAGATCCTCCAGTTTAGCCACCCTGGCTTCCAAGCACGTACATGGCCTCTGAGGGCCAGGAGTTCCATGCATCAAACACGCACATACGCCAACTGCCCGTAATCATTCATGCTACATTGGGTGCAATGAATAGGATAGTCCTTGCTCTGCTGCTGGGCTTCTGCCTGCATTCCCTCCTACATAGAATTAGATGATTGATAGGGTTTTTATTTAAACTGTGTACTTCTGGTTTTAGTTTATTTTAAAAGTTTTAAAGAATGCCAAGTGTACCTAGGCCCCTTCAAACTCCCTCACAAAATTCTGTTAGCTGCCCCTGTACGCAAAAGCTCATAGTAAGGAAGCAGGTGTTAGTTAAATAGACAGATAGTTAGCCTCAGCCAAGACCTCCGAGCAGGAATTGCAGAGGTTCTCTCTATTACCCTCCCGCTCAGACACTTGTCGGGGAAATGCAGGCTGGAAATTAGGAAATACAAACTGTAATGCTAAGTAAAGCAACGCAGTGTGAGAACAGTTTGCAATGGAGGTTATAGAACCCCCATCACAGAGAGGGAGTTAAAACCACGTTAGGCACACACCAGTCACGGACAGTCTAGGGTTAGTTGGCCCTGCCTCAGGCCAGGCCAGAGAGCTGAACTCGATGTCCTCAAGGTCCCTTCCAGCTCCACATTTCTACAAAATTTCATAAAAAAAAACCTACTAACTTGGCAAACTCAGAAAACACCAGAGATACTTAGCTCCTCTGTGTGTGAACTGTAGTCTCCATACAGAATCACGTACCATTTTAAGCAGAACTTTTCTGCAAGTGGCGATACAGACCTAGGATGCATTCCACAGTCCCTGAAAGGCATGTGGATGACAGCCTAATGCAAGAGGAGTGCAACAGCAGGTTAAGAGCAAACAGAAGCATAAGACTTAGCTGTCTAGTGTGAACACCGTATACAGGTACAACTGCATCTAGACGAGGGTTATTTCCGCATAACTATGCTGGCAAAACAAGTAATCATACCCCTTACCAATGGAGAACAGCCCTTATTGCCAAAACACTGCAGAGCTATAGCAGACACTGCTGCGCTCAGTGAAGCCACGCTCGCTGAGCAGTTCCACCTGGAGGAGGTGGGGGCAGGCTACTCCTACTAGCGTGAAAAGGCCACAGAAGAGCTAAAGAGAGTCGGGGGTAGAGTTTACCATAGAGTCTGGCATTGCTGATAAGCTTGAGTTGCTTCCCAAGGCAATCAATGACCAATGTATGGCGCGCTGCAGGGTGGATGAAAAAATAGTTTAAAAAATTTTTTAAAAATAGATTTTTTTTAAAATTTACACTGGATTTTTTGATTAAATGTTTTCATGAAAAAAAAAACTAAAGATAGTTTTAATTAATGTTTAAGGAAAGTTTTGTAAGTAAGTTCCAATGGTTCATGGACTAGGGACCTGATCATATGGAGTTCCAAAGGCTTTTGTGAAGATATAGATTAATCTTTCTATCTACGCAATGGGACTCAGTGCTCAATCTAGAAGACAGCATCAGAGAAGTTTCATTTTGCAGTTCTCAAATGGTTGATTTGTGTCTCCACAGAACATGATTGTTAACAGCAAAAATGTTTTTGAATAAATAAATATAAAGAGGTGAGAAATAAGAGATCTCAACTCTATTATCCCTCTGCAAACACGTGTACACAGAGTCACTCTCTTATCTCTCTCTAAATGTTTCAAAGAGTTCAATGAATAGAGGATTGTTGGGAGTGGAATAGATCTGGACAAGGAGAAGATGCCTGGAGATAAATGTGAGAAGGGAGGAACAGGCAGTAGAAACACAAGTGAAACTGTTTGAGCAGCATATTCTAGAAATCTTGAGGTCTTTCTGAGTGTAGCCTTCATTGATTTGAGATCTACTATACCATTCTCGCTAGAGGAGAAAACCTATAATGGCAGCAGGCTGTAAGGGTACGTTTAGACCATACACTTCTTTCGAAAGCGATTGTCTAGACAGCCGCTTTTTTGAAAGAGAGCACCTAGGCAATCTGGATGCTCTCTTTCAAAAAAGCCCTGTTTGCAGTAAAAAACGCCTTTTTCGAAAGAGCGCTTTCGAAAAAAGGCATTCTTCCTCATAAAATGAGGTTTACCGCTGTCGAAAAAACCGCCACGTTCTTTCGATTTAATTTCGAAAGAACACGACAGCGGTCTAGACGCAGGTGAAGTTTTTGAAAAATGCCCACTTTTTTTAAAAACACCCTGTAATCTAGACACAGCCTTCGAGACACACTGTTTGGGAATATTTCAACGAAGTCCCTCTATCTGTAGATAAGACAAACAGGCAGGCATGCAAAATGCAAATAGTACGACAAAGAAATGCAAGGCCTGGTTGCTTCAATGAAACAACATCATAAGAAGTGGCCTTCTCAGGAGGAAGCAGCATTGATGATGATGATAGGAACATGTCTGAACATGCAAGACCTTCAGGTTTGTAAACTCTTATTTCATACTGTTCTCTTAAGGACTGGCTGTCTTCCTTCTGGACTATTCCTGAATTCTCATGTTTGAGAATTACCTCTATGGTATTTTTGATGCAGTTGTGATAAAAATAAATACCTGAAATAGGCAGATCCTTCCTTTCATCTATAAAGTAGTATTGAGTGCTAGTGAATGCAACAAGTAATAAATGAGCAGTATGGAAATAAGTAAATAACTGCACTGACTTATTTTTATTAGGAGAAGCCATAACAGAGGATCCTGAGAGAATCCATCTTCAAGATCACCCTCATTTTCTATAGTTTCAGAGTTATCTGCCAATGATTGTGACATGTGATGTGACTGGTACACCGTAGCAAAAAGAAAAAAAAAAAAACCTCCATTATCCAGAAACAACTTCCCTGATAAGTTTGTGATAAGAACCAGCAGATTACAAAAAGTAGTAACTGATGAAAAAATTGCTTGGTTTATTTATGCAACAAGCTCTCCTTTCCATATGATTGAGAACCCACACTTTGTTAACATGGTTCAGTCATTAAGAGCAAGTTATAGTCCACCGAGAAGAGGAGATGTCAGAGGCAAATTGCGGGATAAAGTGTATGAAAAATCAAGCAGTGCGCAAAAAAGTCTAGAGCAGTATTTCTCAACCACTGGTATGTCAGAGAAGTCTGGGAGATACGTCCACACAACTGACATTTGGAGAAAACTGAATTTTTGTTTTAAGCTTTATAGCGCTTTATTATTTTTGTACTTTTTACACTCAAAAATTTCAGCCTGGCAGGCTACGATTAAGTTGTTTAAACAAATGTGTTGCAATGGTAGAAATAAATTCGGTGTCTCTGAAAACTATAGGTACTGGGGGGTACTTTTTTTTTCTTAAAGGGGTACTTTATTTAAAAAAAAGGTTGAGAAACACTGGTCTAAAGGGTAAAATTGTTAATTTGAGGGTATGTCTACACTACATGGCTCCGTCGACAGAGACACGTAGATTACCTTTCTAGACCTAGGAAAATGAAGCAGCGATTTAAATTATCGCCGCTTCATTTAAATTAAAATGGCTGCCGCGCTGTGCCAATCAGCTGTGTGTCGGCACAGCGCTGTAGTCTGGACGCTCCGCGGTCAACAAAGGCATTTGTCGACCTCGCCGTTATGCCTCATGGGATGACGCTTACCGGGGAGGTTGACAAATGTCGACCGCGGAGTGTCCAGACTACAGCGCTGTGCCGACACACAGCTGATCGGCACAGCCATTTTAATTTAAATCGCCGCTTCATTTTCCTAGGTCTACAAAGGTAATCTACATGGCTCCGTCGACAGAGCCATGTAGTGTAGACATACCTGTAGTTTTGCTGGGTGGAGGAACGTTCACAATGATCTGGTGTATATGTTTGTGTGACAACAGAAGAAGAGAATGTCTTCCTTACAGAGACAATTGATACATCAACAAATGCATGCACAGCAGGATACTTACAAGCAGCAGCAGTAAAAGCTATAACTGTGTCTAGTACACAGCTTCGTCACAGATAATACTGCAAATGTATTTAAGATGAGAGGACATTTAGAAAAGAATGGTTGCACTGCTCATTTGATGCACCTCCTAACCAAAGTGTTCCAGAAACAAGGGCTAATGCTGAAATTTCAATACACATCTGTAACAACCACTCTGCAGCAGCTTCTCTGAAAAAAGTGGGAGGAGCCAAGCTAATTCTTTCACAAGACATGTGATAGAACTCAGTAGTAGCGTTGCCAGGTGTCTGGTATTCACCCGGACAGCCTGGTATTTTAGGCTCCTGTCCGGTAAAAAAAATTCAGAGAATACCGGACACTTAAGATGTCCGGTATTTTCTGAATTTT
>CM057846.1:574456-588351 GCA_030068395.1 Apalone spinifera
CTGGGCCTCTTCCTGTGAGACATGCGGGAGCCACTGGCGGGAACCGCTGGGCCTCTCCCCTTTGCAATGGCAATGCAGCAGCAGGTGGGCTGGAGAGTGGAAGTGCCTGATCCTTCCCCTTGAGTGAGGGAAGTTTGGGCGCCAGCGTAGACTCAATCCGGCGTGGAATGGGGAGGGAATGCTGTGCTCCCTAGCCGTCTGGGGGACTTGCTTTTGTGTTGCAGCCTGTTTTGAACCGCTGGGTCTAGCACGTAGAAGTGGTCAAGAAGTCCTCACAACCAAAAACGGCTGCCAACTGGCATCTCCAGCAGCCCTGGATCCGACTGTGTACGTGGCCACATTGCTTTCTCCATAACTTGCACAACTCTCAAGCTTTCTGGTTCCAAGGAAGGAACAACTTGCATATAAAGGAAGGGGATAAGATGAACGTCTAGAGACTCCTCTGGTTCTCATCACACATGTATCTGCGACAGGACACAGGTTTTGAACCCTAGGGCATGGTACCTAATCCCAGGGCAGGGGGCAACCCCTGTATGGGGAGAACTAAATACCTTACTGAGTCTCAGTGGTAAGTTCAATTACTGTCTGGAACAAGAACTATGTACACAACGGGCAAAAACCACTCTGGAAGAAACAGAGGTTCCAACTCGGGGCATATGGCATTTAGAGAAATTGGAGGGCTGTGTCTACACTGGTGGGATCTTGCGCCAAATCAGCTGCTCTTGCGCAAAAATATGCTGCCTGTCTACACTAGCCGTGCGTTCTTGGGCAAGTAAACTGACGTCCTAATGTATACAATCAGGGCTTCTTGCGCAAGAACTATGATGCTCCCGCTCAGGAATAAGCCCTTTTGCGCAACTGTTCTTGCACAAGAGGCCGGTGTAGACAGGCAACACGAATTTCTTGCTCAAGAAACCCCCATGGTTAAAATGGCCATAGAGCTTTCTCACGCAATAGAGCATCCACACTGCCATGGATGCTCTTGCGCAAAAGCACATGGCAGTGTAGACGCTCTCTTCTGGAGGAGTTCTTATGCAAGAAGCTGCCCGTGTAGACATAGCCGAGAGGTATCAACATCAATCACTCCGCTTTCCCACCAGGAACTAAATATAAGGGCTGCCCCATGGCACGTCCCCCTCTCGCTGAACAGCAGTGGGAGCGAGAGGAAGAGCAGGCGCAAACCCTGTAGTGAAGAGTCGGGCTCGGCCAACTGCTTCATTCCATCTCACAAGTGCCAACAGAGCACAGCAGCAGGGTGCAGTCTCACAAATCCATAGTGAAAGCTTGGATTCTGCTACCACAGCGCATGAACACCAGTCTGGTCACGGAGGTGCCTCCTCTGCCTTCCCTGCGGTGAAGATCCAGGAATCCAGTTTAGAACACACCCGATTACCGGACTTAACAACTGCACTGAAAACTACTTACCGTCAAGGACCATCAGCGCCGGACTACCTAGCGTTCCTCCCCAAAAGCTCTCCATCAGCTCAAGGGCTGCAGGTCGTAGGCTCCTCAGCATGGCAGCTTTCAACCATCATATCAAACTGGAAAGTTACTTACCTTTGATATTGGGAACTTTCCTGTCTTCTTTCTTTCAGCAGGTGTGGTTGGTTTATATAGTACTGAGCATTTGTGGGGTTATTGTTACCACTGTTTATTTTATGCTGTTTCAAATTTTACAATATATTTGTTAAACTATTTGAATAGTCTGTCTTCATTGGGTTAAGATCTCAGCTGGTGATTGAGATACGGCGTATCGGGGAACCTCACTTCTGGGGCAGACACATTTACTATCCCTTCGATCTAAAAGGCTAAATTATCTATAATCAATAGTGTTGCTGAGTCTCTGGTAACAGCAGTTACCGTTACATTTGTAAGTGACTTTTTCTCTCTAGTGGAGAGTAAACTTATAAAATCGTAGACAACTTCCCTGGTGTTACCCGGGGCAGGGCTGCGTACCTGGCTGCTGGCTTCACCCCAGGGCTGGGGGAGAAGTGCACCCTGGTGGATGCAGGGCTGGCCCAGGGATGGGAAGTTTGTGCACCTGGTCACTGTGCCCATAGATGCCTCCTGCCAGCACCCTCTGGAGCTGGCTCGAGGGGGGGGGTGCAGACCTCCTTCTGGGTGCACTCCAGGGCCAACCTGAGGGTCAGGGGGGCACTCTGGCCTCCTGCTGGAACTCCCCAGGTCCAGCCTCTGGGCTGAACGGGGGGGCTGAGGGGGTCATGCAACCACCAGCAACTACTCCCTGGGGTAGGCTGGAATGTTAGGTGCTGCCAGCCAGCAACTTCTGGCTGGGGTGCTTGCTGACCCCCTGTGGTCACTCCACAGTATAACTGTTCCTCCCACCAGTCCCCTCCCTTTCCACTTTATGATAAACAACTGAATCCCAGGCACATCCCATTGTCCTGGCACCACCAAACCCCAATCCTGCTGTAAGTTAGGATAAAAGGAAGCTGAATACCAAATTTGGTGGTCCTAGCTCTTATTTAAGGCAGGGGTGGGAACTTTTTTTTGGTTGGGGGCCACTGACCCACCGAAAAACCAGTCAGGGGCTACACACAAGTGAGAAGCAGAAAAAACTCCCTCACTGTGGCCCCTGAGGAGAAAGACACCCCTCACGTTCCCCTCGCACACCAGAGCCTGGGGGGCCCCAGCCTAGTAGATTTCATATGCGCCAGTCCCAAAGGAGGTAGCAGGGGGCTGGAGCACCAGCATGGGCTCCCTTGTGCTAGGGGGAGTGGCTCTGAGCCTCAGGGGCTGGATCCAAGCAAGCCGAAGGCTGCATCTGGCCCCTGGGACTGAGGCTCCTCACCCGATTTAGGAGATCTTGGACAAACGGACTCATGGATGGAAAGACAGACATTTCTAAAATATATAAACAGACAGGTTAGTTTTACTTTACGGATGTGTTGTTGCAATAATCCTGCTCAATACAAGAGGAACCGCAGATTCAGACATTTGCTCTTCTGAGGAGCCAATGGGGCGAAGCTACCATCTGTGGGATGACTGAATGCCTCTAAGTCAGAATCCCCCCTAAGTGTAATGATATACACCTGTCAAACCATTATGCAGGTGTTCCAAGGTGAGCTCAGGGAGGACAGAAACCTCCTGTGGAGCAGAAGGGCAAAAGCTCGTTTGCTCTTGATTTTTAGTATGAATACAGACGGAGAAAGCAGGGCCTCATGAGCCTTCTGACTTTTCGGGTTTTAAGCAGGTGTCAGAAAAGTTACCACAGGGATATCTGGCTTGTGGCCACGCGTTCATAGCGATGTCGCTTTTTTATGCAGCTGTCACCAAGCTGGGAGTTGTTGCAAACACTTTGGACAACAGGATCAGAATTCAAGACAATCTTGACAAATTACAGAACTGGTCTGAAATCAAGTTGACAGTCAAAAAAACCCCCAAAAACCCCAAAACCCACAAGTGTAAAGTACTATACTTAGGAAGGAAAATCCAAATGCGTGACTACTAAATGAGAGTGGTAGTGGCTAGGTGGTAGTACTGCTGAAAAGGATCTGGGGCTATAGTGGAGCAGAAAATAAATGTGAGTAAACACAGTGGTCCAGTTGCCAAAAAGGCTAATAATCTGAAGGTGAATTGACAGGAGTGTCACATGTAAGACATGGGAGGCAATTCTCCTGCTCTACTTGGCCCTGGGCTGCAGTACTGCGTTCAGTGTGGTGTACAGAATTAAGAAAAACGTGGATAAACTGAAGACACACCCGAGAAGAACAAAAATGAGGAAAGAGTTAGAAAACATCTCCTATGTGGCTAAAAAACCTGGGCATGTTCAATCTTAAGAATGGGGGCCTTGACAACAGTTTCCAAATGTTAAGGGCTGTTACAAAGAGCACTGTGCTTAACTGTACTCCATGTCCATTGACAGAATGGGCTTATTTTGCAGCAAGGGGCTGTAATGAGCCTGGGACAGCAACATGACTGCCCACTGACCCAGAAGAGGAAGCATCCTCTATAACCCCATGGTGGGCGGGTCCATCCACACCTAGCCCCACCCACAGGAAGCCAGAGGGCAGGTCTGGGACTATAAGAGCCACAGGCTCAGTCAGAGCCAGGCAGCCAAGCTGAGCCGATGCCTGGCCCCAGCTCCCGCCGCGAAGGCCTCGGCCAGAGGACTGGGTTGGGCTGCCTGGACCCCTGCAGCCCTGGCGTAGACTGCTGAGACACCAGCTGCTGCCTGAACCCACGCCGACCCCTCCGGGACCTTCGCCAGGCACCAATGACTGTGCCAGCTCACCTGGAGCCCTGCCTGCCCCACTGTTGCTTGAGGACCCACTGAGCTTCGCCAGAATTGGGTAGGCCCCCAGGGGGGATGGGAAAACGGCCCAGGGATAGCCGACCTCAGGCCGGCTGAGGACATGGAGGTCAGCACGTTGCTGCCTGGACCCCCGCTGACCCTCGACCTCATCAGCATGTAATGGCCTGAATCCCCCGCTGACCTCATGGCTGCAAGGCTGCCACTGTCAGGGCCCTGGGACGGGACATGGAGTAGGGAGGGCCCGCATCCCCCCCCGCTGCCCTTCCCTGTGGGGCAAGAACCCCTGCGCTTGTCGGCTCTCCCAGAGCGCGGAGACCCAGCTGGGACCCAGCCAGAGCCTTAACCGCTAACTGGTGTTAGACACTTGTCGCCCTGACCTATGGCTGCACTTTAAATTGTGAACTGTTGACTATTTGTGTTAATCCCTTGTCTGTTTGCCCCCCCCGGGCTGGGCCTCACAAACTGCCGCTCACCCAACGAGGCCGAGGCATGCCCCACGGATTTGTGGGCACTCTAGGGAGTCAGCAGTGCCCCACTTGCTGACATGGGACCTTTTACACAGGAAATTAGGTTAGATATTAGGAAAAACTTTCTAGGCTAAATTAAGCTCTGGGATAGATTTCCAAAGTAGGGTGTGGAAACCCCATCACTGGAGGTTTTAAGATCAGCTGGCGAAACACTAGTCAGGGACAGTCTAGATTTAGCTGGTCTTGCCTCAGCACAAAGAGGTGGACTTGATGACCATGGGCCCTTATTCAGCCCTATATTTCTAAGGTTCTAGGATCATCTACACAAGAGAGTCCAGAGAATTTCATCCAGTGGTTCCTCCATCATGCCCATAACTTCTGGTCGACCTTTTAAGAACCAATCTTGATTTAAAGACTTCAAGAAATGGAGAAGCCACCGTGTCACTAGGTAAATTGTCCCAGGGGTTAATTACCTTTACAGTTAAAGACTTGTCCCTTATTTCCCATCTGAATTTATTTAGCTTCAACTTCCTCCCACTGGACATCATTCTGCTTGAGAGACCAGGGCCACAGCACTGTCAGAAAGCGAAGACTCATGTAGGCACTTTAGACTGACAAAGGAGATAACTAAACAATTTCTTTACTCTCTCCGCATGTCTGTGGCACTTTCCTGACTTCTTTCCAATGTCCTTTTTGAAGTTTGGAGATTCAGTATTCCAATAATAGTCTCACAAATAACGGATACAGAGGGAATAACACCTTCCAAGCATTGCATCAGCACTCTGAGCCAAAGTGCTATACTAAAGACACATTCAATTTCCACTAACCCCACTTCTGAAACAGTCTGTACTTCCCAGACTAGTCCCCCTGCTTATAAGCATGACACACATTCCTGATGACTAGATGGACGATCTTCCATTTGGTGTATTAAAGCAAACATTGTTACAGTGAGCCCAGGCTGCTGTGTGGCTCAGGTCACTCAGTCCAACCTGTCCCAGGTATTAAGAGATCCATAGCTTTACTCATGAATTTTGAAGAGGGGTGGGGAGATCATTTGGTCTGATATCCTGCATCATTCATATAATTACTCCTCTACTGAGCCCAATCACTTCTGAGTGAGCATCCCTTCCAGAGGGAACCTGGTCTTGATCTGAAGACGATGTCAAGAATCCATCACTTCCTGTGGGAGTTTAACCATGGGAACAATTACCCACTGTTGATCCCTGTCACGCCTACTTCCACTAGATTAAAAGGCCCCTTAATACCCACTATTGTCTTTGATTGAAGGTTAGTTACCAGAATCAAGCAACCTCACTCATCGTTGTGGCATGTTAAATATCTCTTTAAGCCTCTCACTGTACAGCTCTCAAATTACTTCTGTGGCTCTTCCTCACTCTTACGCTCTATTTCTGGGTGTACTTCCAAGGGTCGCATTAGACCTTTTAGCAACAGCATCCACTGGGAGCTCGCGTTCAGTTGCTTACTCTAGCCCCATAATGCTTTTCTGTTACTGCATTTCATGATACTCACACTGTAGATATGGCCAGCATTTTGTTCCTAGATGGGCAACTTTGGTTTTCGGTCGTATACCACATTTTCTTACCCCATGATCAAGACTGTTCTGTATGACTGCCCTGCCTGCATCGTTATTTCTCACTTGACAAGTCTGTCTCAGATTGCCAATCAGAAGGGAGTACTCTGTCTTACCTGACAAGGCCAGAACACCACTCCTGGAAAAACAGCCAAACTTGATTTGGAAATAATCACTGGTGGAGAATCCATTACTAATAACATTCAGTATTAGACCTTATTTCTAAAATGAATTTGCTTAGCTTCAACTTCCAGCCGTTGAACCTCATGATAGCTTTGTTTGCTAGATGGAAGATCCCATTAGCCATGTAGGTACTTACAGATTGTGTTCAATTCAACCCTGAACTGTCTTGTTAAACTAGGTAGATTGAACTGCTGGAGCCTGCCACCACAAGGCTTCTTTTATAAACACAATTCTTTCAGCTCGTCTATTAACCCTCTCTAATTAATCAACACCCTTCTTGAACAATGGACCCCAGAACAGGGTCCCAGCAGCAGTTACACCAATTCCAAGTACAGAGGTTAAATAACCTCTCTGCTCCTGTTTCCTAGTGTCCTTGACTCTCAGATTAGTAAGTGAATAGCTTTTTATTAGCTCAACTACTGGTGATAGATGTGACAAGCTACAAAGAGGCCTCTTCCGAGGTGGAACAAATAACCAGAGTTGCAGCTACATATAGGGTGGGACAGATCTTTACGCAGAAGCACATGTTGCAAGAAACCACTTAAAATGAAGTGGGCAATTAACAGGTCTGCAGTCACTGGACAAAGGAGGGTTGGTAGATTGCCAATTGTTGTAATGAGCCATAAAACCAAAGTCTCTGATCATGTGATTTTGAGTGGCTATCAAAATTACAAATTTAAGTTCTCATCTTTGGAAGTGCTGCATGGGTTACCTTTGAGGATGAGGCCTTGTAGGTCAGGACATGGAGTGATGGCTTTGTGAAATGGGGTGTGTCTCGTTTTTTGGTGAGTTCATTTCAGACTGCAGCGATTGTCTGGTTTTAGCAATACAGTAGCCGTCAGAGCATCTGATGCACTAGATGAAATACGCCACGCGCTATGTTAAGAATGTGCAGGATCCATGGATGCCGGAAGGTGTGTTGTGGTTTTTGATCAGTGTGACAGTGGAGATATTTGCAAACTCCCCATAGAGTAGGGCATACTAATTCCAAGTGGCACCAGACGCTGCTGGAACACCACATGCAGAATCTATGTCTCTGCTGCCGTGATGATCCAAACCCCTCCACAACACACCTTTCGTAACCCACAGGTCTGACACAGCCTCTCCTGACATGTGCTGCACCTCAGCCATGCAAACAATCAGTAACCTGCACACCACCACCAAAAAAACCTGGGACGCTCCTAAACATTAAAAACCAAAGGTCCAATATGGCTCCTTACAAGGAGTAATCTGCTAACCCTAATCTAATCACCCTTGTCTCACTGATTCCCTTTATGGATTCAAGAATCACATTAGCCCTTTTGGCCACAGCTTCACACTGAGAGCTTGTGTTCAGCTGATTCTCGCCCCATCCCTGCAGAGTCCTTGCTTCCCACAATAGTCTCTCAGCCTGTAATTGTGGCCTGCATTCTTTGCTCCTAGAGGGGTATGTTTAATTGGCCACATTAAATTGCATATCGTTTGCTTGCACCCAGCTGACCAAGCAATCCAGATCATGCTCTCTGACCAGTCCTCTGCATGACTTATCAGTCCCCCAAGCTTTGTCATTTGCACATTTTATATCTACTTCCAGAAATCACTGAACACACATCTGGCTCCATGATTCCCCACCAACAACTACTTTTAGAGATCAGTGAGATTTTAATGCAGTGGTTTTCAAACTGCTTTTGCATACTCCTACCGGCAGACAAACCCTCAACAGGGGGCATGTTAGGAAAACCCTGGCATGACAAAGCAGCTGCCCTGGCCAACAGTCACCATTCTCCAACCACTCACCTTCTAAAAGTGGCACCACCAGCAGCAGTGCAGTCAGAGCTGTGCAACTGCTGGCCAGGGGACTTGGATTTGTGCCAAGAGAGAAGGACTTTTTTTTTTTTTAAGTCCTGCCCTGCAGCACCCACTCCCACCTGCTCCTTCCCTGTTTCTTAAATATTCATCTCACTCCCGCCGCAACAGCAGCAGGTCCTGCAAATGCTAGTCCCACAGGAGGGCTCTAAAATTGTCCCAGCAAGGGCTGGACATTCTGCTCTCAGATGTCTCCCCAACAGCACTCCCAGTTCGCCCATGTGGGAGGATCAGAGTCCTCATGCACTTTTCTAAAGGGTGGGCAGCATCTGCATCTCCCTTTCTCCATGGAAAGGGATTAGAAACCTTTAATCCTCCATGCAAATAACTGAAAAGCCCCTGAATTGTCATGCAAAGATGGGACTCTCCTATGCCCAGCCATCCCTGGGCCGGGAGGACCCTCATTGCTACCTGACATCTGCACTGCTGCTGCCAGCTGTGCTGCCTTCAGAGATGAGCCCTACAGCAGGATATAGCTGCCATAACAGCGGGAGCAGGAGAAAAATTCAAGCAGCAAAGTATTATGGGGCATGACTGACTTAAAGATCCTCCTCCTGTGCCACAAACACACCATTCACTTTCTTCCAGTCTTTTGGACTATCCCCAGTGTTCCAAGATTTATTTAAACTTGGCCTAGCATGTCAGCCATCTCCTCAGCCAATTCTTTCAGGGCTTTTAGGCCTGCTGACTTACCACTCCACTAATTTGTGTCTCCTCTCTAAACATTACCAGCATCACTGAGACACACATTAAACAGCACTGGGCCAAAGCAGATCCCTCAAGGGCATCACTAGAAACACCCTCATTTACAGTGACATTTTCAGATTCATCAGTTAGCCAATTTTCGGTCCATTTAATATGTTACTATCCATCATGTGCTGCACTGATTTAGAACAGTGATAATTTTTAATCAGAACTAAGTCAAATGCTGTACCAATGTCTGTCATTCAAACTTGAAATCTTATAAAAGCATTATTTGGTTGATCTGAAGACCTGTTTTCCATGAGCCATGTTGATTGGTATTAGACAGCCATTCTTAAGTCAGACCTGCTTTACCCCCTGCGTGTTTCCTCATAGTTTCAAGATGCCATAAAAGAGAACCCTCTAAAATACTCTTTCGGGTTCCTGAATCCAGCAGAGGAAGAACAGGCTCTAATGGTTGGTTGCAGAAGCGATACAAATTCAAACAGGAAATGAGGTGCCAATGTTTAACAGTCAGGGTAACTAAGTACAGGAACAACTCCCCTTGGATGTGAAAAGTTTGCTCATTTCTTTCAGTTAAATCTGTGTCATCCTCCATTATCTTTCTAGTTTACCTCAGGCGCTATGGCTCGTGTTCTGCAGGTCAGCCAGATATGACCATCTGACCTCCGAATCGATGACCTTAATCTCATGCTTCTACTGATTTAAACTCCCTGCCTCACACAACTACTTAGACCAAAGCCAACTCTAGAGGACATACATGCACTGGCTTTTAAATTTCTGCCCTCTGTCCAGGCAGCACCTAAGTGGTGTCCTTTCACTTTAGGAGGAGACACCTCATTACAGAGCCCGTGAAAAGAACCCAGGAAGAGACAGATTTCTACAGTCTAATTTACCACATGTGCATTGGGGGCTGCATGTACAAGGCCTTCATACAACACTACCCCTCAGAACATGGAGCCAGTCTGTGAAGCTTCCGAGATGTACTGCTTCTCATACCCCTTACCTTCGGGAGCAGGGTGCATAAGGTGCCCCTGTCACGATGTCGCTGGACGAGCTCTATCGCCCTGCAAACCAGCTTGCGCTGAACCACGCCAGCTCACAAGGATTCAGACTGTACGTTCGAAACCCAGCAGACTTGTTTCTGGTCTCTGGCCTGGCTTCACAAGTGTGGTATTTCCATTCACCTGAACTCAGCTGCCCTGCCCCCCAGCTCACTTTTCACAGGGAGCGCTGCAGCCAGAGACGGTGTCTGGGCGCATGCAAGGGCCTGAGCACTGGCAGACTGCAAGCAGCTGCTGTAGTGGCACTTAACCCACATCAAGCGCTTGGAGCCTGCTCTGGAAGGAGGCCCCACCTAGCACTACCCAAGCCACCATCCCATACTGGTAGTGTCAGAACAGGGCCCGAGGGCTCCAGGCGGGTACTGTGCACACACTGAAGATGGTGCCTGTTCCATTCGAACAAGCAGTTGCCCCTCTAACAAAAACAGCAGCTCCTGCCCCAGAGGCGAAAGGGGATTCTGGCCCTTGCTCTGAGGCCTGACAAGCTGTTGGCTGAGGCAGCTGCACCCATTCCAGATCAAACCAAGGTGCAGGCCCGTTTCTCACACACACATGCACACGAGCTTTTCTTCGCACTTTTATCCAAACTACACGCACATCACAGTAGAGAGCTGTGCCCACCGAGCAGCGCTCCTTACACATGGCTAAAAGAGCGGATGGGCCACAGAAGTCAGGGTAGAGGTCTCTCTCCGGCACAGTTCATGCTGACAGGTCACTGTTATCAAATCTCTCCTGGTCATACACCTCTGCCACCACCTTCCTGCCAGCAAACCAGCGCCCGTTCAGGGCCTGAATGGCTTTGTGAGTCTCCGAGGCCATGGAGAATTCAACAAAGATCTTGACAATGATCTCAGCGTCCTCCTCTTCGCCCTGCTTCTCCTGGTAGATGATGACCCTGTTCACTGCCCCAAACTTCCCACACTCTTCTGTCACTTCTCCCTCCAGATCATCATCAATGTCCTTTGGATCCACCATGTTGCGTAGCACCATCACAGTTGACTGCAGGAAGAGGAAGAAAAGAGAGAGGTGACTGAGGAGGTCCCAGGTAGGTACACATCGCAGCAGCCACTGCAGTGCCAGGTCTGAGCAACAAAAGTGAACATTCCAGGGTTTCTGGAACCAGTTTGTAAGGCCACCAGCAACACACACTGCCCATATTCAGTACAGCGCAGGAGTTATGGCTCCCCCACAGGCATCAGCAACTCAACTACTTAGGCCACAAGTGTAACCTACTCTGTTTGCTACTTGTTTTGTGCTCTGAAAATATGCTGTTTTTCAGACTATGTTCAAACCTTACAGAGATGGAATCATCATACTGATTTCCCTCACCCTATCTTCAACAGCAGGACACATCGGAGTGGAAATCATTCTTCATGGAACTTACTGGCTGGTGTAAGTAGTTGGCCCGACAAGCCTAGCGACTGTAGGCTTCTTGCCAACAAGTCCATTCCCGGGGATACCTGCACTGTAAACTGTCATTGTGATTCACGCTCCAGAGTTCTCCCAAGCCTTTATCCCTGTCGTATCCCTCCCTTCTGCAACAGGACTCCAACAGCCATACCGTCCTTTCACATGACCCACCCTGAAAGCCCGCCCCTCTCCATTCACCCCACATCTCTGGCTCAGATTAAACTGCTCTGCATGCATATGAAACCAGCACTTTGATCTCTGCAATTCACACCTTCTCACAGCCTCTCCCTAATGCAGCCAATGCAACGTCAGTACCGGGAAAATTAGTTGAAACTATAGTAAAGAATAAAATTGTCAAACACATGCATGAATATAATTTGTTGGGGGAAGTCAACATGGTTTCTGTAAAGGGAAATCCTGCCTTACTAATCTGATAAGAATTCTTTGACGGGGTCAACAAACATGTGGACAAGGGGGGATCCAGTGGCTGTAGTATTTACTTAGATTTCCAGAAAGCCTTTGACAAGGTCCCTCACCAAAGGCTCTTAAGTAAAGTAAGTTGTCATGGAATAAGAGAGAAGGTCCTTTTGTGGGCTGATAACTGGTTAAAAGACAGGAAACAAAGGGCAGAATTAAATGGTAAGTTTTCCGAGTGGAGATAGGTAACTAGTGGGGTCCCCAAGGGTGTGTCCTAGGACCCATCCTATTCATTTTATTTAAAAATGATCTAGAGAAAGGGGTAAACAGGGAGGTGGCAAAGTTTGCAGATGATCCCAAACTGTTCAAGATAGTTAAGACCAAAGCAGACTGAAGAGCTTCAAAAAGATCTCACCACATTAAGTGATTGGGCAACAAAATGGAAAATGAAATTTAATGTGGATAAATGTAAAGTAATGCACATTGGAAAACATAATCCCAACTATACATACAACATGATGGGGACTAATTTGGCTACAACTACTCGAGAGATCTTGGGAGTCATGATGGATAGTTTTCTGAAAACATCCACTCAGTGTGCAGCGGCAATCAAAAAAGCAACAGAATGTTGGGAGTCATTAAAAAAGTGACAGAGTAAGACAGAAAATATCTTGCCTCTATGTAAAACCATGATACGCCCTCATCTTGAATCCTGCGTACAGATGTGGTCGCCTCACCTCAAAAGATATATTGGCATTGGAAAAGGTTCAGAAAAGGGCAACAAAAATGCTGAGGGATTTGGAACAGGTCTCTCATGAAGAGAGAGGGGAAAAAAAAAAAAAAAGACTTGGACTTTTCAGAAAAAAGGAGATGGATATGATAGAGATCTATAAAATCATGACTGATCTGGAAAAAGTGAATAAGGAAAAGCTATTTATTTATTTATTTATATATATATATATATATAAATATAAAAAAAAAAGAACTAGGGGTCACCAAATGAAATTAATAGGCAGCAGGTTTAAAACAAACAAAAAAAAAGTTTTTCTTCGCTCAGCGCACAGTCAACTTGTGGAACTCCTTGCCAGAGGACGTGGTGAAGGCTGGAACTTTAACAGGGTTCAAAAAAGAGCTAGATAGATTCATGGAGGTGGGTCCATCAATGGCTATTAGCCAGGATGGATAGGAATGATATCCCTAGCCTATGGTTCTCTGGAGGTGGGGGACAGGGGAAGGATCACGTGAGGATTACCTGTTGTGATCCCTCCCTCTGGGGCATCTGGCATTGGCCACTGTCAGCAGATAGGATAGTGGGCTAGATGGACCTTTGGTCTGACCCAGTATGGCCGTTCTCGTGTTCTTAGAATCCTAGACCACTAGGACTGGAAGGGACCTCGAGAGGTCATCGAGTCCAGTCCCCTGCCCTCATGGCAGGGCCTAATACTGTCTAGATCATCCCTGATAGACATTTATCTAACCTACTCTCACATATCCCCAGAGATGGGGATTCTGCAACCTCCCTGGGCAATTTATTCCAGTGTCTGACCACCCGGACAGTTAGGAACTTTTTCCTAATGTCCAACCTGAACCTCCCTTGCTGCAGATTAAGCCCATTGCTTCTTGTTCTGTCCTCAGAGGCCAAGATGAACAAGTTTTCTCCCTCCTCCCTATGACACCCTTTTAGATACCTGAAAACCGCTATCATGTCCCCCCTCAGTCTTCTCTTTTCTAAACTAAACAAACCCAATTCCTTCAGCCTTCCTTCACAGGTCATGTTCTCTGGACCCTCTCCAATTTCTCATCTTTCTTGAAATGCGGTGCCCAGAACTAGACACGATACTCCAACTGAGGCCTAACCAGTGCAGAGTAGAGCAGAATGACGACTCCTCGTGTCTTGCTCACAACACGCCTGTTAATGCATCCCAGAATCATGTTTGCTT
>CM057846.1:588451-611956 GCA_030068395.1 Apalone spinifera
TAAGGATTTGCCCACACACTGCCCATCCATGGGAAGACAAGCACATGCTACCTTCCCCCACCTTACACTGGTACCTGCAAAGCAGGACAATGGCACAGAGGTATAAAAGGATCACCATATAGCCCTCATGCAGGAACAAAAAATGGGCCGTAAAATATTAGTGATTTCAAAACTAAATCTCAACAAAACAAACACACACAAGCCGCTGAAAACTTGACAGACATTTTAAAATGTGGGATCTCAGAGTTTAGTAGCAGGGATCGGATAGCACTTTAATGAGACAGACCCATTAGAATGAAAAACACACCTAAAGGGAATAGAAAGTCACCAGAGGAGGAATCTTCTACATTGTCTATTACAATCTTGCAAGGACAAGAGGAAGAAAAACGACCCCATAATACCCTCAAAGTCCAGAGAAGTATTCACCAATGACGTAAAAGAGAATCAAAGTTGAAATAAAAGAGAAGAGAGGGGATCACGTTTCAATTTGCAAAAGTTCTCTCTCAAGAAGGGAGGTTTATGCTGCCCCACCAGTCTGCCCCCCCGGCCCTGGCGGCAGCCGGAGCAGCTGCCCCACAACGTGGCCTCAGCCATGGGAGCAGCCACGCCACTCACCTTCCATGTCCAGCAGGAAGGTAAGTGCTTCTGCGCGGCTCAGCGAAGGTGGTGGGAGAGTTAGGATTTTTGGTGCACAGCTGTGCACCATTGAGGAAACACAGGTTGTGAACCCTCAGTATCTTAGCACAGTGCTGGCTGCAGGAAAACAGCCAGCAAGAACAATGCTGCGGACAAGCATTCAATCAGAGATTGCCTAACACTACAGCTCTGCGTTTTAGTTCCTCCCAATTCAGCAGCCACGGGCTAATGACAAACCATGGTGGCGTGTGGGAATTACAGAGAAGTTACAGGGAGAAATTTGGGGGCCAGGACATCAGTGACTATAGTGTCCTAATAGTCCATCAGCATCTTTGGTCTAATTGCTGGAGAACAGGGCACAGCAGTGGCATGTGTGCGCGCAAAGCACCCCACTACAGAGCTCCTCCTTTCACGGCAGAGGGGGAAAAGCCAGGTCCTTCCCCCAAAGCAAGTGATGACTGGTTACGATACCGGCAACTGCACGAAGCATAACTCAGTAAGACATCTAGGGAACACCCCTTTTGTGACTTTGGACCATACACAGTACTGCTGAGCTGTACAGAACTAAGACAGGTCCAAGCCAACCTTGCGACCTGTAGGCTGCACTGGGTCCCTGGGAATCCAGAGTCATTCAGGAGCATGCTCACCTCCTGCTTGCGAAGCAGTTTCTGCATCACCATGTGACGGGCGCTGCTGCCCGATATGCTCATGTGCTCCTGCTCACTGAGCATTTCAGGCCTCTCTGATTCTTGGAAGATCTCCTCTTCCTCCTTCTCCTTCTTGGCCTCCAACAGACCCAATGTGGGGGGGCTTGCCAGGATAGGATTCACTACCCCCACCTGGGGAATAGTGACTGGGATGGGAGGTCGAGCAGGGGTCACACCTGCAAGTGAATATACAGATTCAAGAGAGAGGTAAAAAGAGCCTACCGCTAGGACTGGCACGCTGCCACACCAGGAAGAAAGCCAGCCAGGAACACCCAGCCTCATGGAATTAGGAGGAAGGGTTTTAGTAACTGCCACGTGAGCCACTGAGAGCGCCTGACCACCAGGGCAAACAGGAGAGAAGGAAGGCTCTCCTGCCAGTCACAATGCACCCCCGAGGGGACGGGCAGACAGCGAGACGGGGCTGCATCTGGTTTGCGTGTGGTAAAGCGACCACTGTGATACTTTTGCTCAGGGCACTGTACGTCCCTGTCAGCTCCGGGCCTTTGCCGCACTCACCACTCAAAGCAGTGCAAGGAGAAATCAGAACTCTGCAACCCAAAAGTACAATTCAGTTGCAAGCCCTTTTATAAGCGACAAGGAGTCCCGTGGCACCTTATAGACTGACAGATGTATTGGAGCATAAGCTTATGCTCCAATGCATCTGTTAGTCTGTAAGGTGCCACGGGACTCCTTGTCACTTTTGCAGATCCAGACTAACACGGCTACCCCTCTGACACTTAAGCCCTTTTAGGGCACTGGTGGCCAGTCTGCCCAGCACACGCCCACAAGTCTGCTCACCCCCCTCCTTCAGCGATGGGTTCATTTCCCCGAGTACAAGACACACAAAGGAACAAAGTTATTCTCCTGATCAAAGAGGATGCAAGGGAACTGCAACCTTGTCCCTTGCATCAATCCCCACGGCTGCAGGACCAGCTACGGTGCCCAACTGCTTCTCAAGGCTCTTCTCTTCCACTGAGCTCTTGCTGCCCTCTACAGGAGCCACGAGGGTCTGATACTTGAGAAACGGGAGTTGGCCCCTGACCCCACTTCCCCAGAAGCGACTGCAGCTGTGGGGACTGGCGCTGGCTTGGAATAGCTGTGGAAATGAGAGAATGAAGAGCAGCCATACCCGTAATGACTCCAGGTGCCTGCGCTGCCATTACGGCCTGTGGTAATGCCCCCAGAGGCTGGGCCAGGGTCAGTGCTGGTGACACCAGCCCAGGTGTTGCTAACGTGCCAAGGACTGCGGCTCCTGCCACTGCTTCCTACAAGACAGAAGTCAGAGTGTTAGTTCTGCTCAGGGCATTCAGACAGACTTACCAAAGAGCCTGGCCGCGGGGCCAGCAAACTGCTCTACCAACTACCAGGCCCAGCTCAGCCACTGGGCAGAGCAGAGCAATGTACGCAGCTCACCTCGATCAGACACCTACCTGACCTCGCTTTTCCGGCACACAGCCGCCATATACCAACCCCCAGAAGGGCAGGCACTTCGCCCATACGTCTCACCCAAAGCCAAGCAGCTCATCTAGTGAGCCCAAGGGACAGATATGCCACGGGCTCCCACCAAAGTCTCCAGGACAGTTCAGGCAGATGGAGTCAATTCCAAAGCAAAAGCTTCCCCACTTCCTCAGCACCTCTTGCTCTTCCAACATGGCCCTACTGAGGCAACACTGCAAGCAACTGCTTCAGAACAATCAAACTGCATTGAACCCAATCAGCCTCGTGACGCGAGCAAGGCCACTTCCTGCAGACCCCACTACCCTTAGGAGAACTAGCCTGTAGGCACAGCAAAGGTCACTTAGCCCGCTGCTCCTACAGTGCGCCAGCTGAACCTGGATCGCTGGGCTCGACAACAGTGCACACACTCACCCACCTCATTGCAAGTCCTGCTGTTCTGTTTCTTACCTGAGCTGTTATCTTCGCTGTGGCAGCTGCTGCAGCCACAGCTGCTGCGGGGGGTAATCCTCCTGGTGTTGCAGGTGTTAGGAGAGGCATTGGGGGAGTGACAGCTTTGCCAACCCGGAGATATTGGCCACCCAAGTCAAAGAGGTTCATTGATGAGACAGCATCTTGTGATGACTGTGCCTTCTCATACTCTGAAATGGTAATTTGAGGCCTAACTGCGTGCTCCTTAAAGATGGGACTTTCAGGCTCTCGCCGTCAGTGCCCCACACCCTGCCTGCTAATCTCAGATGTCTTTCCCTGAACAGCTTCAGTCTGGCTTCTAGGAACATGATGGTGGAGAGTGCCAGCCATCACTGCCCTTGCCAACCACTCCCTCACTTCTCAGATCACGCCCCAAGCCCCTCTGATTATCCAGGAGCTTCTCTAACATTCAGCATAAAGGGGGAAGGTTCTCATCACACCCGAGGTCTGGCAGCCTCCGGACCAGAGCGGTCGCGAACGAGGGAGTTTGCTGGACAGGGGATGTTAATGCTCCTCTGCTTGCTGTCCCACTCCTGTGCCCCCAAGGCTGGGGCTCCCACTCAGCTGCTGGTCACCCAAGACCACCTAGGTGCTGCTGGCCCCACTGCCACCAGGCTTCCCGGGGTTCCGTTCCAGGACCACCTGACCACCAGCCCCATTGCCACCGGGGATTCCCCGGGGATCCCTGACCAAGACTCCCCTGCTGCTGTCTGGTCCCGCTGCTGCTGGGGGTTCTCTGGCCAGGGCTACCATGCCAGCTGCTGCTAGGAGTTTCTGGGGTTCCCTGGCTTGGGCTGCCTGGCCACCACCAGAGTCAGTCCTGCTCCTGCCGGTGGTTTCTTGGCTGGGCGCCACCAGGCTCTGTTGCTGCAGGGAGTTCCCCAGACAGGGAAGGGGCTCCTCATTCGCTGCCTGGACCACCTGAAGCCAGGAATTCCCAGGCTGGAGTGGGGGCTCTCCGTTTGCTGCCTGGGCCCACTGATGTTGGGGGTTCTCCAGCCGAGGCTCCTCACCTCCACCTAGCCCCGCTGATGCCAGAGGTTCTCCCTGTTCTCCGGCTGGCTCCCACTTCTACCTCTGGGGATTGTCGGTCCAGCAATATCCGTGGCCCTGCTGGACCACGGATGTAGCCAGACCAGAGAGTCCCGGATTTGGGAGGTTCAGTTGGACAGATTCCAGTGTCCAACTGAAAGCCAGGCAGCACTCTGATGTCTGGCCATGGGCTACTCAGTCCGCCCCTTGCTGAAAGCAGAAGTTCACTGCCTCTGGAGGGAGCAGACAGAACCCATCCCAATGATACCCCCACCCCATTCCATGACAAGTGTCACAGCTGTCAATTTACCAATGAAGCCATAGCCTTTGTGCTTCCCTGTTGTGGGGTCCCTGGCTAGTGTGCAGGACTTAATCTTCCCAAAGGCCTCAAACACACTCTTAATGTCATCATCTGACAGGTCCTGGTGAACAGATGCCACGTAGATGCGGTTGAAAGCTCGTGCCTCCTCTGCTAGTTGGTCTATGATTGGCTGTGCCTGGCCAATATTACTAGGCCTACCAACCTGTGGAGAGCAAAGCAAACGTAAACACCTCTGAGTGCTCCAAGAGCCAGCACCGTGACTCACTTTCGACACCAGGACTGCAAATGCTGGGAGTCATTGAACCTAGTGAAAACCACATAATATTTTCCATGGCATAGCAATTAGCACCAGAGCCACGACTAATTGTCGCATCTGGGCTGCAGTCTCCAGCAACTCCACAAGGCTCCCACGAGATCTCAGGGTTACCAAGACAACTCAGACACAGGACGTTCTCTGAGATACTAGCTACACTACTGAGCAAGCGCACTTCATACTTGCATCTTCCCTCCCCAACTAGTGACCAGCTTCGAAGAGACGAGAACAATGATGCAGGCAGGGCAAAAAGCCTCCACACTATTCTCTGGAGCTACCCCAAACCCATAATCAAGCAGGCACTGAAACGGCCTGAAAAGCGAGACAAGAGGAAAGGATTCTGGTGAGAGATGTGAAGACCCTGGACTTTCAGAGACAGTGCAAAAGGAACGCCACCGAAGTCTCTCAGCCTGTCAGGGGACCTCTTGCTTCACGGCTGGGAATATGAAGCTCAAGTTCCTTGTTTCTTTCAGATTGTACTTGTCCCTTTTAGGTTACCCCAGAGCCTCCTTTGGGTGGAGCCCAACAGGCACAAGCAGGGTCGGCAGTCACTTGTCTGTCCTCCGCTCAGGACCTGGCTGCTGCCCTCCACATCTTACCCACAAAATGCTCCCATTCTGTGCAGAGTACAACACCCTTCCCCCTCCTCCTAGTGTATTTTAACACTGAAGGTGCCCTCTCCAGAGGCAAGTGCCAAGAGCCAGCCAGTTGTCAGTGAGTGGAGAGAGGGGGCACACTGAAAAGAACAGATCTCCTAGGAACACAGCTTTTCTGACAGCAGCAAGCCCTCAGATGCAGCTGAATCCCCTGGCCATCTGAAGAGCCCTAGCCCTGAAACGCAAACAGCCAGCAGCACTCCCGCATCATGTGGCCTGCCATCACTCACCTTTATGTTTCTCCCGCCCAGCATGACAGAGTTCATCTGCTCCAAGGCCAACTGCGCCGCTTCAGGCACCTCGTATTCCACGAAAGCAAAGCCCTAGGAGGAAAGAGGGGAACTGCTATTAAACTGTACCAGTCTCTTCTTGTTGCACCCCTAGTGCTCCCATTCTGCCAACTAATGGAGCCTGTCCCTCACACTGTGCCAGGGCCCACCTGGTCACCCCCAAAGCCTTTCCCTACAGCATGCTAAAACAGAGAGCATGAAAGCCCTGAATAGATTTGCAGCCACTTGCTTTTTAGCAAGGGCAAAAGGCTAGTGCACACATACAAGGCCAGCTAACTGCTCAGCATTTCCCAGGCTCCGTGCCCAACATCCCTACAATGACCCCACATGCTGCGGTCAGTCATTACTATGGTTCTGGTGACACTAAAACCTGGGCAGGGCAGGAGGCCATTACAGTCAATCCCCAAAACTCCAGCTCCAGGTGTGTGCCCATAATCCGCAGCAGAATGCAACAGGAACCATTGCTGGCCCTAAACTGCAGACTAACAGGGTGAAGGTTTCTCCTTCCCTGGGTGCATGCAGGGTGACTTCAGAACAACAGAAACCACGGCTAGGGGCTGTGAACCAACCTTGTGTTTCATTGTAACAGAATCCCAGGACATGTCAATACTTTTGATAGGTCCAAATGGAGCAAAGGCCTGGCGGATGGTGTCTTCTCCCAGTTCGTAGTATATGGAGCCCACGTAGACACGACACATGATGGCCAGGGCCCGTTGCCTCTGAGCTGCCATCTGTTTTGGAAAGAAGAACTGGCTGGTTAGCATAGGGGGTAGTCACAGATAGCAGGACAGCTCTCTCCCCCGTCCCTCCCTCCCCAGGAGCTGTGACCCAACAGCAAGCAGCTCCTCGTTGGCTTCAGCACAGCCTGGCACACTCTTAGTGGTACAGAAATCTTTTCCTGCTCAGTGCATGGACTGTTGGGGAGTGCATGGGCAGTAAGGCTCACTCCCGGGGCACAGTCAAGTCTCTGATATGCTCTGCCACCTCAGCAGCCCTAATGCCAACCCACCCTGACAAGATCACATCTCTGGCAATGCCTGCAGCAGGAGGAATACCGTCATTCTAAAATAGCTTCCCCCTCCAGACAGCAAGGGATCCAAAATCAGGCACGAACAGCCATCCCTCCTGTCCTGCCTGGCACAGCAAGAGATCCTGGGCACCACGTGCTCTCATGTTCTTCCACCCCAGGCATCAAGGGAGCTAGCACTGAGCACCACCACCCTCCAGTCCCTGGGCAGCAAAGGATTTGGCACTGGGTAACACCTTCTCCCCTCTCCCCCCTTGGCTTTCAAGGGACCGACACTGGGCACCATTTGCACTATACAGCTCACCAAGCGAAATCCAATGAGTAAACAAAACTCTTCTCTTGGTGAAGTCTGCGGTAGGGATGTTAAGGACTAGTCGACAGGATAGTCAACTAGTTGCTTCCCCCACCCCTTGCTGCCTCTATCAGATAGAGGCAGCGGGAGTGGGGGGTGGGGAAAGAGGGGGTTACTTCAAAGTGGCAGCACCGCAGGGAGCCTGGACTCCATGTGGCGCTGTGCCTTTGAAATGCCGCAGCAGCATTTCAAAGGGACAGTGCTGCACAGCTGATCCCTGGCTCAGTGCGGCGCTGCTCTTTGAAACAAAAGGGGCAGCGCCACACGGAGCCCGGGGTCCGCTGGAGTCCCCAGACTCCATGCGGCACTAAGCCTGGGATCAGCTGTGCGGCGCTGTCCCTTTGAAACACTGTGGCGGCGTTTCCAAGGGGCAGCACTGCCCTGTCGACAAATCAAACAGTCAATGCAAAAACGCATCCACTATTTGATTAGTGAAATACCTGATACTTAACATCCTTAAGTCTGGGGTGCTCCCATTGGTACTGGCAGCTACACTGGTACAACCCAGAGACTCCGCCTCTGGGCTGTTCTCCTGAACCTGTTGGAAAATATGTTTGCAAGGGGAACCTGGTCGCTCCCCAGAACACGCTTTCTCCAAGCCACATGGCAGTTCTAAGAGTTTCACCTAGGAAAGTGCTGCATGCTCGGACACTCTGGCCCAATCTGATCTTATCAGCATGCATGGGGACCAGGGCAGAGAGGAGAGCCTTGCAGAGGCAGCTCCCTACAATCAGCAGCACTGGATTCTAGCACAGGGCTACATTCTATTCTGCCTGGAACAGCTGGAATGAAAGCCAAGTGGCGAGGGCCTTTCCAGGAGGCCAGAGGCAGCACTGGTCTCACTGCCTTCCTCCCCACGCCAATCCCACAGTGCTCCACACCAAGTAGAGAGCTCTGTGAACAGATGACCCCCCCAAGGGGCCATGCTCTAAGGCCACTGCACGAAGGCCTGACTGAATGACGAGCTCTGGCAAAGGGTGAGCACAATGAGCTCAGCGTTCTGTGCCCTGTCTAGGGATGCCACAACTCACACGGTAAAAAGGGGTGGCCGGGGGGCTCTGCAACCAAGCTATGAACAGAGCAGGGACTGTATGGCAAGCCACTACCACATCCTAAATGCCAGGGGCACGTGAGGCTCTCAGAGTGAGCAGGGAAGTAGCTTCTTGCGGCTGAAAATTCAGCCTCTGCTGGGACAGATTCCTAGCACTGCAGGAGGGCATCAACCCTGGCTCTCTCACCACTCTGCTGGGCGTCAGCTATCAGACTAACATTGAACCTAGACTCAACCAAAGGTTTTGTTTTGCCAATTGGGGCTCCGTATTTTATGGTTTTAAATGAGATTTTATGGTAGCTCCAAAACCCTGCGAGCCAGGTTAAAAAGAGGCACGTCCACACCACAGGGCAGCTAGAAAAGAATCTCTCCAGGCCAGTGTCTCAATCTTCCCACCCTTGAGAAGCCAACATCGATTGCTATCAGATTTCTCTTTCTTCCACTTGTTACATCAGGGGCTCCCCACCCTGCGCAGACACAACCCCATTTTAATGCAGCGTTCCCAGCATGGAGGATGCCAACCTGTAGAACACACTGCTCTACAAAACAGCATCTTCCACATCGTGAGACCTCGTCCATATGGTGGGTGCAAGGACATGCTGTGCTGAGGATGCCATTTTATACGTGCACCGTACATACAAGGTCACGCTGTGCTGAGCAAATTGGCATCCTCTGAACACTAGGGATCGCTGCAATGCCATCTGCCAAGGGAGTGAAAGCCCATCACTGGAAACCTCTGGTTTGATATAGTTATTTGGGGTTTTACCACTGTCTTCACTTCCCCTCTAAAACTGGCCTTCTTCCTTGGTAGTGGTGTTATGGGAACCTAGTAAGAGGTTCTTAAATCATTCCTTATTCACATTTTTTTTATTAAATTCTTCCTCCCAGCTAATCTAGCTCAACTATTTTCAGCTTTATACAATTGGCCCCATTAAAAGCACAAAGTATCTCTATTACTATTCTGGACTCTATTCTGCTTGCCCATTATAAATGTCATCAAGTCCAAATCACCTGTACTGTGCTACAATCAATGTTTAGGTCAATTTAATCAGTTCCTCTTTCTATGAGAACAAGATCTTGCATAGCATTCCTTATGTTGGCTGCAGTACGTTTTGAGTTAGGGAACAGTCAATTATAATATGTAGAAATTCCAAAGTTGTTTCCATACTGGCAGCACAAGACTGCCAATATATGTGACTCAAATTGAAGCCCCATGATCGACCGCTTTTATTCATACACATCGTAGTTGGGTACATGCAGTCATCCTAGTCACTCGTGCGCTTTGTAAGTCTGTAGCGGACACCAACTAGGACCCCTCTTGTGCTCTCATCTGCCTTTTCTGAAAGTATCAGCAACAGGCAAACTACTAATGCATTTTCACATGAAATGCCCCCCTCCCCTCCTTGGATCCTTCCAAAATAGGCTAGAACCATTGATCTTAACATTCCAGTTGGGTGAACCAGCCCACCAGGTTTCAGTCATACCAACTAGATCAAGTTTATGCTCATAAATGAGCAATTCCAATTCCTCTTGTTTGTTACCCAGGCTCCTAGCACTGGTATACATGCAATTAGATAATTTCTTCTCTTCACGTTCTTTGGTTCCTCGATTAATTTTATTCAACATCTCTGATTTTGTGCCGAGTGCTCAGATCTTCCCTCTTTCCACCCTCTCATTTTACTATAACTTTAACCCTTTCCTGACTATGCTAGCCAGCCTGAGACCCGTGTTCCAGGCAGAGGGCTTTTCCACGACTTTAAAGGCGTGTACCCAAAGGGAGCATTCGTTTCTCCTCCAAAGGAACCTGCCCCAGAGACAAGTAGACAGCACTAGCCTTTTCCCAAGGGCAGCAATCCTCACCGTGGGAAAGCCACATTCTAACCCTTCTACACAAGCGGGAGATTGCAGCAGCAGGAGTCCTGCCCTAAGGAACCCATTTACACTCCTTTATATTAGCTATCTGGGCCAGCAAGCTAGGGTGGCACCAGAGCATGATGGTAACAGGCACATGTAGAGTACCAGTACCAGCAGTGCAGTGAGCTAAGAGTCTTGTGAACTTAGTGCAGGACCAGGTGCCAAGAATGCCTGCACGTGAATCCTGGTCCTACCAGTGACTCTCCTCCATAGCTCTGGGCTGGGCACTTGACCTTTCTCCTTCCCCATCTGTAAACTGACACTAAGGACTCCGCCCCACCCTCAGGTGGCCAGTCTAGTCCTTATTACTGACAGTGCTGTTAGTTAGGTGCTAAGGAGAATTATTAAGGACACGTTTACATGCACCTGTTCAGGATGGAGCTCAAAATGAGGGAAGCAACATGCAAAGCACCACTGTTTTCATCTGCACTGTCGATGCACTTATGCAAGGAACCTGCCTGTTTTGGTGACGTGACAAGGTGAAACCCTGCACAATAACACTCCATGGAAAGGGCTGCTGGATAGGGAGCTTTGACTAGGGCCAACACAATGCTAACAGGAGGTTCAAGCTGCATGTCCCTCCCCCATGGGCCTTGTGGGTCCTGTCAGTGGAGAAGGTCCTGTTCTTAAGGTAGACTTGCTCTCCACACTCCCACCAGGCCTTGAGATAAAGAATTTGGTGGAAAAAGGGGCTCTTAATGACACTGAATTCACAACACAGTGTGATGCCTGATCCAGGCAGGCAAAGCCTTCACTTCTAGAATTTCTGCCCCTTGGGCAACAGTTGCTGGCTCCCAAGAGAGGGAGGCATTTTTAAAAAGGAGGAATTACAATACTATGCCAATGACTAATCTGGAGGACCCTGTTAAACACATCCTCTATCAGTATTATACTTTTTCATCTCTGTTACTCAACTGTACATGACGTGGGCTGCAAAATATACTGTAGCAGAACTAGTGAACTGGGAGATCAATAACTATCTAAATTAATTGCAAAAGAGGGTTATTGGAAAACCTGGCTTGGAACTAGCCACGCTATCTGCAAGCCAAGATGGCTCTTCCTGCCCCATTCTTAAGCTCACCTGACTCCACAAATGCCATTTTGGCTCCCCAGTTCTCAAGCTTCTCTAGTTTTAATGCATCTTTCTCCTTGGGGCACAGCCTCCAAGCTGCATTTTACACCAACCAGAGAAATTACATTTCAGCTAGACAAGGAAGCATTTACAAGTGATCTTTTAAATGAGAAAGGGGGGGAGGGAGGCTATGCCCCACATATGAGATTGCCAGCGTCCCACATGTCTAGAAGGGATGGAGACTGATAATCCCAGGTAAATCAGACACCATGAGGGTAGATTAGAAACGTCAAGCACTATGGGACTGCACTGCTTTTCTTTGAATAGCTTCATTGTTCTTTTTGCTCCACTTCTCGTTGCTTTACTTGAAACACATGTCAAGTTACCCTAGCCTACAAGTGTGCACAGCAACAGAAGTCTCATGTCTGGTCTAGGACATGCTCTGAAAGTCCGCTTTGCCCCCATCTTCCCCAGCACTACAGCTACCAGGTCTCTGATATTCTGTGTGCTGGTTTCTTAACCAATTGCCCATTTGTGAGTTACCTTGGCAGTTACTTTTAGGTCTGTAGCATCCCTAGAAAGGTGGCTCCCACAATTTCACAGGTGTTCAGAACTGCTTGAAATCTAAAGCTCTCTTTGTAATTGACTCCAAGGCCCAGGGTGCCAGTGTCACAGCAGACTGTACCCAGCCCAAGGTCTTCCTTTGGGGAGTTTATACTTTGTCTCTTTGCTGTGCTTGTCCATAGCAGGTGTGTATGTGGGAGAATTGTGCTGGGTTTGTTAAGAGCATTGTATTACCACTAAATACTTCCCCACTCTAGGCCCTGACTAAGACAAAGTGCCCAAGAAGAAGTGAATATGTCTATTGACCGATTGTAAAGGTGAGAGAGGATCTCCAAAGCCCATTGTCACTGCTGCCATCTGAAAGACAGTAAAGACAGAGTTCAGTCTGTTGGAGCTGAGCATACTATGGCTGTTTGTAAAAACTCAAGCAGAGAGCGACGGCACAGGGAACCTGTGGGAGAGGCCTCTCCTTACTTGCCCCTCACTGCCCGGTCCCAAGGACTGTCCAGCGCTGGGACCCTGCAGATGCCAGTCCCACCAACTCTGGGTGGGGGTGTGCTGCTGCCACTGCCTCAGGAAGCAGGGTCTTCTCCCGAGGGGGGACTCAAGGCAATAGTAACCTCTGTAACCACTGTCATTGATTCACCCCCAGTGATTACAAGGCGCCCCTCATCTAGAGCAATTGCCCAGAAACATACACAGCCCTGAAAGGCCAGAGCTGCCTAATGCAGCTGGCACAACCCCACTTCAACATTTTTTAAACATACACAACCCCCTAAATCATTATGCTGGGCTCTTTAACCTCAAGCAGAGGAGGCAGCGAGCTCTATACAAGGAATCTCAGAAGGAAGGGGGATTTAGCAGCAGAGGGGTCTCCCAGGACACAGACAGTCCTGCCCTAGCAGGGATAACCAGCTGGAGTTCCAAGCAAAATCTACAGAGTCCATGGCAGAGGTGACACTGCCAGCAAGGCCAGAGACTGGCACCTTCTCTTCAGGGGGAAGGATGGTGAAAGGGTTCTGCTCCCAGTAACCCCGGACACCACCTTAGCTTCAGGTTGGTAGTGGAACTCAGAGCAGATGCTTTAATTTTCTGGCAACTGAAAAAAAAAATGCCTAGCCTGCCAACAGAAGAGAAGCATTGGCTTCCCTTCCTAAGGCAGTCTGCTTTCTTGGGGAAGGGGGGGAGGGGTATGCATGAGGGCAGGAGGGGGATTTCCTTACAGGGCTGAAGACAACATACTTCGATTTCACTGTGGAAACAGAAGTGCAAGTACCTGGCTCCAGGCAGACCTCAGGGCTGTGCTCTGTTTCTAAGTGCATAAAAGGCTCCACCTTGTGGGGAGAGTAAAAGCAAGGGGACCAGCCCAGAGTGGTCTCTCACCTGAAGGTTAGTGAGCTGCTGTTGCTGGTGGGCGATGGTTTGCTTCACCAGCACGCTCTTGATACTCTGCTCCATCGCATACTTCTTTGCCTGGAAGGAAATACAGACTCCATAATCACAAGGCTTACGACTGCACAAGGGGCCAGGGAAAGACATTCAATTACATATATTCCCCATAACCCTCAACTGGCTGCCCTGGTGCTTCTCAGTGCTCTGGCCCCAAGCACTAAGGCATTTTACATTAGTCAAGGGCCAACAGCTTCCTATGGTCTTGGTCAGCATCTTGGAGTTGTTCACCCTGAAATACAGCACAATGCTTGAGCAAGGACTGAGTGTACTCAAGAGTCTGCAGCAGTTGCAATGTTAGGAAAGCATCATGCACTACACACTCAGCATTTCCCTCTGCCTCCCTCTGCCCCTCACCACCCACCACTGCACCTTACCTGCTGAGATGAGGGCAGGACAGATAGCTTCCTTCAAGTCTCCACTCACAGAACATCTGGACAAAAGGTTCTACAAAGAGCGAGGTGGCACCTATTCCCCATGCCCAGACTCTGCACTGAGCACATCCCTTCCTTTCCTTGTCAGAGCTGGCCTACACTATCTTTATAAGCAGGAGCTGTGGGTCCTACATACTCCAGCTCCCTCTCTCAGTTCCCTAACCTAATGCTACAAGGCTGATCTGTGTTTCCTTTATCCAGCCTTCCACTACTCTGGAAAGCATTGAGCCTTGCACATCCAATGATGTTGAGATGGAGGCTCCTAATCAATAGGACACTAATACCCATGGATGTGCCATGTCAAGGGGACAGGATGGACAGATTCAGCCAACCCCACCCAAAGGCACCTGCTTTCCATTGCTGTACGTGTTTGGGAGGTGCCGGGGAACGGCAGGCTCTAAACCGTGGATTTGAGACGGGTGCTTCGGAAACCTGGAAACGGACAAGGGGATTTACATCTGTCAGCTATGGAGCAGCCAGAGGAAACGAGGCCGTTTCACACTGCGAGCCAAACACAGACACACAAGCAGCTTCAGCATTATGGGAACATTTACACCAAGCCTACAGAGAACAATGGCATACCTGCCTCACCAGAGTCTGGGAGACACCTAGCCCACAGCTCCCACCTTCCCCTCCATTCCCAACTCTGCTCTCCTCTCAACAAGTTAGACATTACTCATTCCCACTGGGGACGGAAGCCAGAAGTCAGCAATAATGTCCTCACCAGCTGCACACATGGAATCAAGAACCAGAGGTCAGAGTTGGGATGGATTTTGCTCTAAAATTAAAATAGCTTGGCTCCAAAGGGATTAAAAATAATCTTTGCAGCACATTAAAAGTTCCCTTATAATGAAGTGACAAGTAATTGGTTGCCAGAGAGCACAGGAGAGGTAGAGAGATTTTACAATGTGTGCTATCATGAATCCTACAGAGGATTCAGCTGGGGCATTTCTGGAATCTATTCATTGTGGAGCCCAGGCTGCACCTGACAGGGACTTTGGGGCAGCAACATCTCATCATCAAGGGGATCAGAGAAACCTCTTAATAAAAGTTTAAGATCAGTTATCTACTTTGATCTCAGAAAGGGTTTTTTAAATAAAGTACACCCCACAATGTTCCTATGCAGCTACTAGGAACTCCCAACCAAGAAAAAACATTTCTTGGGCATGATTCTAAGAGCTCAGGTGCAGGGACAGTGCAGTCAGTATTCCCAATGTATTCCTGGCAGGCAGGTTCCCCACCAGGTGTACTCTCCTCTGCGGTAGCAAGTCTGACACTAGCAATCAGGAAGTGCTAAAGAAAGGTCACACTATGACCACTCACCTTCTGAAGTGCTTCCTGCTGTTCTGGGGTGAGAGGAGGAAGTCCCAACTTAGCTGCTGTGCTCTGTCCATTTTCCAACTTTATGGACTCAGTACCCTGGAACAGAAAAAATGCCATGAAGTCTGTCCCTGTTAAAATGGCCAGTTTCCTTTTACAGAGACACCGAGCCTCCAGAGTCCAGAGCAGTCAGGTTCAGAAATCAATCCGCGGCTCTGAGCCTTGCAGGGGGCTTTTTTAACATCTCATGCAACCTTTTGCTCTAAGATCCCAGCCAGCTCCTTTGAGAAGTCCATCCCATCACTCTCACACTGCTAAGCATTCCAGATACACAACCTGCAACTGTTCTTCTGCAGCTCATCTCACGATTCCCTATTTTAATGCACACTCATCTAAGGCTAGCACCCCTGCTTCCCCCATCAGGAGAACATAATGGACATGCTGGCTCACACCAATAGTCTATCTAGTCCAGCACTCCATTTTTTACTCTGGCCAGGGCCAGATACTTCATAGGGAATGAACAGAACAGGGCAACTTATCAAGCCCTCTATGCCCTCTTGTCCAGGCCTAGTTTCTAGTGGTCACAAGTTCTAAAAATGATTGGAATATTGGTATAGAAGGGTATAGCTTGCTCAGGAAGGCTAAGCAGGGAAAAAAGGGAGGTGGTGTTGCTTTATACGCTTGGATTAAGGATGTATTAGCCTACACACTTAAACAGTTAACTGATGAGCTTGGACTCATTGGTTAACCTTAATGGAAACATGCAAGGTCCATCCCCACTTTCCAGGTACTGCTGCATCTTTATCAGAGGTAGCAGAACTGGGGAGCAGAGAGGAGGGGAGCAGGCAGAAGCCGTCGCTTGTGGGGAGCAAGCTTAAGGCACAATCACGTAACTGCTGAAAATTACAGCAGTTATACATTTACAAAAAAAAACACCCATGCTTTTTAACATCCCTAACTGGACACTCAGTAACACATTTAAAAATCACCATCCCTTTACAAAAACAACTTTAAAACCAGACTACAAAGAGAACTAGCAGAGCTGCAATTCATTTGCAAATTTAACACTACTGAATTAGGACGGAATAAGGATTTAGAATGTTCTCTCACTACAAAAGCAGATTTCCCTCTCTTAGTAGTCACACCTCCCCATCAGCTGTTGGAAGTGAGCCACACACCACTGGACTGAACTGGCCTAGTTAACACTGGTCCCATAATTTATAACTCCCTTCTTCCTCTGATTTCTACTCCATGCATCCGATGAAGTGGTTTTTACCCACGAAAGCTTATGCTCAAATGAGTTTATTACTATTAGTCTTTAAGGTGCCACGGATCTTGTTTTTGCAGACACAAACATGGCTACCCCTGAGACAGGACTAAGAAGAGATAGTGTACCGTCTGATGGCATCTAAAACAGCATGTGCAGATGAGGAAACTTTACAAAAGATATAGAAAATCTTCACAAAATTCATAAAAGGGCAATACAATTTGGGAAGAGACAGAGAGATAAATGAGTTTAGAAAGATGCAGGCTTAGAAAAAGGAATCTGAGCGGCAACTACCAAAAGACACAAAACAATGTGTCAAACAACTGGTGGAGCCACTGGATGACTGAGATGCTAAAGGAGCTTTAAAGAAAAACAAAACCGTTGTGGAAAAGTTAAATTAATTCTTTGCATTGGTCTTCACTACAAAGAATGTGAGAATCCCACACCTGAGCCATTCTTTTTAAGGGACCAATCTGAGCGTAAGGTGTCAGAGAAGGTTTTGAAACAAACTGATAAAATAAACAATAAGTCACCAGGAGCAAATGATATTCACCCAAGAGTTCTGAAGGAATTCAATTACAAACTTGTAGAACTATTAACTGTCTGGTATAACCTATTGCTTAAATCAGACTTAGTGCCAAATAATTATAGGGTAGTTAATGTAACTTACATTTTTTTTAAAAAAGCTAGGGGGTGGTGCCCTTGCTCGCTACGCTCGCCAACCCCCATCTTTGGAGGTAAACAAGCCCAACTTTCCCCCGGTGGCGCCAGCCCCAGCCTCTCTTGCCCCACCCCCCCACAAATGTCAGAAGTTACATTTACATGTTGGGGGAAAGCTCCCGTGGATCTGCCTCTCCCCTGCCCCTTGCTGCTGCCTCTAATACAGAGGCAGCAGCCCTGGGGAGCAGGCAGGAGCTGGTGCTCATGGGAAGCAAGGTTTTTATGCGCCAGGGTGGTCAAGTAAAGTGGTCTGTTTGAGGCCATATAGCAAATCAGCATCAAAGCAGATACAAATTCCAGAGTTCCTGGTTCCCAGACCCATGCTAGTTCCACCTTCCTCTAAAGAAATATTGAAAAAAAAAAAAGTCAAACATATGATAGTGCTGAAAGCCAATGCAAATACTCTGTACACAGGCCCCTACAAGAATATTGTTTTATATCAGTATTTCCCAAATGGTGTTCTGCAGAACTCCGGGGTTCCGAGATGTGAAAATAAGGGTTCCGTGAGAAAATTCCATTACAACATTTTATGATTAAAAAAATAATATTATATGATTTTTGTTTTTAAATATGTGCTATTAAACTAAAACTTGATCACATGACCTTGTTTAGCATTTGTTTATTATTATCCTTACTTATTTTTCAGCTCCATATATTAGACTGTTATTAGGGGTTCTGCAAAATTCTTCCGAGTTTAAAAGGGTTCTGTGGCCAAATAAAATTGGGAAACACTGTTTTATATGAAAGTATCAAGGGCCTGCTAGTTGCTGCCAATGTGAGAGTTAATGCCTTGTGTCAAATGAATTTGTTCAGAAAAGCCTAGTAATTTGTTCTCTTCCCATCCTCTTCTCTGGCAGATTGTGGAAAGTACACCGGCTCTAGTATTTCTCTATCCCCTGGCAGAGCACAACCGGAGCAGTATGTCTTACCAAGTCCTTCGTGAAATAGGGTGGATTAATTTAAATTACTATTTACACAATTTAAATCACAAAAAAACCCACTTTAATTTAAATCAAGTTACCAACCAAAAACAACATTAATTTAAATCAAGTTACCAAAAAAACTAAAACTCACTGTGCTTAGAGTAAGCCCCAAAGAACTCACTGACATGTCTGGTTTTTTGAGAAAATTAGAGAACGGGGTTCCCCTTGGGAAAGTGGAGTCAGACTGAATAAAATAGGGAACAGATGGATGGCATCACCATTGTGGTCTGTGGCCATGATGTTCCACAATAAGGGGCATATGTTATGTAATGTACAATAAGAAAATGACAGTCGTAATTGGCAACTCTAGATTTCTCTTGCTGCAGCTTTCTGTACTGTATGTTTGGGTGAGAGAGTCTAAACCTAGTTAATGAATTAAACAAGCCATAAGAATTAGCTAAACTAAACTTTTTTTTCTAACATCCAACAGCTTGGGAATTTACTTTTCAAATCACACATACTAAAAGACACAGAGTGTCTTGAAGAATGGTGCATTGGTTTCTTACCCACAAAAGCTTCTGCCCAAGTAAGCCTGTTAGTCTTTAAGGTACCATAGGACTCCTCTTTTTTTTTTAATTATTTAAGTTACTAAGTAGTTGATCCACTTAGCCATATTGACAGCTTCATCCACATCATTTCCATACAATAAGCAGTTCTCCTTATGATGTGTCAAGTGTAAGCAGTGCAAGAATAAACATTTTCCTTTTTTTTTTTTTTTAAACTCAGGGAACAAATTTCTTCAAAATATTCCTAGATAATCTCTCTTGCCCAGAAGCCATGAGTTTTTCTAGGTAAAATAGTGTGTGAGGGGGGATATAGAAAGTTGTGGGTGTGCTGAATAGCAATATAAATGGGAAGTGACTGTCTAGGAAGGAAAAACTGAAAAAACAAATAGTCTAGTACAGTGTTTCCCAACTGGTGCTCCGCGGAAATCCAGGATTCCAAGAAGCAAAAGTAAGGGTTCTGCGAGAACCCGGCACTCCCCCACCCCCTCTTAAAGAGACAGAAACATTGTGAGGTTTTTGGGGGTGAGGGAGGCGGGAGGCTCGACAAATCACGGTGGGTTTTTTGTTTTGTTTTTTTTGCTCAGAACCTAGGGGTTCCTTGAAATTCTCTCACAGTAAAAAGGGTTCCGCAGCCAAATAAAATTGGGAAACACTGGTCTAGTAGCACCATAAAGACCAACAAAACATGTAGATGGTGGTATGAGTTTTCGTGGACACAACACACTTCTGCAGATGACAGGAGTATTAGAAGTCCAGATTCAAGAATAAATACAGGAAGGAGAAAGGGGAGAGAAGGAAAAAAAAAATGGAGGGGAGGAAGAAAAAAAAGACAGTGAGTAGATAAGCTTCAGAGGGATAGCCGAGTTTGTCTGTAACAGGAAAAACTTAAACAACAAATTGTCTAGTAGCACTTTAAAGACTAAATAGTTACAAGAGGTCGACAAGAACCATTAGTTTGCACTTGGAGAGGAAGATGACCAACACTAGATTCTATACAGACATCAAGAACCATTAGCACCTTTATTGTTTGGTTATAGTGCTTTTTTTTGTAAGAAAAAAGGTGCTGGTACGGGGGGGGGGGAAGCAGTTGAGGAGGAAAAAACCTACCGCACTGGGGGCCAAAATATGATTGCGGCCCCTTTAAGAGCACATCCCAAGCGGGCTTCCATCAGGAGTCCAGCCACCCCAGGAAAAGAGCTGCCAGTAAGCCCGACGGGAATCAATTCATTTAAGTTATAGAGAAAATAGATGCCAGTATGCCAGCCCGGGGTGTACCATCACAAAAAAGCACTGATTGGTTAAAGACATTAAGATGTGGAAGATAATGTGCAAGCCATCCAGATATCCCACGGTTCATACTATTTGCATAAGAATTAAACTTGTGAATGAAGTTAAGTTCCAACCCTTCTCTGTATCTGGCTTGTGGAATTGGTCTGAAACAAAACAGGGACTTAGAGATCCATTACAGAAAGGGATCGAGTGGTCATAGTGGACCACAAGCTAAATATGAATCAACAGTGTGACACTGTTGCCAAAAAAGAAACATGATTCTGGGACGCATTAACAGGATGTGAGCAAGACACGAGAAGTCATTCTTCTGGTCTACTCGGCGCTCATCAGGCCTCATCTGGAGTATTGTGTCCAGTTCTGGACACCACATTTCAAAATAGATGTGGAGAAACTGGAGAAGGTCCAGAGAAGAGCAACAAAAATTATTAAAGGTCTAGAGAACATGAGCTATGAGGGAAGACTGAAAGAATTGGGTTTGTTTAGTTTGGAAAAGAGAAGACTGAGCGGGGACACGATAGCCGTTTTCAAGTATCTAAAAGGGTGTCACAAGGAGGAGGAAGAAAAATTGTTCCCCTTGGCCTCTGAGGATAAGAAAAGAAGCAATGGGCTTAAATTACAGCAAGAGAGGTTTAGGTGGGACATTAGGAACAACGTCCTGCCTGTCAGGTTGGTTAAACGCTGGAATAAGTTGCCCAGGGAGGTTGTGGAATCTCCATCACTGTAAATATTTAAGAGCAGGTTGGACAGACATCTCTCAGGGATGGTCTAGATAGTGCTGGGTCCTGCCGTGAGGGCAGAGGACTGGACTCAATGACCTCTTGGGATCCCTTCCAGTTCTAGTGTTCTATTATTCTATCCTGGTTAACCAGTTACCCGGTTAAACATTAGGTTGACCTAACATTTAAACAGTTAACCGACTAAGCAAGATCCGGGCTGGGTGGTTGCGTAGCTGCTCCTGGGGAGGGACCACAATGCGGGAAGCTGCCCTTCGTGCCAGGGCTGGAGCCAGAGATATGGTACTAAAAATAGTACCCTTGCCCCAGGAGTAGCTGCTCTCAGGATGGGGCCGCATGGTGAAAGGCTGCCCCAGGTGCCAGGGCTGGAACCGGGGCCATGGTGCAGCTGCACCTGGGGTTGAGGCTGCAGTAATAAAAATAGCACTGTAGCCACAGGCCCAGCACACGAGGCAGCTGACTACCACCCAGCCCTTCCCCGAACAGTGAGCAGCCACCACGCAGCACCAGCCCTCCCCTCTCCCACCAAGCCCACTGCCAGCAGCAGCTTACCTACCACATGCAGGGAACTTTGGTTTGAAAAGGTTCTGACCTAAAAGCCAAACTACATCAACATTCAGAACAAGTGGTCAACAAAGAGCCACATAAAAATGCAGGAGTCAGGGCAGTGGTGGGGGGCTAAAGACAAGAGTATACCCTGGGCCCCCAGAGCAGCTATGCTGCAGCCCAGCTTCAGCTTCGGCAGATGCCCATCACGTAGCCTGTGTTGGAAGCAGCGGGAAGGTGAGCGCTGCTGGGCAGGATTAGGCATGCACCTTAAGGAACTCCCAGCAGCTCCCAAAAAAAGCCACATTTGGTTCTCTTGCAAGCCAGAGGTTGCTGACCCCAATCTAGATGGTGCTTGGTCCTGCTGTGAGGACAGGGGACTGGACTTGATGATCTCTGGAGGTCCCTTCCAGCTCTAGTGTTCTAGGATTCTTTGAGCCCCAGTGCTGAGCAATGTCTTCCCTTTTTCTTTCCAATATGCTGCCAATATCCTTTCCTAAGTATTGTCTGTGTTTAAGATAATGTCTTAACTAACTTCTCTGCCATGCTTGGCCAAGTTCCACCATCACATAAGCACAGAATAAAAAAATTCCTACTCTGCTTGTGTCTGTCTTTGTACATGTTACTTCTTAGTCTTCTGAGAAAATAAAATTGGAAGCCCAGAACTTTCAAGGAGTAAGAGCTGGAATTTAAGCTGGACAGACTAGAGCCATAAATTCATGTTTATGAAATTAAGTCTATGTGTAGCATGTTTGTGATGAGATTTAATAGCAACTTTTTAAATGAGAAATTTTTTTAAAAATTGATTTTTAAATATTTTTAAATCATTAATTTTAATCCACCCTGTTAGTGATAAGATAATCAAATAACAATAACTAACAGCTTGTTCCTACTTCTATTACTAACATGGAATTTGGCCTTGTTAACATCTGAAGAGGTTGGGGAAGAAGGAGAGAAATGGAAAAAGGAGGAAGAAAACAGGAGGAGGGGAGGGAAGGGAAGATAAACGTGTTTGTAAAAGTAATAAACAGAAACTGGATACCTACTTCCACAAGATGGTCAGCCTTTTACGGTGGTTTGAACTCCAGGAGCTCAGGCACACGTGTTGGAAAATTAGGGAGAAAAAAAAAGAAAAAAAATACAGAATCTAGTTCATTTTAAGAGACGTGAGTGAAACAAACCCACAAAAATAAGAGTTGGGGAAATGAGCAAAATGAAGCTGAACACAAATAAGCACTCTCCCTACACACATATTTTGACTGGCTATAGCAAAATGGAGGGATGAGGATGGAATGGCATACTCTCTCTCCTGCCTCTAGGCTTGGGACTCATTATCTAACACAATGAAGCAGAACTGCCCTATATGGAATTAACAGAATGCCTTGTGGGCAGGTGTCATCATTTTCATTTTGTTTTTAAGGACCCAGATAGCTCTTTCTGAATAACTCGCTGGCTGCAGTTTCTGTCAGGGTCTTAAGAGTCCATTCCACACATGAGCGACCCTCCCTGGAGGTACATTACTCCTGATCTTCCTTGGCCTTATTTAGTTATCCTTTTCATTCTAAGCCTTCTGAATAGTGTTTGGTACCCCAATGTTTTCCTCAAGAGTCTTATTCCCTGCTGCCAACACCTAATAATCCACAATTTAATAAACAGAAACCTCAAGATACAGAATTTCTGCAAGAGACATCACACATTTTATATAATACCCCACAGAGGGAGCCACAACCCACCTGTCTGAAACCACTTATCTTGCTTACAGTGAATTAAAATCCAAAGTTAGCCAAACTCAAGCACTGGAACTTTTCTGTTACCATGAGCTTGGGATACAGATTTATTTCCTGTTCAACACTCATGGTAGATGAAAGACTAAAATAGGAACCTGCAAGTGCTTATATAATTGTTATGCCCTTTATTACATTAGATTTTTACTTCTACTTCTTCCTCCCAGCCCAGCTCCAACAATGGAGGAATTTAAAATGTGGGGGTCATTCTAAATCTGAGTGTGATGCCATGGCAAGAAGGACTGTGCAATCTCTGGATGCATAAATGGGAATCTTTAGTAAGCAGAGAGAGGTTATTTTACTTCTATAAGTGGCACTGATGTGAATCTTCAGAGAGGGTGTGTGGCCCCTATTGGATGAAGGAGGTAACCTAGTGACAGATAACGTGGGGAAAGCTGGTACTCACTGCTTTCTTTGCCTCTGTATTCACGGACAAGGTCGGTTCCTGGACTTCTGCGCTAAGAGATGCAAGATGGGATGAAGATGGACAGCCCGTGGTGGGTAAAGACCAGGTTAGGAACTATTTAGAAAAACTAAACATGCACAAATCCATGGATCCGGACTTAATGCATCCCAGGGTACTGAGGGAGTTGGCAAATGTCATTGAGGA
>CM057846.1:612056-623941 GCA_030068395.1 Apalone spinifera
CTTAATGACCTTCTGAGGTCTCTTCCAGCTCTATGGTTCTATGATTCTATGACTGCTGCTGGAAAAATTGGAGAAGATTGAGAGGAGCCATAAAAAAAAGGATTCTTTAGAAATGTTAGAAAACATTCCTCATAGCCAGGGCTCGACAAATAATGTAACGTACTCGCCCGGGGCGAGTAGATTACAACCCGGAAGAGCCAACGCAGAGTGATCTGCACATGCGCAGAACTGCACAGCCACTTGGCGAGCCCTGCTCATAGCAATAGACCTGTGACATCCAGCCAGTTCTGAAGTAGTAGCCACTGTAGTAGTAGCCACTATAGCCACTAGCTATAGCAAACTAGTCACACTCAACAGGCCAACTAGCCACACTCAACGGGTCAAATAGCCACATGTAACTAGTGTGTTGGACACCATGGCGACAGACTGTTAAACTAAAGAGAAGGTGATGGAGTGACTTAATTATACTTTATATTAGGGATGTAAAATCCCATTTAATTGGTAAACATAATGTTTAACTAGTTAAACAGGTTAACCAATTAAGGGGGGTGGGCGGGGAGCCCCTCACTACACTCTGCAGCTGGGCTGGAACTCCCCCCACCCTCGCCACAGGAAGGGGCTGCTCCAGCCTGGCTCTGTCTGCATGCCCAGGTCGGCCATGAACAGAGGCTGCTCTGGACAACGGGAGCAGGCCACTGCCCCCGACAGGCAAGGAGCTGCTCCAGTCCTCACTGATTAACCAAAACCAATAAGCATCACATGTTAAGGGTGATACTTATAGGTTAACCTTTCACTTCCCTACTTTATATGGCTCATAAAAAAATAGTAATAATTTTAACAGAGAAACATCAGCTGCAAGAAGACATCCCTCAAAGTCTGGCAATGTCTTTCCTGCTTTGCCCACACAGCTCAGTATTCTTCAGGAAATTTTTGACAAGTGAATTCAGGCAAAAATCTTTAACAGGTTGTCAGTCACTGTTCACTTAAAGAAAATTCCCATTTATATATTTTTTTAAAATACAATGAAATAAAATCTACTAGTTTCCCACAGTACAGAATCTGTGTTCCTGGCTTCGGCACAGAATTTTGATCTAGAATTTAAAGGCCCCTGGAAATAGAAACCCTATACAAAAATTCTGACAATTCATTATACTCCCAATGGGTGTACTGCACACAAACCTCCTTTTAACTAGACAGTAGATCCTCATAGAAATTACCTACATTATATAGCTGCTACTATCCTTCCCCACAAAGACAACAGTTATAAAGTCAGTTATCTGAAAATACTTGGATACTATGGTGATAGGCACCAACTTTACAGATGGAGATGCATTGTTCAAGGCACTGTTGGAGGAAAATATAAGACAGTGTCTAAGCAGGTGAGGTCATTAGAAATATATTTTAAGAGTCGGGGTGTTAATCCTAGCGTTCTAATCAAGCTTTTGTGCTTCCCTAAATTTAACCAACATGTTTGAGTGGAAAAGCAGTTCTTAACGATCCTTCCCAAAAGAGACTACTGCTAATAAGAACCAGCAACTTATCAGCTCTAAACTATACTCCTGCCACTTAAGCCTTGTGTTGACAAGTATGACAGACTGGTGGTGGCTCTGTGTCAAACTGTGAACTTCATTTTGTGACTGCAACCACCATGTCCAGGTGATGTCAAACACCAGTCTAATTTTTGTGGTTGGTCTATTCTACACACTGAGACCTGGTCCACACTAAAAGTTAGGTCAATATAAATCAGGTTACATTGACCTATGTCTATACTCAAATTTCTCTAACTGACATAAGCACCCTATTGCAGGGAGATGGACTTCCTTTTTCACTGTAAGGCATGGAGCCATAATCAAGCGACTGAGGTTATGTACTGCTAATATAAGCATTTTGTGATTTCTGTTGACCCCAATAGTCCTCCAGCAGTTCTTCCTACAATCCCTTATTTCCTATGACAATGACTGCTCTGGTCACAATTGTAAACTCCTCTGCCCAAGGGTCTCAGAGACTAGAAAGTGCCACCTCTCCCCCTTAAACACCTCTTGCTTATTTTTGAGATGCCTTTTTATGATTGCCCTGCTCGCCCAACCAACCATCTTGACTCTGTGCACTTGGCACACTCCAGCCTGGAGGAACAGGAACTAATGGATCATCTGGATCTGTGAGGAGAAGGCACATATGAAATGGATTAAGCCATGCTGACTGTGACCCAAAAACCTCTAACGCCAACTAATGAGGGAGTGCTGTGAAGTTACAGAAGCCTTAGGATGCTGTGCATAATCTGTTTTACCAAAGAAGGTTACGTGAGGTTTCAAATGGAAGTCGATAATACACCAGTCACAAATATAACTTTCAAATGGACAAAATATGAATATAGCAGTAGTGTTATACTGCCAACCACCTGACCAGAATGGCGATATTGACTACAAAATGCTAACAGAGATTACAGAAGCTATAAAAATAAAAAACAACTCAATCTCCATATTAACTGGATACATATCACCTCAGGATGGGATACAGAGGTAAAATTTCTTGACACCCTAAATGACTGCTTCTTGGAGCAGCTGGTTCTGGAACTCACAAGAGGAGAGGCAATTTTTGATGTAGTCCTAAGTGGAGGAGAGGATCTGGACTAAGAGGTAAATGTAAATGGATCGCTTAGAAACAGTGACCATAATGTAATAAAATGTAACATCCCTGAAGTGGGAAAAACACCACAGCTGTGGCATTTAAGTTCAAAAAGGGGAATTACACAAAAATGAGATTAAACAGATATTAAAAGGTACAGTGCCAAAAGCAAAATCCCTTGAAGCTACATGGAAGCTTTTCACATACACCATAATACAGGCTCATCTTAAATGTATACCCCAAAATTAAAAACACAGTAAGAGAACCAAAAAAGAGCACCATGACTTAATCAAGTAAAAGAAGCACTGAGAGATAAAAAGGCATCATTTAAATAAGTGGAAGTTAAAACATAGTGAAGAAAATAGAAGGGAGCATAAACTCCGTCGAAATGAACTGCAAAGTTATAATTAGGAAGGCCAAAAAGGAATCTGAAAAACAGCTAGCCAAAAGTTTAAAAATTAATAGCAACAATTTTAATTACATCAGAAGCAGGAAGCCTGCAGAACAACCAGTGGAGACACTGGATGATTTAGATGCTAAAGAAGCACTCAAGGCCGATAAGGCCATTGTGAAGAAACTAAATGAATTATTTGCATCAGTCTTTGGGCTGAGGATGCTAGGGAGATTCCCAAACCTGAGCCATTCTTTAGGTGATAAATATGAGGAACTGTCTCAAAATGGCAGATGAATCTTAATGTTGATAAATACAAAGTGATGAATATTGGAAAATATAATCCTAATTACCCATAATTTAATATGTAGACTAATTATTTATTACCATGTAAGAAAAGATTTTGGAATCTTAAAGATAGTTCTCTGAAAATATCCACTCAATGTGCAGCAGCAGTCAAAAAAGCAAATGTTAGGAATAATTAAAAAGGGGATAGAGAACAAGACAGAATATCTTATTACCTCTATATAAATCCATAGTACACCCAACTCTTGAATATTGTGTGTCAGATGTGGTCACAATCTAAAAAAAGATATCTTGGCATTGGAAAAAGTTCAGAAAAGGGAAACAAAAATAATTAGCGGTTTGGAAAGGCTGACACTGAGAGATTAATAAAACTGGGACTTTTAAGGTTAGAAAAGAAGAAACTAAGGTGGGATATGATAGATGTCTATAAAACCATGACCAGTGTGTAGAAAGTAAATAAGGAAAAGCTATTTACTTGCTCACATGACACAAGAACTAGGGGTCACCAAATGAGATAAATAAGTACAAGACCCCCCCAAGTACAGGGGCTACTGCTGCGGAGCAGCCTTTGTTTGCGGATGCCGAAGCAGCCTCTATCTATGGGAAGTTTGAACCCCTCCCCTCCCCCCCACCCCCGACAGGGACTGCTGCCGCCCCATGCTGCTACCTCTGTATAAGAGGCAGCGGCACAGCAGGCAAGCCAATCTGTGCAGGGGAACTGGTTTTTAAATTGGCTCTCCTCACGGCCCAGCTCCCGCTTGCCGCCCCGCGCTGAGAGGCAGCAGTGCAGTGTGCTCCCTACGAGTGGGACCAGATAGACCCCGCACCCGAGGATTATCAAATAGTTGTACAACAACTAACATTGTATATGATTACATGACTATTCAATTACAAGCTAACAATTTTAGTCCATTAATCCTTTGTCATAGAGACTGTCCAGTTTGGCCAATATACATGGAAGAGGAGCACTGCAGGAAAAAAAAGCACAAGAAAAAAAATACATAGGGCACAGCAGATGGTCTGGTCAAGAGAAAAGACAATGCTCCCAAGCTGAATCTTACACAGTGGTGTGTTCCACTCCTTTGGGAACAAAGGATCTGGTAGTTCTGTGAGTATCCATAGTCAAGGGCCAGCTATCGCTGGGGAGCTCTTCAAAGACACTCAGGGACTGGGGTGCATCTTATGGTAAACTGTTAGGCCCCATAAGGGCTGGCATAGCCTAGAGGAAAGTGCTTTAGTTGTTCATAGGCTGGTGATTTTAGCAAGCATAAGCAAGACACTCTCCCACTGAAGGCAGGGGTAAATAAGGTGATTCACAGTCCTGGGTACTCCAAGAACCATTACACTGAACAAGTTAGAGATTGTTTTGGTTGGTTAATTTGACTGCTGAAGACTGATGCTCATGTTATCCACCCATTCTTGCTATAGTGGAAACATATTTTTCAAGTTTTGCAGAGTTTGTTAAAGACAACTAGACTCTTGGATATACCTAATTGCCTCTGGAAGTTCAATCCTCAGCCATGTCTCTTCAAATGAGAATGCTTTATGCTCAGTTCTCTTGCTCTTCACCCTGCACTATCCCAGAGAAGCACAAATGCTGAAGATGCCCTATTGTCCTGTGGAGACTGGCTTTTCTTTTGTGCCAGTTTCTGTTTATGGCATGAAAAGATTGTGTACATTATGCAGGGTCTTCAGACTGGAATCTGCTGTAATGAGTCAACAAATCTTCTCCATCTAAAACTGTCATAAAAAGAAAACCACTCTTCCCCAAGGAAAGCTTTTTACACCTCGAAAAGGTAGATGAAGTAGGGACCATTGCTCTTTTTTTTTTTCATATTGAAGGTGCTCAGATACTACAAGTACAAAAATCTGAGATAACTGCACAGGGCTATCAATCTAGCACAAGGCATGATGAAGAATTTAAACGTAAGTGACACTGCTGAGCTGGGATTCTTATTTGTAGCGGACACAATAGGGAAGATACTTGCTCCCAAATCCTCTTCCCAAACTCTCCATTGCTTGATCCTCCCTTTGCTTCCTTCCCTCATGACACCTATCTGCCTTTTTTCATAGTGCATCCTCACTTTCCATCTTCAAAACCCTGCTTTCACTTTGTTTCTTTGCTAGGCTTCCACTGTTAATTGCCACTTCTATGCCATCATGAGGACTGGTATAGGTGTGTGCATGCACCTAGGCAAGAGGCAGAAAAAGGGGATGCTCTAGACCAGGGGTTGGCAACCATTTTCAGTGGCACATGGGGGAGCTCAACCCTGCCCCTCCTGCCCACACAGCAGCTGGAGAGCGCTCCCTCTTCCCTGCAGCAGGTTAGGCAGCAGTGGGAGGAGGCAGTGCTGGAGTGGAGGCTCCTCAGCAGCCCGTGACACGGCAGCGGGGCCGATCCCAGAGCACGTGGGCCATGGCAGCAGGGCCTCCAGCCTCCAGGGCAGCCCGGGACAGCATAGCCACAGCAGTTGCTACAAGGGGACATGAAGCCAGGTAAGCCAGACCCTCTCCCAAATCCCCCTCACTCATCTCCCAACACCCTTTGGCCCCACACCCCCAGCTTGCTCCAACACCCTCCCTTGATCTTCCACCCTTCACCTGGCCAGAAACCCTAACCCCAGACTGCTTCTGCTCCCTCCCACCCAGACCTCACAAACTCACGCCCTTCTGCACCCTCCCTCCCAGATCCTGCACCCCATCCCTATCCTACTCGTTGGTAGCCCTCACACACTGAACCCCTCATTTTTGTCCCTACCCCAGAGCCTAAGGGGGGTCCATAAAATCCACTAATTCTGGAAATGCAGAAAAGTAAATCTGGACTATGGGAAGCCCTGGACCTCAACCCTCCTTGTACCTTCCCCTCACCCCGAGAGGCTGAAGCACTAGAGGAATGAGGTGTCTCAGTAGGAGGCCACATCAGTGAGAGCTGGGGGGTTTTGGAGTTTGTTTTTTTTGCTTCTCACTTGTGTGGTCCCCAACTGATTTTTCTGTGGGTCAATGACCCCCGACCCATAAAAGTTTCCACACCCCTGCCATAAAGAAAGAAAACATTGAAACCTTTTGTGTTGGACATAATATTTTACTTTGTTTAAAATGAAGTTTTATAAACTAACATGGGAAAGTTAACACACTTAATCTGTTTCATAATTTAAATTAAACTGTTCTCCCTAGCTGCAGCTGGTTCAGAAAATATGGTCACTGTACCTAGCCTGCCACCCCCCAGCACACAGATCCATGAATAAGTTAAATCTTGGCATGCTGCTTCTGAAAGATTGCCTACCCTAACCCTGCTCTAGATTGACACTTCAAGCAAACAAATAGATTAGCTCAATATCAGCACCCATATGAAATGCACAAATCACAAGTGCTCCTTAAGGCTAAGTACAGACTTGGAGCCGGCACAGACCCACTAGATGGCCATTCTGCCATCTCATTGCCTATCTGCTAGTATAGGCTATTCAGATTTTTATACTACACATATCACCACACTATTTGAGCATCTAATTACTATTGAGATACCATGCTAACAAGACTACACACAAAAGAACAGAGCAATTAGTGAAAGCACAAAAGCAAAACCTTGCCATTTATTTCCACAGCAGCTAGTATTAGATTAGAAGCTCTTTGATCAAGGTCAGTGTCTTTCTAGCTATGCTCTGAAGCATCCATGACACTTTTGTACACCATACATAACTGAGACTGCCATTATTATGTTCTAATAGATTCACTATACCAAAGGATTCATATTGGCGAATTGGTCTCTGTGGCAGATCCTGTAGCTGTAGAATGACAACTGTTCACTGTATCAGTAAGTAAGAGGCTTACAAAAAGAGGTTTGTTTTATCTAATTGAAGTAGCTTACCTACAGAGTATAGATAGTGTTCTCCCAAAATTTAGCATTCCTGAGGGTACTCCAGAACCTGACAGTAGTGCAGCCAGCCATTCTGTATATGCAGCACTGCTAGCTGACAGCCAAACATCACAAAATTAGGAATAATTTTAGGCCTTTGTGAGACGAGGTCAGACAGCTGCATACTTCAGTTTGTAATTAGAATGGGAGGATACAAGACAATGATGGGAAAGAGAATGGATAGTGACCTTGGTTTAGGTGCCTCTGATGTGTTGTTGCTACGGCTAGATTAGTAAGGTTTTGAGATTAGTAGTTTGTTGAAACCAGGAGAATTGGTAACCCAGTAGATATCCACTAAGAGTCACTAGGCCTATCAAATTCTCAGTGATGAAAAACATGTCGTGGTCCATGAAATCTGAATTACTCATATTGGGGATCCTAACCCAAAAGGGAATTGCAGGGAGGGGCAAAGTTATTGGGGTGGGAGGGGGCAGCAGTATTGTCACCCATATGTCTGCACTACTCTCAGAATTGAGCAGATAGAGAGTGGCATCTACTGGCTGACATAGCTCCCTGTAAGGTGCACGCCTGCACAGCTGTGCAACAAGGGAATGAAGGGCCACGCACCAAATTAGAGAACCCACACAAATATGGCTCCACTAATCACATGGCTCCTGGACCCTGGAGAGAACATATGGAAGGTGAGATGCAGGGAGAAGGGCACTTAAGTTTGGGGCATCCCAGGACTTCCAGCTTGGCTGCATGCAGCAGCCAGGGAGAGAGACAACTTTTCCCAACAGCCACTTCTCTGAAGCCCTAGCTGTGGGAACAGGGACAGGAACACACAGCCCAGCCATAGGGGCTGACAGCCACAGGCTGGTTACAGCCTCTTCCCTGTGCCTGCGGTGTGAAGCTTACTTCAGATCTAAGTGTTTGTACTTTTATTTGTATTTGTGGATGCTGGGCAGGAGAGAAAAGAATGAAATGCCTCAGCGTCTGTCCCCCCCCCGAGCTGTAATGACGGAGTGCATGAAGAGCACAATCCAGGAGCTGTATTATGAGGGAATGCCTGGAAAAGCTAAATACGCATCATTTAGCTCAGTGGCTCTCAAACTTTTTGGCCCATGGCCCACCCCGCTCAATGCAGACCTTTCCACAGATCACAAGCCAACCACCCACAATGACAAAACGGGCAGAAGGAGGGGAGGTGCAGGAGTGGGATGAGGGTCTGCCTAGGAGGTTGGGTGCAGGAGCAGGCTGGGAGGGGGTCTGGGTGGGAGCATGTAGGAGTGGGGGGCAGAGTATGGATGGAAGGGAGTGCATGAGGGGTAAGACAGCGCAGAGTCTGCCCATGAAGGGAATAGGATAGGGATGTCAACGAATGGTCAACTAGACAATTAACCAATAAGCCTAGGGTAATGTTAATCTAGTCAACTACTCACATTCCCCTGCCTCTGTTGCCCCTCACTCCTATCAGAGGCAGCAGGGGGAAGAGGAGGAAGCAGGAGCCCCCAGCACCTCCTCTCACTTCACTGCTGTCTCTATCAGAGGCAACAGTATGGGGAGGAGAGGCTACTGCAAAGAGGCCATGGTCCATGGGGGCTCCGAGCTCCCTGCAGACATAGGCTCCTCCACATCCTGTGGAGCAGCCTGTCTGAAGTGAGCTTGGTCCCACAGACAGAGGCTGGACCCCAGCAGCAGCCCCTGTCTGTGAAGGGGTTATGGTCTGAGCTCCTCTGGCACAGCCTCTGTCCGCAGGAAGCTCAGACTCTCCACAGATAGGGGCTGCTGCCAGAGCAGCCTCAGTCCATGGCCAGCCTAGGCCGCCATGGCCAGAGGCTGCTTCACAGCAACCTCCCCACCACCTAGCAGTCTCTGTCCACACGCAGCTTGGAACCTCGCAAATAGGGGCTGCTGCCACCCCGTGAGGGAAGGTGGTTTTTAAACTGGCTCCCCTCGCAGACCAGCTCCCGCCAGGCATTCCGCACTGCTGCCTGTAATATAGAGGCAGCAGCGCAGGTTGGCCAGGGGCTCCCCAGGAGTGGGGCTGGATTGCACTGGCTGCCGCTGCCACCCCCTCGGTCTATAGAATAGTCGACTAACCACTAATAATTTATGAGGTTAGCAGGTAATAGAATAGTCAACTATCTAACATCTCTAGTATAGGGGCACTTACCTGCTCCATGCCTCCTGCCACCCCCAGGTGCCGCCCCCCCTCCCCCCCCACTGCTCCCATTGGCCATTATTCCAGCCAATGGAAGCAGTGGGGAAAGCCTCCAGGTGATCCATTTCCTGCATGGCCATTCCCTCAGCTGGGAGAACGGTAGCGCACAGAGCCACTTCTTTCCCTCACAAGCTGGATCCGGCCCATGAGACTTGCCCTCTGCCCCACAGCAGGAAGCCAGTGTTGGCTCCCCACTGCAGAAGGGAGGGGACAGTGATCCCCGAGCCCACATCCCACCTGCAAGACGGTCACAAATCACATTTTGAGAACCACTTGATTTAGTTGAATGATGCCGAGAGAAAGCATTTGACAGTCCAGGTTACACCACTGTGTGGGACTGCTGAATATGGCAAACCATTGGGGGAGTATTAGGAGTAAGTGGATTAATCTAAGAAAGGGAGGAAAAAATTTAGGATCAGGAAAAGCTTTGTGAGCATGCAGAAGAGTGAGTGAAAGATTATTTCTTCCACTGATCTCTGCATGGTGGCCTGGGACAGAAGAGAATCAGACTGTCTCTCCCAGCCCTAAGCTGGGCTGTGGGGCTGGAGAGACTTCTGCTTGAGAAAAAACAGGTTTACAAAAAAAATCATCTCTTCTTTCCAAACCTGTCATTTAAAAAAAAAATCACATTTAGTAACTTTTTTTAATAATTACAAGCGACAACATTTTATCTGTTGCATTGGATGGCACTTCAGAATTGCTTAACATGTTAATAAATCTAGTTCCTAAAATGATTAAAGTGTTTGGATTTAGCATTGTCTGAGCACATATATTACAGTTTTAAAGTTCAGTCTGCAGTATCAGTTTGTATTTTTTTTAATCTGTCATGTACCAGCCCCAGGGTTGCAGTAGGGATGTTACATTTCAAATAATTGACTAATCGAAGAGTCGATGCATTTTGCATCGACTATTCAATTAGTCAATAGGGTGCCTCCGCTGTAGCTACACTTCAAAGTTGAAGTGCTGCATGGAGCTCAGGGTCAGCTCCGAGGCAGCATTTCAAAGAAGCACAGCTGATCCCAGGTTCCAACGCAGCGCGTAGAGCCCAGAGTCAGTCCCCAGCTGATCCTGGGACCTCAGACTCCGAACAGCATTTCAAAGAGTCCCCCACTGACCCCAGGCTCCATAAGGGCGCTTCCACTTTGAAATGCATATAAGCCCCCGCTGGGGACTCTTCTACATTTCACAGCTGGCATGCCACATACTACCTGAAGTCAGCAGAACTTCCTGCTAGCCCCAGACTGCTGAGTTCCGCATTCCTCCTTTGAAATGTACAACAGGGGCTCTTGTACATTTCAAAGGAGGAATGCAGAAGTGCCTATGGACTAGTCAGGATGTCAATGGAAATTCCATTGACTACTAAATTGCTCAATATTTAACAGCCTTAATTTTCAACCGCTGGTCTGCAGACTGGTGCCAGGCGATAGCACATTGCCAGGCCACTCCCATGCCTTGATGACTGGCTCAGTGGGACTCTGGAGCAAGGCCCATTCTGCCCAGAAATCCCCCTTTCCCTCTCTCCGGGATTGTATCTTTTCCCTGCGCCCAGCGCTGCGTTGGCTTCTCTGCATTATGCTATATTGATGCTGAGAATGCTAACAGAGCCTAGAGGTGGGAGGGCTCCCAGGGGCAGGGGCTGCAGCACGGGGGGTTGCTCAGTAGGACCCACAAGCAGCAGCTCTGGAAGTTGGGCTGGGTTTGGCCACTGCAGCAGGAAGCGACTCTGGGGCCATAGGGATGTGAACTAGTCATTTCCCCCCTCAACCTTGCTGCCCCAGTGGTCACCAACCAGTAGATTGGGATCCACTGGTAGATCTTGACTGGTTTGGTCTGGAGACTATTAAACGCTAGCACTTCAGCTGCCCCACCACCCGACACTTATTCTGCAGAACAGGGAAGGAAAAGGAGGGGGTGCTGATATCAGGGTGCCCCCTCCCAATCTGTATTCTGTCTCCACAGAATGGAGGGGGGCACAACAGGGTTTGGGATGGAGAGAGTTTGCCGACTGCTTTTGAGTGGTGCAGAGCCAGTGCTGTCTTAGCTCCACTGCACCACCACCCAGGAGCCACCTGTGGTAAGCAGTGTCCAGTTGAAGCCTGTATCCTGAACCACTGCCCCCATCATAAATCCCCGCCTGCATCCCAGGCCCCTGCCCTACCCCTGAGGGCCCCCTCCCTCCCACAGACTGATACTCCCTTATAGAGCCTGTACCCTGAACCCCCTCCTGCACCCCAAACTCCAGTCCCAGTTTCAGCTCAGAGAACCTCTCACACTTCAAATCCTTAACCCAAGACCAGAGCCTGCACCCTAACCCTCTGCTTTATGAAAAGGAGGAAGGATGGTGGAGGGAGAGAGGATGGAGTGGGCAGGGCCTTGGAGAAGGGGCACGGATATTTGGGTTTGAGGTAGATCTTGGATTGCACTTAAATTCAAAAAAGGGATCTCGTGCTTAAAAAGTTTGGAGATCACTGCTTATCAGAAAGAAG
>CM057846.1:691017-702686 GCA_030068395.1 Apalone spinifera
TGCCCATTCCCGGTGGGCGGGCGGCGGGCGCGCCGCGGGGCCCGGGGGCCGTGGTGATGTTGCCTTCTCCCCTTTCTCTCCCCTGCCCTCTCCCCTGCAGAGAGCGGTGGCCAAGCTGAAGGAGCAGGAGAGGCAGCGGCTGGCGGAGGTGGAGGCCCAGCTAGAGAAGCAGAGGCAGCTGGCAGAGGCGCATGCCAAAGCCAAGGCGCAGGCGGAGCAGGAGGCGCAGGAGCTGCAGCGCCGCATGCACGAGGAGGTCTCCCGCAGGCAGGTGGTGGCGGTGGACGCCGAGCAGCAGAAGCAGAACATCCAGCAGGAGCTGCTGCAGCTGAAGCAGAACTCGGACACCCAGATGAAGTCCAAGGACAAGCTGATTGAGGAGGTGGAGTACAGCCGCAAGCGGGTGGAGGAGGAGATCCGCATCATCCGCCTGCAGCTGGAGACCTCGGAGCAGCAGAAGAGCAGCGCGGAGGGCGAGCTGCGGGAGTTGCGGGCTCGGGCCGAGGAGGCTGAGCGGCAGAAGAAGCTGGCCCAGGAGGAGGCCGAGCGCCTGCGCAGGCAGGTGAAGGAGGAGGCGCAGAAGAAGCGGGAGGCGGAGGAGGAGCTGGGGCGCAAGGTGCAGGCGGAGAAGGACGCCGCCCGGGAGAAGCAGGAGGCCCTGGAGGCCCTGGAGAGGCTGCGCGCGCAGGCGGAGGAGGCGGAGAGGCGCATGAAGCAGGCGGAGCTGGAGAAAGAGCGGCAGATCCAGGTGGCTCACGAAGTGGCACAGAAAAGCGCGGCGACCGAGCTCCAGAGCAAGCGCCTGTCCTTCGCCGAGAAGACGGCCCAGCTGGAGCTGTCCCTGAAGCAGGAGCACATCACGGTCACCCACCTGCAGGAGGAGGCTGAGCGCCTGAAGAAGCAGCAGCTGGAGGCGGAGAAGTCCAGGGAGGAGGCGGAGAAGGAGCTGGAGCGGTGGCGGCAGAAGGCGAACGAGGCCCTGCGCCTCCGGCTTCAGGCGGAGGAGGTGGCCCACAAGAAGAGCCTGGCACAGGAGGAGGCTGAGAAGCAGAAGGAGGATGCGGAGCGGGAGGCCCGGAAGCGGGCCAAGATGGAGGAGTCTGCCCTGCGGCAGAAGGAGCTGGCTGAGGAGGAGCTGGAGAAGCAGCGGAAGCTGGCGGAGGGCACCGCCCAGCAGAAGTTCTCGGCGGAGCAGGAGCTGATCCGGCTGAAGGCGGAGATGGAGAACAGGGAGCAGCAGCGCCTGCTGCTGGAGGAGGAGCTCTTCCGCCTCAAGGCGGAGATCAGCGAGGCCATTCGCCGGCGGCAGGAGGTGGAGGAGGAGCTGGCCAAGCTGCGCACCGAGATGGAGATCCTGCTGCAGAGCAAGGCCAAGACCGAGGAGGAGTCCCGGTCCACCAGCGAGAAGTCCAAGCAGAGGCTGGAGGCCGAGGCCAGCAAGCTGCGGGAGCTGGCCGAGGAGGCGGCTCGGCTGCGCGCCCTGTCGGAGGAGGCCAAGCGGCAGCGGCAGCTGGCGGAGGAGGAGGCAGCCCGGCAGCGAGCTGAGGCTGAGAGGATCCTGAAGGAGAAGCTGGCGGCCATCAGCGAAGCCTCCCGGCTGAAGACAGAGGCCGAGATCACCCTGAAGGAGAAGGAGGCGGAGAACGAGCGCCTGAGGCGGCTGGCGGAGGACGAGGCCTACCAGCGCAAGCTGCTGGAGGAGCAGGCCACCCAGCACAAGCAAGACATCGAGGAGAAGATCGCCCTGCTGAAGAAGTCGTCCGACACCGAGCTGGAGCGGCAGAAGGGCATCGTGGACGACACGCTGAAGCAGCGGCGCATCATCGAGGAGGAGATCCGCATCCTCAAGATCAACTTCGAGAAGGCGTCGGCGGGCAAGACGGACCTGGAGCTGGAGCTGAGCAAGATCCGGAGCAGCGCGGAGGAGATCCAGCGCAGCCGGGAGAAGGCGGAGCAGGAGGCCGAGAGGCAGCGGCAGCTGGCCCTGGAGGAGGAGTCCCGTCGCCGGGAGGCGGAGGAGAAGGTGAAGAAGATCTTGGCTGCGGAGCAGGAGGCTGCCCGGCAGCGCAAAGTGGCCCAGGAGGAGGTGGAGCGCCTGAGAGCCAAGGTGGAGGAGGCCAAGAGGCAGAAGGAGCTGGCAGAGAAGGAGTCGGAAAGGCAGATCCAGCTGGCCCAGGAAGCGGCTCAGAAGCGCATTCAGGCTGAGGAGAAGGCCCACCTGGCTGCCGTGCAGCAGAAGGAGCAGGAGCTGCTGCAGACGCGGCGCCAGGAACAGAGCGTCCTGGACAAGCTGAGGGAGGAGGCCGAGAAGGCCAAGAAAGCCGCGGAGGAGGCCGAGCTCGCCCGCGTCAAGGCTGAGCAGGACGCCTCCCTCTCCCGGCAGCAGGTGGAGGAGGCCGAGCGCCTGAAGCAGCGAGCTGAGGAGGAGGCGCAGGCCAAGGCCAGGGCCCAGGGGGCAGCCGAGAAGCTGCGGAAGGAGGCCGAGCTGGAGGCGGCCAAGAGGGCCCAAGCCGAGCAGGCGGCGCTGAAGCAGAAGCAGCTGGCCGACGCTGAGATGGAGAAGCACAAGAAGTTTGCGGAGCAGACGCTGAGGCAGAAGGCCCAGGTGGAGCAGGAGCTGACCAAGGTCAAGCTGCAGCTGGAGGAGACGGACCACCAGAAGAGCATCCTGGACGAGGAGCTGCAGCGGCTGAAGGAGGAGGTGACGGAGGCCATGAAGCAGAAGGCCCAGGTGGAGGAAGAGCTCTTCAAGGTGAAGATCCAGATGGAGGAGCTGCTCAAGCTGAAGGCCCGGATTGAGGAGGAGAACAAGGTGCTGATCCTGAAGGACAAGGACAACACCCAGAGGTTCCTGGCGGAGGAGGCTGAGAAGATGAAGCAGGTGGCAGAGGAGGCTGCGCGCTTGAGCGTGGAGGCGCAGGAGGCCGCCCGCATGCGGAAGCTGGCGGAGGACGACCTGGCGCAGCAGCGGGTGCTGGCGGAGAAGATGCTGAAGGAGAAGATGCAGGCCGTGCAGGAGGCCACGCGGCTGAAGGCGGAGGCTGAGATGCTGCAGCGGCAGAAGGAGCTCGCTCAGGAGCACGCCAAGAAGCTCCAGGAGGACAAAGAGCAGATGCAGCAGCGCCTGGCCGAGGAGACCGAGGGCTTCCAGAAGCTGCTGGAGGACGAGCGCAAGCGGCAGCTGGACATCGCGGCCGAGGCCGAACGCCTCAAGCTGCACGTGACTCAGATGGCCATGGCCCAGGCCAAGGCAGAGGAGGACGCCAAGCGGTTCAAGAAGCAGGCGGAGGAGATCAGCGCGAAGCTGCACCGGACGGAGCTGAGCACGCAGGAGAAGATGACGCTGGTGCAGACGCTGGAGATCCAGAGGCAGCAAAGCGACAAGGATGCGGAGAACCTGAAGAGGGCCATCGCAGAGCTGGAGCGGGAGAAGGAGAAGCTGAAGCGGGAGGCGGAGCTGCTGCAGCAGAGATCTGAAGAGGTAGGGTTCCTGTCCCCTCACTGTCAGGTAATGCTGGGGCCCCCCGTAGCTCCCTGACCACGCAGGAGGGCAGGCCCACGGGGCACTCGGACAGCGACTGCCCTTCAAATGCCAGCCAGGCCCCACAGCTCTCTTAGCGACCCGCCCCCCATGTGGCATCCACAGGCCCTCTTGGCCTGGCCCCAGAGGGGCCGTGCTCGTAGGCGGGCGAGATTTTCAGAAGCACTTCCACGGTTTAGCCGCACAAGTGCCACTAGCTCCCGGGGACTTGTGCTCCCAGGTCACTAAAGTGCCCTAGAAAACCTCTCAAGGACCCAGGCTTTTAGCTGTGCTCTTGCAGCGCCCGTGAGCACACGTGCAGCTCGCAGGCATGCGCAGGAGTGCGACGTACAGCACCCCCGGCTCCGCCCCCAGCAGGCGCCGCTCGTCTCTTGCTAGGGGTGGCAGATGCTGCTCAGGAGCAGCCCAGTCTGCGCTGTGCATGCCCGCCCGTCTCCTAGAGGCACGGCGTTCCCACGCCCCTCGCTGCGGGCACACGAGGGGACAGGTTTCTGGGCAGGGACGCAGGGTGGAGCACGACTAGCTGTGTTGACCCCAACGGGCCCTTCTCCTCCTTCTCTAACCCCGGGCAGTAACGCCAGCCTCCCCCCACCCCACCCTGCTAACACCAGCGCCCGGCCAGGAGGACAGCCAGTGCCACCCCCACCCTTCGCCCGTGGTCCTGGCCAGGAGTCCGACTTACAGATGTACCCCAAACGTTTTCCTGCTGGTGCCCCCCCCTGCTGCCTCGGGGGGCGTGGGCTGTGGCCTAAAAGCTCTTTCTTTCTTTTCCTTTCCCTGCTCTAGATGCAGACGGCTCAGCAAGAGCAGCTCCGTCAGGAGACACAGATCCTGCAGCAGAGCTTCCTGTCGGAGAAGGACTCCCTGCTGCAGAAGGAGAGGTTCATCGAGGAGGAGAAAGCCAAGCTGGAGAAACTCTTCCAAGACGAGGTGAACAAATCTCAGCACCTGAAGGCGGAGCGGGAGCGGCAGCAGAAGCAGATGGAGCAGGAGAAGCAGCAGCTGGTGGCCACCTTGGAGGATGCGAAGAAGAAGCAGGAGGCGGCGGAGGACAGTGTCCGGCGCAAGCAGGAGGAGCTGCAGCAGCTGGAAAAGCAGCGGCAGCAGCAAGAGAAGCTCCTTGCAGAGGAAAACCGGAAGCTCAGGGAGACGCTGGAGCAGCTGCAAGAGGAGCACAGAGCCGCGCTGGCCCAGACGCGAGAGATCATGATCCAGACGGACGCCCTTCCTGAGGAGGCAGCGATTTCGCCCACCCAGCTGGCTCTGCCCGGAGCGGTGCCCAATGGCAGAGACGCCGTGGACGGGCCCGCGCAGGACGGGGAGCCCGAGTTCGCCTTTCAGGGCATCCGGCAGAAGGTGTCTGCGGAGAAGCTGGTGGAGGCCGGCATCCTGGGCCCAGAGGTCTTGGACAAGCTGGCGAAAGGGACGGTGACCGTGACGGAGCTGGGGCAGCGGGACGACGTCAGCAGGTACCTGCAGGGCCGCAGCAGCATCGCCGGCTTGCTGATTAAACCCACCAATGAGACAATGAGCATCTACAAGGCCATGAAGAAACAGCTGCTGAGCCCCGGCACGGCACTTATCCTGCTGGAAGCACAAGCTGCCTCCGGCTTCATAATTGACCCAGAGAGAAACAAGCGGCTGTCCGTGAGCGAGGCGGTGAAGGAGGGAGTGATTGGGCCCGAGCTGCACAATAAAATGCTCTCGGCCGAGAGGGCGGTGACCGGATACAGGGACCCCTACACCGGAGACAAGATCTCCCTCTTCCAGGCCATGAGCAAAGACCTCATCGTCCAAGACCACGGCATCCGCCTGCTGGAGGCCCAGATCGCCACCGGCGGCATCATCGACCCCGTGCACAGCCACCGCCTGCCCGTGGAGGCGGCCTACAAGCGGGGCTACTTCGACCAGGAGATGAGCCAGATCCTCTCCGACCCCAGCGACGACACCAAGGGCTTCTTCGACCCCAACACGCAGGAGAACCTGACCTACCTGCAGCTGATGGAGAGGTGCGTGACTGACCCCGAGACGGGGCTCTGCCTCTTGCCGCTCACCGACAGGGCGGCCAAAGCAGGGGACCTGGTCTACACGGACCAAGAGGCCAGAGATGTTTTCAGGAAGGCCACGGTGTCTGCCCCCTTCGGCGCGTTCAAGGGGAAGACGGTGACCATCTGGGAGATCATCAACTCAGAGTATTTCACGGAGGAGCAGCGGCGGGACCTGCTGCGGCAGTACAAGACCGGCAAGATCACCGTGGAGAAGATCATCAGGATCGTCATCACCGTGGTGGAGGAGAGCGAGAAGAAGAGCCAGCTGTGCTTTGAAGGGCTCCGCGCTGCCGTCCCTGCCGCCGAGCTGCTGGACAGCAGCATCCTCGACCAAGATCTCTACAGCCAGCTGCAGCAGGGCAAGAAGGCCGTGAGGGACGTGGCCGACATGGACGCCATAAAGAGGTACCTGAAGGGCACTGACACCATTGCTGGCGTCCTGGTGGAGTCGACGGGGCAGAAGTTCGCACTCTATGACGCCCTGAAGAGGAACCTGCTGAAGCCAGAGGTGGCCCTGCCTCTGCTGGAGGCCCAGGCAGGCACGGGGTTCATCATCGACCCCGTTAGGAACGAGAGGCTCTCGGTGGACGAGGCGGTGAGGGCTGGGGTCGTCGGGCCCGAGTTCCACGAGAAGCTGCTGTCCGCAGAGAAAGCGGTGACTGGCTACAAAGACCCATACACTGGACAGACTGTCTCCCTGTTCCAAGCGCTGAAGAAAGGACTGATCCCCAGCGACGCGGGCACCCGCCTGCTGGACGTACAGCTGGCCACTGGTGGCATCGTGGACCCTGTGAACAGCCACCGCCTGCCGCTTGATGTGGCCTGTAAGCGGGGCTACTTCGACCAGGAGACAAGCAAGGCCCTGTCCGCTCCCAGCGACGACACCAAGGCCTTCTACGACCCCAACACACAGGAGAACCTGACCTACGCCCAGCTGCAGAAGAAATGCCGCCCGGACAAGCAGACCGGCCTCTGTCTGCTGCCCCTCTCCGACCAGGCCATCCGGTCGCAGCAAGAGCAGGTCTATACTGACAGCCAGGCCAAGGAGTCCTTGGGCAGGGCGACCCTGGACGTCCCAGCTGGCAGCCTGAAAGGCAGGACGGTGACTATCTGGGAGCTGATCCACTCGGAGTATTTCACCGAGGAGCAGCGGCGGGAGCTGCTGCGTCAGTACAAGACCGGCAAGGTCACCATTGAGAAGATCATCAAGATAATGATCACCATCATTGAGGAAACGGAGGGCAAGAAGCAGGAGAAGCTGATGTTCAGTGGCCTTCGTGCGCCTGTGCCTGCTAGCGAGCTGCTGGAGTCCAGGGTCCTGAGCAAAGTGCAGTACGAGCAGCTCCAGGAAGGCAAGCGGTCGGTGAAAGACCTCTCCGAGACGGACGCGGTGAAGAGGTACCTGCGGGGCAGCGACTGCATCGCCGGCGTCTACGTGGAGGACACGAAGGAGAAGCTGAACCTCTACGAGGCCATGCAGAGAAACCTGCTGCGGCCAAGCACCGCCCTCACCCTGCTGGAGGCCCAGGCCGCCAGCGGGTTCCTGGTCGACCCCGAAAGGAACCAGAAGCTGTGTGTCAACGAGGCTGTCAAAGCGGGTGTGGTCGGGCCAGAGCTCCATGAGAAGCTGCTCTCGGCAGAGAAGGCCGTCACTGGCTACAAGGATCCCTACTCCGGGAACACCATCTCCCTCTTCGAAGCCATGAAGAAAGGACTGATCCTCAAAGACCACGGCATCCGCCTGCTGGAGGCCCAGATCGCCACCGGCGGCATCATCGACCCCGTGCACAGCCACCGCGTCCCCGTGGAGGTGGCCTACAAGCGGGGCTACTTCGACCAGGAGATGAGCCAGATCCTCTCCGACCCCAGCGACGACACCAAGGGCTTCTTCGACCCCAACACGCAGGAGAACCTGACCTACCTGCAGCTGAAGGAGAGGTGCATCGAGGACCCCGAGACAGGCCTGTACCTCCTGCCACTGAAGCAGCCGGAGAAACCTGCGATGGTGGAGACGACCCACGTGTACACGGAGGCAGAGACCCGGAAAGCTTTTGAGGAAACGCAGGTCAGCATCCCCGCGGGCAGCATGGCCGGCGCCTCCATGTCCCTGTGGGAGATCATGCAATCAGACCTCATCCCCGAGGAGCAGCGGAAGCGGCTGATGGAAGAGTTCCGCTCCGGCAAGGTCTCCAAGGAGCGCATGATCATCATCATCATCGAGATCATCGAGAAGACCGAGATCGTCCGGCAGCAGGACCTGACCTCCTACGACTTCGTCCGGCGCCGCATCACTGCTGACGATCTCTATGAGGCCCGGATCATCTCGCTGGAGATGTACAACCTGCTGAAACAGGGCTCCAAGACCATCCGAGAGATCCTGGAGGTAGAGACTGTCTGGAAACACCTATACGGAACCGGCTGTGTCGCTGGCATCTACGTCCCCAGCACCAAACAGAAGCTCAGTGTCTACCAGGCCCTCAAGAAAGGGCTGATCAGCCCGGAGGCAGCCCGCTGCCTGCTGGAGGCCCAGGCTGCCACTGGCTTCATGATCGACCCCGTGAAGAACGAGATGCTGACGGTAGACGAGGCCGTCAGGAAAGGCCTGGTGGGGCCAGAAATCCATGACCGGCTGCTGTCTGCAGAGAGGGCAGTGACCGGCTATCGGGACCCCTACAGCGAGCAGAAGATCTCCCTCTTCCAGGCCATGAAGAAGGACCTGATCCCTGACGAGGAGGGCCTCCGGCTGCTGGATGCTCAGCTGGCCACCGGCGGCATCATCGACCCCTTCCTGGGCTTCCACCTGCCCCTGGAGGTGGCCTATCAGCGTGGCTTCTTCAACAAGGAGACGTGCGACAGGCTGTCGGAACCCAGCGAGGTCCGGAGCTACGTGGACCCCTCCACGGACGAGAAGCTCAGTTACGTGCAGCTCCTCAAGCGGTGCAGGAAGGACGAGAACAGCGGCCAGATGCTGCTGCCTCTGTGCGACACGCGGAAGCTGACCTTCCGGGGCCTGCGGAAGCAGATCACTGTGGAGGAGCTGGTCCGCTCCCAGGTCATGGATGAGGCGACAGCCCAGCGACTCCAGGAGGGCTTAACCTCCATCGAAGAAGTCTCCAAAAGCCTGCAGAAGTTCCTGGAGGGCACCAGCTGCATCTCGGGGGTCTTCGTGGACTCCACCAAGGAGCGGCTCTCCGTGTACCAAGCCATGAAGAAGGGCATCATCCGGCCCGGCACCGCTTTTGAGCTCTTGGAGGCCCAGGCAGCCACCGGGTACGTGATCGACCCCATCAAGGGCCTCAAGCTGACCGTGGAGGAGGCCGTGCGCATGGGCATTGTGGGCCCAGAGTTCAAGGACAAGCTGCTGTCGGCAGAGAGGGCAGTGACCGGTTACAAAGACCCCTATTCGGGCAAGCTCATCTCCCTCTTCCAGGCCATGAAGAAGGGGCTGATCCTGAAAGATCATGGGATCCGTTTGCTAGAGGCCCAGATCGCCACGGGTGGCATCATTGATCCAGAGGAAAGCCACCGCCTGCCCGTGGAGATGGCCTACCTGCGGGGCCTGTTCGACGAGGAGATGAACGAGATCCTCCTGGACCCCAGCGACGACACCAAGGGCTTCTTCGACCCCAACACCGAAGAGAACCTGACCTACCTGCAGCTCATGGAGCGGTGTATCACCGACCCTGAGACCGGGCTGTGCCTGCTGCCTCTGAAGGAGAAGAAGCGGGAGAGAAAGACCTCGTCCAAGTCATCTGTCCGCAAGCGCAGGGTGGTGATTGTCGACCCAGAGACAGGCAAGGAGATGTCCGTGTATGAAGCCTACCGCAAAGGCCTTATTGACCACCAGACCTACCTAGAGCTCTCGGAGCAAGAGTGCGAGTGGGAAGAGATCACCATCTCCTCCTCGGACGGGGTGGTGAAGTCCATGATCATCGACAGGCGGTCTGGGCGGCAGTACGACATCGACGACGCCCTCGCCAAGGGCCTGATCGACCAGTCTGCCCTCGACCAGTATCGCTCCGGCACACTGTCCATCACCGAGTTCGCAGACATGCTCTCCGGGAACATGAGTGGCTTCCGATCGCGATCGTCCTCCGTCGGCTCCTCCTCCTCCTACCCCATAAGCCCAGCCCCCGCGAGAGCTCAGCTGACATCCTGGAGCGACCCTGCTGAAGAGACCGGGCCTATTGCTGGGATCCTGGATACGGACACGCTGGAGAAAGTGTCCGTCACGGAGGCCATGCACCGCAACCTGGTGGACAACATCACTGGGCAGAGGCTGCTGGAGTCCCAGGCCTGCACGGGGGGCATCATTGACCCCAGCACTGGGGAGAAATTCTCGGTGGCTGACGCAGTCAACAAGGGCCTGGTTGACAAAATCATGGTGGATCGGATCAACCTCGCCCAGAAGGCCTTCTACGGCTTTGAGGACCCGAGAACCAAGACCAAGATGTCGGCCGCCCAAGCCTTGAAGAAGGGCTGGCTGTACTACGAAGCGGGCCAGCGGTTCCTGGAGGTGCAGTACCTGACAGGGGGGCTGATTGAGCCCGACGCGCCAGGCCGGGTCGCGCTGGATGAGGCGCTGCAGAAGGGCACGATCGACACGCGCACGGCCCAAAAGCTGCGCGACGTCAACACCTACTCCAAGTACCTCACCTGCCCCAAGACGAAACTCAAGATTTCCTACAAGGAGGCCCTGGACAGGAGCATGGTTGAGGAGGGAACAGGCCTGCGCCTGCTGGAAGCTTCCTCCCAGTCCAGCAAAGGGTACTACAGCCCCTACAACGTCAGCGGCTCCGGCTCCACCTCTGGCTCACGGTCGGGCTCCCGAACGGGATCTAGATCAGGCTCCAGGCGAGGGAGCGTCGATGCCACCGGCTCTGGCTTCTCCATGACCTTCTCTTCCTCCTCCTACTCCTCCTCCAGCTACGGGCGCCGATACGCGTCAGGCCCTGTGGATGCTGCAGAACTCGCCGGCTCCTTGGCCAGCCTCCTGGGGAGCTGTGGCTGGGAAGCAAACAGGAAGCTCCTGCAACTGCAGGGGCCTCATCCGATTATGGCATAGAGCCCCCTCCCTGCCTGCCCCAACCCCCCAACACACCGAGGAACCTTCCCGTTGCTCCTGCTCTGCATGTGGCAAAGCTACTGGCTCAGCACCCCGATGTTCCTTTGACGCCCCCTTAACCCAAAGCAGTGCCTGCTGGCTAATCCAAAGAGGAGACTCATAGATATTAATATATACGATTGTCGGGACAGTATTTGTATAGTTAGCGAAGAGAGAGGATGCGCTCCCCTCCGGCTCCGGAACCCAGCGCTCCCCTCTGGCTCCGGAACCCAGCGCTCCCCTCCGGCTCCGGAACCCAGCGCTCCCCTCCGGCTCCGGAACCCAGCGCTCCCCCTCCGGCTCCGGAACCCAGCACTCCCGCTCCGGCTCCGGCCCTCACAGAAGAGACAAAACCAGCCCCACCGAGCAGGCAGAACCTGCCGACACCCAGCCAGCGAGTGACCTTTGTATTAACTCTGCCAGCTCCAGCTGCCTCCCCTCTTCCCACGCGCTGGCAGGAGAGGCGGGAAAAGCCTGTGGCCTTGCACCTGGGCTGGGCACAGGCCCAGGACAGCCACCTCCACACCAGCTCTGGAGCCGTTGCCTGGAGCCGTGCTGCCGGCCTTTGGCAGGCGTCCGAGAGCTGCACAGACTGTAAGTGCTTGCAGGGGCCGTCTGCCCGCTTGCCCAGAGCCTGCTGCCTCTCTGCTCCACGGCCTCCGGAGGTTTTACTTGGCACCTGGGCCGCCTCCTGCAGCTGCTTGTTCCCGCTGCCCCTCCCCTCCCGCTTGGCTTTGCCAGCCCTGATTGCGGGGGAGCCTGCGTTGCCGGGTGCTGCTGGGAGCCGGGGCTGATGTCTGCATGGGTCTGTCTGTCTGTCTGTCGGTCTCTGTGTATCTGGGAAGTGCCCTGTACAAGGCTGGGTCTTAGACTCAATCTCGAGGCTAATGAACGGCCAGGCAGTTATCAGAGCTCCTCTTGCCAAACCCTCCCGGGCTCTGTGCACGCCTGCCGGCACACCGGGCCCTGCAGCCGG
>CM057846.1:710772-724793 GCA_030068395.1 Apalone spinifera
CCGCGCCGCGGCGAGACCGGCCGGGCCCGAGCCCGCGAGACGCGCGTAGGTCCGAGCCCGGGCGCGGGAGCGCGGAGACTACAGCTCCCGGCGTGCAGCGCGCGCGGCGGGCGGAAGCGGCTGCGCCCGAGGCGGCGCGGCGCCTGCTGGGGGGTGTAGTCCGCGCGCTGGTGGCGCTCGGGGCTTGTCGCCTGCCGGCGCGGTGCATGGTGGGGGCTGCGGGCCGGAGCGCTGCATTCTGGGAGGAGGGTGGGCCGGAGCATTGCATGCCGGGAGTTAGGGGCAGGCGGGCTCTTGTGTCCCCCACCTCCTCCCCTGGCGGGGCGGCTGAGCGACGGTCAGGGGCCAGCTGCGGGGGGGGGCAGTCATGTGACCCAGGCCACGTGCCGCCTGGTGCCCTGTCTGCCTCGAGGGGCCGAAGCTCAGTGGCCTCGCCGCGTGGCCGGGGCAGGGCGCCTGTTCTGCCGGCTCCCAGCCCGAGCCCGCGTGGCCACCGCAGGCACCTCCGTGGTCAGGCCCCGCTTCCACTTCCTCCTTTGCGCCCCACGCACACGTCGCCCAAGGCGCGCCGGTGACCTCGGGTATGGCCAACGAAACTTGGCGCAGAGCTCTCCCTGGCTCACTGGGCTGGTTGCTGAGTTGCAAGGTTGCCTGTTTGTTCCGTTAGACAGTAGTAAGTCGTCAGGGCCGGGTGGTATGCGCCCGAGACTTCTGAAGAAACTCGCATTTGAAACGGCAAAACTACTCTCTACAGTATGCCACCTGTCTCGGAAATAAGCCTCTGTACCAAGTGACTGGAAGGTAACTAATGTAATGCTGATTTTAAATCCAGGCGTCAGAGGTGGTCCTTGGCATTTGCAGGCTAGTAAGCCTGATGTCAGTACTGGGCAAATCGGTAGAAACTAGGGATATAAGCGAGTAGTCGATTATTTTGCTCCCCCGTAAGCATAAGCTCATTGGGTACTCAAGTGGAGTATCAGCTACTCGCTTCCCCCCACCTTGCTGCCCAGAAGCCAGTTTCCCCCAGCACAGTCTGTGTGGTGCTGCCTCCCCCCTCCTCATACCCCTGTCTGAGGGGGCTCCCAGTGAAGCAGCCCCTATTTGCAGCAGCCAGTCTGTATGGGCCATTGCTTTGACCAGATAAGTAGCTCTTAGGTTCCTATGAGTTCCTGTCCTGGGAGTCTCCAAAGTTTTGCTCACTAAGTGACTCCTCTCTTGCAGTTGTAGGCACCATCTACTATTCCTGATTCTGGGCACGCTAACTGGAGATTTTGGGTGAAATGGCTTGCAGGAGGTGTCCCTGCTCTTACGGGCACCAGCTGTGCTGAAAAGCAAGAAGTCCAAATAGTACATTTGGGTGTCAGGGAAACTACAAGAGCAGTTGTTTAATGATAGGAATGGACTAAAAGGAAAGGCTAGAAAGGGCCAATATTTATGCTTTTTCCCATTCTCTAATCCTCACGTGGACCCTTTGCTTTCTGCCTTTCCTGGTCACAACTGACCGTTCGCTAACCTGACTCTTCAGAGGGGTAGCCAAGTTAGTCTGGAACTGGAAACATTTAAAAAACAATGAATAGTCTAGCAGCACCTTAAAGACTAACAAAACATGTAGATGGTATCCTGAGTTGTCATGAGTACAAGCCAATTCTTCAGATGACTGGAGTATTAAAAGTCTAGCTCCAAGAATACATAAGAGAAGGCGGGGGGAGAGGAGGAAGGGGAAAAAGAGGAAAAAATAGTGAATTAGTTTGTTCAAGTTGTGAGAAGCTGATGAGAACAATTTGCACCTTTTTAAGTACCCATTGTTTGGTTGATTAAGTCATTAGGCTATGGAAGGTAGTGTGCTAGCCCGCCAATGTTACTGCACGTCCAGTGCGGCCTGATGCCAGGCTCCCCACGGCGGCGTTTCAAAGTGGCACGTGGCACTGCCACTATGAAATACTCCCTCTTCTCCCCCCCCTTGCTGCCTCTTTCTGATAGAGGCAGCAAGGGGGGAGAGCGACTAGTAGACTAGCCTATCGACTGTCACATAAGCATTTGCTTATCAGACAGTCGATCGATTGTTCACATCCCTAGTTCCTTTTGGGACTCTGCCCACAAATATTTTAGCCTGTTGTGCATTTGGCACAAATTCCTCATTCTTGAATTTTACGTAGGGAAGAGTTTCTTGATCTTGAGCCAGTATTTTGTTCTTCGGTTGGTGAAAGAGACGAGCTTGTGAGCTACACAGAGCTCTTCAGTTTGGAAAAGATACTCTGGAAGTATCTCAGCTACACACAAGGTGGGACGTATTCTTTAGCACAAGTAATTGCCACATATTTAGGGCTCATTGTTTTGGGGGTTTATTTTTATTTATTTTTTTCTGGGAACGTCTCTGTAACAAAAAGTGAAAATGGTGGAAAATACTGTTACTACTTTTTCTGGAGTATATTTTGGTGGACTGAAGGGCAGGGGGAAAAGTATTCAGTAGACTATGCTTTGATGAATTGAACTCCACGTGGTTTGATATGGAACTCAAAACAAATGCCACCTGATTTTAAGAAAAAAAAAACCCCTCTAATCCACAAATAAAACTCTTCATTCGAGTCAAGTTTACTGCAGTAGACTTAGAACTACTGCTGTATAAATGTTAACATTTAATCATTGGGCCTCACCATTTGCAAAGCATACACTCCACTTTGTCCTTTTCTCCTCCTCTTGTTTTTTAAAACTGTTGAGTGCTTGTATTCTGAATCATGTTCAGAGACAGATTTTTGTTTTCTTCCCATTGTAATGTGTCAGACCTTTAAACTGTTATCTGACAGCTTGAATTGTATATGTGGTGGGCATGTGGTGATGGGTGACAGGAGAGATCATGTGGGAATTCCCTGTTCTGTTCCCTCCCTCTGGGGCACCTGGTGCTGGCCGCTGGTGGCAGACAGGACACGGGGCTAGATGGACCTTTGGTCTGACCCAGTCTGGCCGCTGTCATGTTCTTGTTCCTCAGGACATGCACTTCAGAGCTTGAGCTTGTGCCTGTTTGTGCGGCTTACATTGCCTCACTTCCATAGGCAGCTGTGCGTGTCCTCATAGACTAGTATCAGAGGGGTAGCCGTGTTAGTCTGAATCTGGAGAAGCGGCGAGGGGTCCTGTGGCACCTTAGAGACTAACCGAAGTGTTTGGAGCATAAGCTTTCGTGGGCAAAGACCCACTTCGTCACATGCATGTACGAAGTGGGTCTTTGCCCACGAAAGCTTATGCTCCAAACACTTCGGTTAGTCTATAAGGTGCCACAGGACCCCTCGCCGCTTCTCCTCATAGACTAGTGCAGTGATTCCCAGCCTTTCTTCCACCATGCACCAGCAAACCCAGTCACAAGCTTTTGGCGGACCAGTAATGTTTTATTTGCATATTTGTTATGCAGATAATGAATATACAAATACGTGTTGCCAGCCCCAGCCCTCAGAGCCACCGTGGCCCAGAAGCCAGCGGTTCGTGGACGGAACCCCTGGAGTAAGGAATTGCTGTAATACGTCTGTCTCATGCAATGCATGTTTTCCTAATAAAACAAGTTATTTTTAATATATTCACACGATACAAAACATGGTGGAAAGCGGAGAAGGAAACAAATAATAATTCAGGATGTCAACATGCTGACGAGTACACAATTACCTGATAATCCAGTCGACTACCCGCCACTGCCTCTGTATTAGTTTTAAGCCAGCTCCCCACAAGCACCACATCCACCTGCTTCCCCAGACCGTGCTGCTGCCTGTTAGAGGCAGCAGCGCAGAGGGTGAGGGAGGCAAGCGGGAGCCGATATGCGAAAGCCGGCTCTCCATGTATGCTGGCTCCCCGCACCCGCATGCCCCCCCTTGCTGCCTCCTACAGCTTAAAAGCCATCACCCCCCTCCTCCATGCGCTGGCTCCATGGTGCTGGCTGCCCCCCCTCCCTCTGCAAAGCAGCCTCTGTCCGCAGTGGGGCTCAGACCCCCATGGACAGGGGCTGCTACTACCCCATGTTGCTGCCTCTGTATCAGAGGAGAACCACAGGGCAGCCAGTGGAAGCTGGTTTTTAAACTGGTTCCCTTCACAGATGGGCTTCCACCTGCCACCCCACGCTGCTGCCTCTGTATCTCTCCGGGAGTGCACTGGCTGCCAGCCCCACCTCCGAGACTGTCCGGTAGTCGTGTAGCGGCTGACAGTTGATGTGTGTACTCGACTATTCGATTACCCACTAGTGAACATCCCGGTAACATTTTTTATAAACCCTGGAATTCTTTCAGTAAAAATCGCTTGAAAGTGAAAGCGAAGGGGCTTTTGGAGAGAGCTGTCCAGGGTGAAGTGCTGCTTGTTACCGTTGCAGTCAGAGGGCACCCGAAGAAGTTCGCTGGGTTGCAGGGTATTACCGTGAGAGTGTCTGTTCGGTCCAGGGTTGTTTGTACCTCGCCCAGGCAGGAGTAGAAGTTGCCGGGCTGCCTTGGGAAGGTGGGGGCTGATTTCCATTGACGACGAGGACCGAGAGGTCGGGCATGGAGTGACCATGTTGTGAAGCGGTTGCCCGTTGGTCCCGGGGGCTGTTTCGTCTTTCGATTGTTTCCGGGGCGAGTTTTTTGGCGAGCCCAGTGGTTGCCTGGCTTCACCCACAGAGTTGTTGAGGGGGCAGAGGACACTAGTGCCCTGGCTGAGGTCTACACGCATTGGGGTAGGTTGTGTGCGACCCAGGGATCTCTAAAGGGCTGTTCAGAGGGGGTTGTGTGCCCTGGCAATGGGGGCGTGTCTGGAGGCTTTGTGGTGGTGGTTCTGCCCGGGTCTGCTTCCACGTGGAGTTGGTGTCCTGGTGTGCAGGAGCTTGCTGCTGGGTGAGTGGCTGTTGGAGACCAGGAAAGGGGAGAAGTCTGTCAGAATTGGGCCCCTGTGGAGTGTGGGTTGTAGTTGTCTGTGTCAGAGTACTGCATACTGCTCTGTCGCGTGGCTGGTACAGCCCTTTCGGAGGCTGACCCGAGCCTCTGCGCTGCAGGCTAGGGTGACTCCGCAGCGGCCCAAGTGCAGCCCAGCCCACGGGGTAGTTGAGCGCAGTCTGCGGGCAGGGGGAGAAATGGGAGCTCTAAAGCTTGCTGCTTCCAAGCATCTGCCACCACTGAGGAGGCAGGAACGGTCTCTGGCAGGGTTCTTGCCCTCTCTTCTGCAGCAATGTGGGAGGTCCCTGCTGTTAGACCCTGGGGTGAGCCAGTCTGTGGTAACAGGCACAGTTAGCGTCATGACCTAGGATTTCTCTCAGTAGCCTCCTGAGATGAGCGCAGCCAGCAAATCCCTTCCTTCCCGATCCCGCTGCCGTGGTGAGCCGCCTGACGCTTTCAGCTAGACCCTGGGTAGGGGCGTGAGTGAGGGATGTGAACGCCGTTCGGTTAACCCGGGCGATGTTACGGTTAACCGGTTAACTGGTCAGCCCACAGGTGGGGCGGCACCCTGCCTGCGGCACGGCGGGCCTGGCCAGGCTGGAGCGGCCCCACGGTGCAGCGCTGCAGACTGCTCCGGCCAGGCTGGGACCGCTTGGGCTGGACTGGAGCACCCCCTATGCAGCTGTTTGCGTGTCTGCCAGGGACCCCGCCCCCGCTGCTGTGTTGGGATGAGGGCTGGCTTTCGCTGGCATGGCAACTCTGCATGCACGAGGGGTTTTGCTAGGCTTCCCACGCTTGTCCTGTTGTGATGGTGGTAGGAAGGGCAGTGTAGGTAGGGCTCAAGGGCACCAGATCCGGGAGTGTTAGGCCTCATGTTGCTTAACCCAGCTGAAAGCAGCTCTTCTCAGCACGAGCACCCAGAAGAGTGTGCCGGTAGCAGGGTGCGGGAAGGAAGCCAGTGCTGGGCCAGCTTTCAAAAAGGGGAAACAGGATAACCAGGAGAATAGACCTGTCAGCCTGAGCTCGATCTTGGGCAAGAGACTGGAGCAGCCAATGTGAGACTTGATTAACAGCCAGCTAAAGACGTGTGCTGTAATTAATGCGCTCAGACACCAGTCTCGCTTGCTCTCCTGTTTGATGAGGTGTTTGACTTGGCGCCTCCCGGCCTTCTGGTGGGAAAGCTCGGAGTGCTAGAAAATTCACAAGGCTCCCGGCAAGCCACGGCCTGGCTGAGTGTTACCTTCTGAGACCAAACGGGACTGCCAGGCTGCAGGTGCGTTAACGGTTCTTGGCCCCAGGCTGCTTAACATTTTTGTCAGTTCACCTGGAAGAAGGCATGAAACCATCACTGATAAATGTCCAGAGGATCCCCCAGTGGGCTGAGTGGTACGTCGTGGAGAGGCCAGGTCACTGGCCCAGAACAGTCCGGGCCACTCGGCAGCTGGACGCAAGCACACAGTCTGTTGTCGTAGGCGAAATAGGAATGTCGAACAGCCATGCCTACCGGGGAGGGGGCACTCTCTCCTGGGAGCAGTGACTGTCCACCAGGACCCCCAAATCTTTGTCAGTCTGAAGATGAACTTCCGGTGGGATGCTGTGGCCAGAAAGCTAACCTGGCCACAGAGAGCCAGCCCTGCTGTTCATCTCCCGACATCCTGCCGTCTGCCCGTGCCTGAGCCTGCGCGCTGGTGGAGCCGTGTTCGCGGCGGCTGCGGCACCTCACCTGTGACGTTCCCACGGTTTGCTGGCTGTGTTCCCTGGTGGCTGTTCCGAGTGTGCGCTTGGCCCTGCTGATGCTGCCTCCCTGCCCTTTAGTAGCCAGGCTCACAGTCTGTCCCAGATGAGGTGTCACGGGGGGCCTGCGGGCCGCAGCAGGATGCAGCATAGGCCTTGGTCGGTCTGTGACCCTCTCGCGGGCGGGGCCGCTGAGTGATGGCAAACCCCCTTTCCTGCTCCAGCCCCTGCGGTGCCAGGACCAGGCGGGCCCAGACCATTGTAAATGTGTGTGTGTTTTGTGCAGGCGCTAGGCCTCCTGCTCGGTTAGCAGCTTCCTCTCCGCCTGGGAGTCTGTCTTCCCGGCTGAGGCTTCCTGCCTTTCTCTCCCGGCCTGAGCGCCACTGGCACGGAGGAAGGGTTTGGGGCAGGGCTGATGTAGGTACGGCTAGGAAGTGCAGGATTCTGCCCGTCGGAGCACTGGTGGGACGTGCCTGCCCTTGTGAGGCTGAAGAGATTGGGGCTGGGGGATCTGGGGCCCAGAAGGAAGAATTGGGGTTCCCGAGGACTCTTCTTCTGCCCTGGCTTGGCCGCCCCGGAGGCGTGGCGACAGCTCCCCAGCCCTGCCTGGGAGGCCGCTGGGCGGGCAGCTGCATCTTGCAGTGTCTGTGCTGAGGCATCTGCTGGCCTACTCCTGGTGCCCCGTGGCCCTCTGCGGAGCTGGGGCGGAGACGGGCTGTTCCTGCAGGTTCCCCTGGGGCTGTCTAGGGAAGCAGGCTCAGGGCGCATGGGACACGACAGCATGCCTGCTGTGTGCCTGTGTTAATCCCCCGGCTTGTGCTGGAGAAGAACATCCAGCAGCCCCCGTCCTCAGTGCGGCGCAGCCTGGCAGGGCCTGCTTGTCCTTCCTTTGACCTTGCTGGGCGGGCGGGTGCCCTGCCTGGCACTTGTCCGCTGCTCACTTCTGTTCCCGGAGCCCGGGCTGGCCTGGGCTGTGCAGGCCTATGGGCAGCTGGCTCCAAGTCAGGCGCTTACCTCCCCCTCCCCTGTGTGAAACCAGACTGGTGCCCTGCGGCGTGCAGCACCTCCCCAGACAGGCTTCCTCTGGGCCCTGCGTGTTTACAGCCTCCTGCTAGTGGAGGATTGCACAATGGCCGGTGGGCGTGGCTCTTAGTGTCTGAGCGTCTGTGTGCTTCCCGTGACCCTGGCTGGGCTGAAACCTGGGGTCCCCTCTGTCTGCCAGCCCTGGGGATCCCGGCTCTGGGTCCCACATCCCATAGTGACCGTGGAAGGAGCAGTCACTGGGGCTGCCCTGCCACCTCCAGGAGCAATCTGGCTGGTGTGCTGAGGGGAACAGGCCCCCTTGCTGAGGGGGCAGAGGTAGCGTCGTGGAAAGAGCCCTGCCTGGAGGCTACATCTTGTGTCCACCCCTGTGTCCCCAAAAATGAGCCACAGCTGTCCAGTGCGCGGATTCAGCGGGCTCTGTTCAGCGGGCTTTGGCTGGCTGGAAGCAGTGACTTCCCGATGGGTATGGGGCCGAGAGACCTGGCCTTGGGGGCGGGTGGGGGGTCTGGCCCTCCCTTGCGGCGTGTGAGCGGCAGGGGCTTTGCGAGGGAGCGGAATGGGATTGTGCCTGGCGTGGGGGTGGGGGTGGAGATCTGCAGGCCCTTTGCGCGAGAGAAGCATCGTGCACGCGGCATGGGATACAGGCTCCCTGCTAGGCACAGGAGACCTGTTCTTGTGCTCTCCACGCAGCAGAGCGCCTGCCCCCGACCTCTCCCCCTCTTGGTGTGGGTTTATCCCCCCGCCCATCCCTGCTGGGCTGCCCAGGGTCCGGCCCTTCCTGCCTGGTCGGCAGTCTCGCTGGGCCTCCCGCGGGACGGACGGCTGATGTGTCCGTGTCTCTGTGCCAGGCATTGCCGCAGCTGTTGCACTGAGCCGCTCTGCAGCCCGCCTGGGACGATGAAGCTCTTGGAGAACTCAAGGTTTGAAGCAATAAACTCTCAGCTGACCGTGGAGACAGGAGACGCTCACATCATTGGCAGGTGAGTACTGTCAAAGGTTGCCTCCGTGCTTCCCCAGAGAGGCGCCGCCTCTTCGCCCGCCCTTCCCATGGCGCAGAAAGGCCCCAGGCAGGGAGAGCTGGGGAGCTGCCTCCCCGGAGAAGGCGTAACGCTAGGGTGGCTCCAGCCCCAGGAGAGCGTTGAACGGTGCTGTCCAGGTAACTGTGTCCCTGGGGTGGAAGGAACCTTCCGGTCTTTGCTCTCGGCCCCTGCCCAGCAATCTGTGAAGCTCCGCCTGCCATGGGGGTCTCGGGCACACAGCTCGACTTTCTGCTCCCGGCTCCCTGCAGTCACCGGGGTTCGCTGCCTCCGCTCCGGCCGGCTGCCCCACCTAGCAGAACTGCTGCTCTGAACAGCTTGGCGGGCGAGTGGGATGGGGAGGGGCCTGAGTCCCGCCAGCCCCACCTTCCACTCGATGCAGCAGAGGGGGAGAGCGGATTTGGGACCCAAAGGCTGCCGCTGTGCTCCCGTCCTTAGCACCTCTGCCCGCCTTGGTGCCACTGTTTGCCTTGGAGGTCCTGCTCCTGTCAGAGGGAGGAGGCTTGGCAGAGGGACGTGGGGCAGGGCTGCCCTCGCTCTGGCTCTCCAGGTGTGTGCACAGGAGGTTTATCCGAGCGATGGCTCTCCCCGGCCACTCGGCTGGCCCTTGGATGCGCAGAGGCAGACTGAGCCCCGGTGGCTCCTTTCTGAGCCCTGTCTGTTGGGCGGGGCAGAGGTGCCAGGCCAGCTCCTTGTGCGGCAGAGGCGAGTGTGGGGTTTCGGTGGAGCTCGTGGGCTCCCTGGCTCTCCTGCTGCCACGGGTCCTGCACCGTCCTCCCTTTGAACTGTTCTAGTGGGCAGAGCCTCAGCCTGGCCGCTCTGTGCCGGGAAGAGCCGTCCGCTCGCCGGGGCGCTCTGAGCTCGTCGGCTAGTGGCTTCCATTCGGCAGGGGCGGGGGCAAGTGGGGGAGGGTCATCTTTGCTGCAGCACGGGCACCTAGGCTAGTAGGCAGCTTGGTTGCTGTCAGCTGGGCCGGGCTCTGAGAAGGCTTCCCCTGCCTGGTGCTGTGTGCCCACGGGGCTCAGCAGCTGCACTCCCCCCTCCTCCCTCCCCCCCCCCGCGAGCAGGCTCTGGTGGTGCCGTGCCCCTGGCCAGCCTGGTGCTGGTTCGGGGCAGAGGGCTTGGGGAGCCCCCTTCTCTCTGCATCAAGGACTCCAGCTCCGCCCCTGCAGCACTGGCGGGGGAGCCGTGGGGAGCTCTCCCGATCGGGGTTCCAGATCTGGGGCCGCCTTGGCCACCTGGGGCTGGCCTGAACGTGATGTTTGGGAGTCGAGCTCCGAGTGGCCATGGGGCTGGCTGGCGTTGCCCAGCAGGGTGGGTTTGCTCCCAGTCTGTCTGGAGCTGGCTGGACTGCTCGCATGGGAGGGCCCAGCCTGGCTCAGGCCAGGTCTGTATTGGAGCCTGCCCCACTGAAACGAAACGATCTTGCTGCACCATGCAGAAACCTAACACAGAATCCCAGAGCTGGGAGGGACCGCCAGAGGCATCGAGTCCAGTCCCCTGCTCCCGGCTAGCCCATCCCTGACAGGTGTGTGTCCAGCCTGCTCTTAGAGATCTCCAGGGACGGCGATTCCACAGCCTCCCTCTGCAACGTATTCCAGGGTTTCACTGCCCGACAGGCAGGACATTCTTCCTAACGTCCAACCTACAGCTCCCTGGCTGCAGTCTAAGCCCACTGCTGCTTGGCCTGTCCTCAGAGGCCAAGGGGAACGATATTTCTCCCTTCTCCTCGTGACACCCTTTTAGATACCTAAAAACCTCTCTCATGGCCCCGCTCAGGCTCATGCCTGGCCTGCAGGCCCCAGCAGCACGCTTCCTGCTCACATGCTTAGCGCCTGGGAGCCCTGCCAGTGCCCGGCTGTAACTTCGGGCTGGAGGCGGCAGCTACTTGAGCCTTGTCTCCCAGCTCCTGCTCTAGTGACCACTGGCAGAGTGTGCAGCTCACTCACAGGGCAGCCAGGAGGGGTCTGCCCAGGATCGCCAGAGGGCCTGTGGAAGTGTGTCCAGAAACACATGGCATTGAACGTGTGTCTATCCCCGCTCCGCTTGAGCCCAGACAGTGCAGCCAGGAAGTGACAAGAATTGAAAGTGAAACTGATTGGCTGGACAAATGCAAAGTGCTCCGCTTGGGGAGGAACAATCCCTTTCACACAGACAGAACAGGAAGCGACTGTCTTGGAGGGAGCCCTGCAGAAAGGGAGCCAGGGGTCAGAGTGGATCACAAGCTCAATATGAGTCAACAGGCTGACACTTGCAAAAAAAAAAAAAACAGCAAATGTCATTCTGGGCGGCATTAATAAGAGTGTTGTGAGCCAGACACGAGAAGTCATTCTTCTGCTCTGCGCTGATCAGGCCTCAGCTGGAGCGTTGTGTCCAGTTCTGGGCTCCACGTCTCAGGAAAGATGTGGAGAAACTGGAGAAGGTCCAGAGAAGAGCAACAAAAATGATGAAAGGTCTAGAGAACATGAGCTCTGAGGGAAGAGTGAGCAAATTGGAATAGAGAGGTAGCCGTGTTAGTCCTGTTTTTTGTTTCAGCTAGACTAGACTATGTAGCACTTTAAAGACTAACAAGATGGTTTATTAGGTGATAGCTCATCGCCTAATAAACCATCTTACTAGTCTTTGAAGTGCTACATAGTCCTGTTTTTTGTTTGAACAAATTGGGTGTGTTTAGTCTAGAAGAGAGGAGACTGAGAGGGGACATGACAGTTTTCAGGTACCTAAAAGACTGTTACTAAGAGGAGGGAGAAAAATTGTTCTCCTTAACCTCTGAAATAGGACAAGCAGCAATGGGCTTCAACTGCAGCAAGGGAGGTCTAGGTTGGACATAAAGAAAAACGTCCTGCCTGCCAGGGTGGTTACACCTGGGAGTAAGTTGCCTGGGGAGGCTGTGGAGCCTCCTTCCCTGGAGATGTCTAAGAGCAGGTTGGACAGACACCTGTCCGGGATGGGAGATGGTGCTGGGTCCTGTGGCGAGGGCAGGGACTGGACTGGATGCCGCTAGTGTGCTGTGATTCGAAGATGGAAAGGCAGAGAGGAAGGAGTGTTGTCGCAGGGCCAGGGCCATGCGAGATCTGCCCGGTCTCAGCGTTGGGGTCCCGTCAGCGGCGTGTCTGCACAGCGAGGGCTCTGCGGCTGAGCCATGGCACAGGTGCTTCAGTCATTCATCTACCTCCGATGGGCGGTAGCGCGGTCGCCTGACCGGTTCTTCTGTGTTTCGGGGGTAGCCGACCGCACTCTGGGTGCAAAAGCTTCAGTCCTGAGCAGTGCCCCTAAGTCAGTGTCACTGGTAAGCGAGTCCCGGCCTGAGGCTGATTTCGGAGCTGAGGATGGCTGGGTGGGGAGAAGAGCCGGCATTTCCTTGGGCTGCAGATCCACCTCAACACAGCTCCCCTGCTCCTGAGGGCTCGGAAGCCGCCTGAGCCTGTCGGGCCTTTAGGCGGTCCTCGGAGTCGCTTTCATAGTTCTCTGGCCTCCACTGGGCCGGGGGCCGAGAGCAAACTGTCCCCGGTGGCCAGGCCCCTGCCAGGCCAGCGCCCTCCTCTGCCTCCCAGGCTTGTGTCTGTGCCCCCCCTCGCACTGCCGACTCCCCGGCGTCCCTCAGGCCTCTCTCACCCCGGGCCCTGCCAAGGCAAAGGGTGCGGCACAGCACCACGGATATCCTTCCGCCCTTGGGCTGGCCTGGGAAAGGGACCCACAGCTGCCCCAAGAAGGGGCTTCCAGCCACAGTGGGAGAGCCCTGCCCAGCACATGTGACGTGGCAGTGGCTGGCTGGTCGCTCTTGCCCGGAACCAAGGGCAGCGTTGGCTAGTTGCCCCTGGTGGGGACGGTGCGCAGGAGGGGCCGTTCTGAGCCCGTCGCTGGCAGCAGCTGAACTTCCTGCCCCTCAGTTCTGAGCCCTCTGTGCCCTTGGCGAGGCGGGCTGGGGGCACGTGGGCATGTTCCCATCAGTTTTCTGTTCAGCCTCGCCCCGCGCACTCCAGCCCTGGTGGCCAGTTCTGCAGGGTGCTGCGGGGGCCCCCTTCGCTATGGCTATCGGGATTAAGGCCCGTTGCGCGGTTAGGCTACCTCTTAGGCAAGGTTTGGCCAGTTTCAAGTAGCCGGATTTCAGTTAGAACCCAGAGCACAGGTGCTTTCGTTACCCACCTTTCCACAGTGAGAACCAGAGCCCGTGTTTCCCATCACCTCACACAAGCGCTGTCGTGCGGGCTCACGACTGCCCAACGTGCACGTGTACAGTCTTGTGCGAGAAGTAGCTACGCTGGCGACGCGAACCGTGTGTGGCCTTGGTGGCTACCCGCCCCTCACACAGGGCTGTCTCTTGCAGGATTGAGAGCTACTCCTGCAAGATGGCGGGGGACGACAAGCACATGTTCAAGCAGTTCTGCCAAGAGGGCCAGCCACATGTCCTGGAAGCCCTGTCGCCCCCGCAGACCACGGGAATCAGCCCCAGCAGGTAGGCTGGCCCTCCGCCCTGGCCGCGCGGGGAGCCCTGGAGGAAGCGATCGGCTCAGCAAAGGCCGCTGTTGAATTGTGGGGTAGCCCCAGGCGTTGCGGCTGCTCTCGGCCCGCTGCCCACAGGCAGCCTGGGGCTAGTGCTCTCTCCCCCCCAGCCTTCCGCTGAGATGCAGCCGTGCATGCTGGTCCAGTGGGCGCCCAGCGCGGCGCTCTGGCGTGCCCAGCCTGGCGAGCCGGCCTTCGGGTGGGGGTGCGTGCACAGTCCCCCCATCTCGCACTCCGCAAAATGCCCCCCTCCTCCCCAGGGGGCAGGCCCTGTTTGCTGGGCTCTGGGAATGTCCCGGGAGCTCTTTCCCTGGGGGTGGGGCGGGGCTGCCGCTGGGCGACTGGGAGCAGCTGTCTGCCTCACTCCCTTGTGTTTGCAGGCTCTGCAAGAGTCAGAGTGGGGACGAGGAGGGGCCCCTGAGTGACAAGTGCAGCCGCAAGACCCTCTTCTACCTGATCGCTACGCTCAACGAGTCCTTCCGGCCCGACTATGACTTCAGCGCCGCCAAGAGCCACGAGTTTAGCAGGGAGCCGAGCCTCAACTGGGTACGGGACGGCAGCGTGGCCGGGGGCGTGGGTATCTCGGGACTAGCTCCCTCCAGGTGTGCGGGGGGCCTCGGGCCCGGCCCTGGGGTTGAGAATCATAGACTCAGAGCACTAGAACGGGAAGGGACCTCGAGGCATCGAGTCCAGTCCCCTGCCCTCACAGCAGGACCCAGCACCATCTAGCCCATGCCTGGCAGGTGTGTGTCCAACCTGCTCTTAGACAGCTCCAGGAGATTCCACAACCCCCCCCCCCCCCCCCCCCCCCCCCCCCCCCCCC
>CM057846.1:770637-800231 GCA_030068395.1 Apalone spinifera
AAGTTTGACTACATTTATTTCAGAAGCATTTTGGCTGTAGAGCAGTGTTATTCCAGCAGAATTGAATAAAATAGCAGGCCCAAAGGCTATTGAGGCATTTCACAATACCTTGAATAGCATTTGGGAGGAAGAGGAAATGCCACAAGACTTCAAAGATGCTGTTATTGTATCACTGCTTTAAAAACAAAAGCAGCAAAGCTCACTGTAGAAACTAAGAGACATTTGTGTCTCTTGTACGGCATGGAGAATACTAGCTCACATTCTGCTGAGCAGGCTCATTGCGAACATAGCTGAGAAGAATCTGCCAGAAGTGCAGGATGAGTTCAGATCTGATCGCAGTAGTATGGACGTAATCTGTGTCAAAAGACAAGTCCAGGAAAAATGTTTAGAGCAGAACGTAGCAGTTTTCATTGACCTGACCTAAGCTTTTGATACAGTCAACAGAGTTTTTGAGGAATAGCCCTGTACTCTCTAAGCTGCCCAGAATGGTTCATACAAATCATCTGTCTGTTCCATGCAAGTGCTCATCGGTGGTGACTCATCTGATGCATTTGAAATCTCAACTCTAGTGAAACAAGATTGCATACTTGCTCCGCTGCTGTTCAATTTCTTCTTTGCCTTTGTCCTCAGCCATGCCACAAGAGACTTGGTTCCGGGCATATCCACTACTACCTTGATGGCTCCTTCTCCAAGACCAAGATGCTCAAGAGACTTCCCTTGATGGCCCTCAGATGTGACACTCTTCAGTCATTGCTGATAGATTTTCTGACGCATCCTAGCTCTTTGGCCTCACCTTCACTATCGGGAAGACAGGGGTGTTTTTCCAACCAGCACTTCATTCCAATGTCCCAGTTCCAAACATCTTCATCCAAGGCACAGTATTGAGAAATGTGTATCAGTTCATGTATTTGGACACCATAATCTGGAGTGTTGGTTCCCTTGATAAGGAAATTGCATCCAGAATTAGTAAAGCAAGCCAGGCCCTTGACTCACAAATGCTGTGTTGGTTAAGGACTTTTACTAGAGTGTCTCCACTAGACATATTAGATAGTGTGTAATTGAATAGTTGTATAACCGCATCAGTTTTTAGCGGTTACACAACTATTCGGTAATCTCTGGGGGCTAGTAGCCAGTGCACTCCAGGCAAGCCCCTGTCACCTTGTGCTCGTGCCTCGGAGGCAGCAGTGCAGGGTGGCAGCAGCCTGTGTCTGCAAGAGCCCCAAGGTCCCTGCAGACGGAGCAGCCTGTGTCTGTGGGGAGCTCAGCCCTCCGTGAACAGAGGCTGCTTCATGGCAGCCTCCCCTAGCCCTCCCCCTCCTCTGATAGAGGCAGCAGCATGGGCAGGGGGCAGGCGGAGCTGGTGCTTGTGGGGAGCCAGGTAGTGCTTGGTGGGAGGCAGAAAGGGAGGGGCAGGTGGCTCGCCAAACTTATCAGCTCCCACCTGCCTCCCACGCCCACACTGCTGATAGAGAGGCAGCAGATGGAAAGGCAGGCAGCTTTATGGGAGCCGATACATGCAGCGAGCCGATTTCAAAGCTGGCTTCTTGTATCTACCGGCTTTCGCCTGCCCCCCTCACCCTTTGTGCTGCTGCCTCTCTATCAGGGGTGGGGATGGGCAGCTCCATGGGATCCAGTGTTTGTGGGGAGCCGGCCTAAAACCTGGCTCCTCATGGGTGCCAATTTCCCCCTCCCCCACCTTCCCCTGCTGCCTCTGATACAGAGGCAGGAAGCGGGGGGAAACATGTCTAGTCGACAGGCTTATTGGTTAATCATGAAGTCATCTACATGTTGATATCTCCACTAGGGATGTGATTGGTTAACCAGTTAACTGGTGGGCTGGAGGATCCCCCTGTTTGCTGCGAGCAAGGTGCCTGCTCCATACCTGCAGAACCTGCTGTGGGTAGGGGTGCTCCAGCCTAGCCAGAGCAGTCCCCACTCATAGCAGGGGGGCCCCTACAGCCCAGCTGGGTCAAAGTAGCCTCCCTGCCTGCCCTTGATTATTCGGGATATTACATCCTTAGTCTCCACCAAAATGAAGATTTTACAGTGTAATGGTTCTAATAGCCTGTATGAATCCGAGACTTGGACTCTTTATATACATTAGACAATGTGAGCAATTTCATGTGTGCTCCCTCTGCTCAATAAGAGTATTTGCTGGCAAAATTTCAACTGAAGAAGCGGGCTGTGCCCCCGAAAGCTCATGATACCAGCTTAATTTTTTGTTAGTTTCTAAGGGGCTGCTAGACTATTTGTTGTTTTTAAAGTTTTTTCAGTTATAGACTAACACAGCTACCCCTCTGAAACATTTACTGGCAAGACCGGGTAACTAGTATTATAGTCCTTGAGAGAATGGACAGAGCCAGCGTTGAGGAAGTGCTGCTGAGAGCACGATTTAGGTAGACTGGACATGTCATCCGAATGGAAGACAACCCTGCTACCCACACAAGATCTGTTTTGGGAGACAGTGAAGGCAAAAGAAAGATGTCCTCCATATAAGCACTTCAAAAATAACCTGAAGAGCAGTCTCCAGTTAGCTGGCATTAGCCTCAAAGAACTCACGGGCATATACGGAATGGCCAGCATGCTTTGTCAGTAACCGGTCGTGCCAAACCAAACTCATTTCCTCCTTTAACTGGCTTACTGGGTGCGTGCACAACTTGTTGAAGGACCGCACTGAAAGAGTATATCAGTAGTTCACTGTCCAAGCTGGGGATGTGTTTCTGGTAGAGTCCAGCGGGGGTCAGTCCTGGGTTGGGTACTAGATTTTCAGTAATGACTTGGATAATGGAGTGGAATTTTTATAAAGTGAAGCCATGTTGAAAGGGGTTGCAAGCACTTTGGAGAATAGTCTTAGAAAGCAAAATGATCTTGAGAAATTGGAGAATTGATCTGAAATGGAGATGAAATTCAATAATTAATGACCAGTGCAAAGTACTACACTTAGGAAGGAAAATAGCAAATGCACAAGCCAAAAAGAGAAGCAGCTGGCTGCGTGGTAGTACTGCTCAGAAGGATCTGGGGGCTAAAGGGGATCTCACATTTAATATAAATCAATAATGGGATGCAGTTGCGAAAGACTAATATGACCCTGTGGTGTATTAATAGGAGTGTTGGATGTAAGACCCGGGAGGGGAACTTGATACTGGTGAGGCCACAGCTGGGAGCACAGGGTCCAATTCTGGGTATCACACTTTGGGGACGATGTGGACAAACTGGAGACTATTCAGAGGAAGCCAATACAAATGAAAAAAGGGTTAGAAAACCTGACTTATGAAGGGAGGTGTTTTTAAAAAAAAAGTCATGTTTAGTCTTGAGAAAAGAAGACTGTCCTTGTTACAGTTTTCAAGCATGTTATCTGATTATCATTCTCTTTCTAATAATCTTCCTCTGTCCACTGAAGGTAGGAGAATCCTACGGAAAGGTAGAGTTAAATTTCCCCTCCGACCCCGGCCTTGGAATCTATGGAGAGGACATTTTGTATTATGCAATCATTATTCATTTTCTGGTTCTAATGTTGTGTGCAAGAGCTACGATTTCCCACAGCAGAGTTGGTTATATTTCCATGATGGGCACAGTATTTCCTATACATAAGGGCTGTGTCTAGACTGGCATGATTTTCCGCAAATGCTTTTAACGGAAAAGTTTTTCCGTTAAAAGTATTTGCGGAAAAGAGCGTCTAGATTGGCACGGATGCTTTTGCGCGAAAGCACTTTTTGCAGAAAAGAATCCATGCCAGTCTAGACGCGCTTTTGCGCAAGAAAGCCCCAATCGCAGTTTTAGCCATCGGGGCTTTTTTGCGCAAAACAAATCTCAGCTGTCTACACTGGCCCTTTTGCGCAAAAGGGACTTTTGCCCGTACGGGAGCAGCATAGTAGTTCCGCAAAAAGAACTGATTTCATACAGTAGGAAGTCAGTGCTTTTGCGGAAATTCAAGCGGCCAGTGTAGACAGCTGGCAAGTTTTTGTGCAAAAGCAGTCGCTTTTGTGGAAAAACTTGCCAGTCTAGACACAGCCAATGTGTTAAAAGCGTCTTGGGCTGGAAGGCATTATATAACTGAGGGAGCCTAGGAAGAAAAAGAAAAAAAGTGTGTTGACTTATTGGCCTTGGAACTTGGCCCTCCATCTTTGATCCAGAACCACTTCTTTAGCTCGCTTTGTAGATGGTTATATTTGTTTCTAGGATAAATGCATTGAAGGATACTTGATAAATTGGGAGTGTTTTGGTGCACTTGTGAAACTTACAAGCTTCATTCATTTTCCTTTTAAATTTTTTTTCCTTCTCCCTCCCAGTTTAAAGCAAGCTTGTATTCTCTGAAATGGCAACAACCGGCCAAACACAGGAGGGGAAGCTCAACCGTTGTCACTTACGCAGTATAGGCCGCAAAGCTTCTGTCTCCGGTGTTGCAGAGCTTATCCAGTGAGTACTCTGTCAGACTCTTGGGCAGCTCTTGGGCTGCTCTGCTTAAGAATGAATACTGTGTGCTAGCATTTGTATTTTACAGGCTGTGTTCCATGTTAAATACAAGTGGTGATGATTTTATGAGACTAACTTGTAATGGTGCGAGTCTGATTTGGTAGAATATGTTCTTAGTTTAGTTTAACATTATTAATAGTAGCTTTTATGTTTTGATTGGCTTTCTTAGTTTGAAACTTGTAACTCTATATTTTTTAACTGTATTAAATGTCTATCAATAAGCAATATGGGTTCCAGAACCTTTTAAGGGCCAGGATTGGACACCAGCAGATGAACCTAAAAGCCAGACCAGCGTTCCTTACAAATCTTTAGTTTTCACATCTTATTTGGGCAGTTTTGACTTTGCTACTTGGAGTATTTAAGAGAAAAGTCTTGACACTGTCTGTGCAGTGGGTTTTTTGTTGATTATTTCCCCCCAGATGTATACGCTTATTTTGTATAAGTCGAATCTCTCGTCTTTTTTGTTTTCTGTTCCCAATTTCACTATGTTCCTTTTGTATTATGATTTCTGTGCCCCCAGTGGTGTTCGACTCCTTCTCCTATGTTTCCTGTGAATTTAATTTTTTAGCTGTTCACTCCTTTTTTTTAGATCATTGATAAAAATGCTATATAAAATCAGTTGAAATGTCATGTTCACAATACTCTATGGACTTCTTCAAATGCAGAGTACCTCTTATTTCCCTCCTCACCCGTTGGGCTCTTTTAATGTATGTTAAGTTGGGCATCCAAAGATCAGGACTCCCATAATCACACGTTGCTTTTGGAAATGTTAGCACATGTGTTCTCTGAAACCACTCCCTCCTATGCTGAGTTAATTTTGCTCTATGTTTCTTCTCTGGTAGCAACAGAAAATGACAATACATTATTCCAACTGTCATTCAGTTGATGGACCTTGGAAATTCTATTGCACCTATTTGATGCACTGAGATGTATTGTCTTCAGCTTCTTGTGAACATACTGCTTTCCATGAAATCTTGACTTCTGCAGAAGAAGCTGTTACAGAGAAAAAGAATCTGACTTTTTAAACTTTGTTTAAAGTTTTTTTAAGGCAGTTACCTTGATTGGAAGAAACAAAGATGTTGTGGACTATTTCATCAGTTGTCCAGTTTCAGAGAGAAGAGATTACATGTCCCGGACTCATGCCAGAGTGATTCGAACCACTAATACTTACAGACTTGTGGATTCCAGTTTGACGGGCGTTTACGTCAACGATGTTAGAATCAGTGGTGAGTTTAGAAGGAAAACATTCAAGGGCATCCAGAGGAATCTTGTGTATTCCTCTTTAGGTTCACATGCTAGGATGTACATATGTATTTGATACTTATTTAACGTTTATATTATAGTTTCTTTATTGAATGAGGTAATACATCCAACAATAGTTTTGAACTTTTGAAAAGAATGGTAAACATGTGTAACGATGTATAATTTTTTTGTTGTACATTTTCAGGTTCAGTTATCTTGCAGGAAGGAGATACTGTTACCTTCGGACACCCTGCAGGGAATGATATCAAGCCTGGAACACAAGTTCGTCAGCCAAATTCAGAATTTTACTTTCTGGTACGTTTTATTCCTTCTTTAAGCTGTTGCAAGAGTAGCTAAAGCATGGATTCATGTTGTTACACAGGGCAGCTTGTGGCTACCCTCTTCTTAATAGAAGGCAGGCCCCATTTTGATCCAGATGTTTTCATTTCCAGCTGGATGGGGGTAGCTGTGATCTGATCCACCTTACATCAGTTTAGTGTAGCCCTTGTGCTGCTGGCAGGGTCCCATCAGCAGGCCAAAGTTATAGAGTCTTCTGTTCTAAGTAATGATACTGAAGAGAACTCCCAGAAGCTTAGTATCCTGATACCTTTGATTCTTTCAGTACACCAGTAGAGCTGTTTATGCTACAGCGTCTGGGAATGGGACATATACTTAAAGGTTACTGCAGAAAACTAACTTGCATTCAAATTGGAAGACTTGAAAAAACTTGACTTCCTGTAAGTCTGAAAGCTGACATCTGTTAATCAGCAGTACATGATGCATTTGAAAAGGAAGTAGGCCTCCTCATTTTAGACTCCTGGACCTTGAATTCAAATGAGTTATCTGAGGCTGTGTTTCAGATAACTGTTTCACTTCTGTTTCAGTTTGAACATTGTTACTGTGGGATCGATCAACTGCAAAGTGCCTGTAGAGAGATGAAGAATTTGCTACCACAGGTGAGGGCAAAGCATGGGAAAAAGAAATTACTGGTCGTATTGACGGTATTTCATCTGACAAACAATGATCCTTTTCTCAGCAAAGAAAACTGACAGTGGAAATATGTGAAATGCTTTCTGACCTCCTGAATCAGTTTCCCCACTCATTTCAAGAGTCATGCTGTTTGCGTTCAGTAAACAAATGTGAAAGGGTTCAGAAAGATAAGATCCAGGCCCAGTATGGTTTACATTTTAGACAAGATACAACGAATGACAGCAACAAACAAAATGGAGATTTGGGGAAGGAAGGACAGTGGTTACAGAAATGTCATTGTGTTTTTTTACATGCATGTCTTGAAGATTGTTATAGTGAACACATCATATAAATTAAAAAAAATACCTATTGTCTGTATACATTCCTTGATCCTGCCTTCACCAAACACTGCTCCACCCTTCCCTCCACCTCTCCCAACTTGCTGAATTCCCTCGGATCACTCCTGCACCCCTTCTAAATACTTTCAAGGGTGCCTATGGTGGCTAGACAGAACGAGAAATAGGTGCTACTGGAACTTGTACCCGTTTATAAAAACCAGCACTGACTACACTTGGAGGGCAATACATTTCAGTATCTCAGTCATAAAACTTGGGTCACCGCCTATGTATGGAAAAGAAAGCTTTTTATATGCCCTCCAGTCACGAATTGTGCCTCCTTAACGTGCAGTAATATAGAAGGGGGAGTGGTAGTGGGTGGCAGTGGTATATATATGAAATGTCAAATCAACCATGCCACGTGGATTTCTGTTCTTACACTTAATATGTGAAACCAAAGTTCATTCCTTTTCAATTATTTATACTTAGCATTTTGTGGTGCTGACTCTTATCTCCTTTGTACAGATTCAGTTACCACTGCTGGCGACTCCTGAAACACCACAAATGTACAATTCAGGTTTGGAGTTCAAGAAAAACGTTGGCCTTCCCATTATATCCCAGCTGATACAGACTTCTCACGTAGACCCAAGTAGTGGAGCTGAATCTAAATCTAAATCTAGCACATGCTATGGTGCTGTGCAGCCTTCCACAGTCACTGTGAGTCTGCCATTAACACCAGCTGGTTCGGTGTTGTCTTCAGCTAAATCTCTGTGTAGAAATCCCTTTAACGTGACTTCAAATAAATCAGAAATGCCTGCAGCATCTACATCAACTGCTGCAATGCCAGATACGTCACCTGATTCTCAGATTGTACGTTCTGCTTCACCCGAATATGCCCCTGGGAATAGTTCAACAATCACCGCAGAGCCTTCTCAGCAGAGTGTCTTTGAAATTGCACAGTCTTGTTTGTTTCGAGAAAACGGTGCAAGGAGAGCAGAACTAGATAATTCTGACTTTTTCTGTGTGAAACCAAGTGAAGACCATGCACACTCATCCGGAAGCATGTCACAGTTTTACAGACCATTCCTGGAAGAGAGACAAGCCAGCGGTGAAATAGAGAGACAACCTCCTGATGCAGTGTGTTATAATCTGGAACCTTCACCACCTTTTCCTCGCTCTAGTGATACCATAGAGACATGTGACAGTAGCCAACATAGAAGAACATTTGTCAGAGCTGGTCTTCTTGATAACAGTCTAAAGTTTTCAGATCCTTTTCAGATAGAAACTGGAAGCCACCTTGATCCCAAGACATTAGCTGCTGTAGCCAATAAGTCAGTGCTTGGAAGTTGTGCAAACGCTGATGATGACGAAGAGCTGATGGAGCTCGACATTATTAGCAGCTCTAAAGAAACAGCTGAACATGAAACTTCTGAGAGTTCAGAAACCAGCATTCAAATGCAAGTCAGAGAAGTGATAAATGAAGCTGTGAAAAGTGCTCAGGTGCCATCAGTCAGTGATTATATGGAGAATTCAATGGAAAAGGAAAGTTTGACGGAAGAACAGAATGAGTATGCGTTGGAGCAGCATCATGTTGATGCTTGTGTGTATGGAACGCCACCTGCTGCTGCAGCTGTTATTGGTGCTGAGACTTGTGAATACCATTCAAAGAGAAAGGGCCATTGTCACGTAAATCGCCTTTCAGAATCAGTTACTGTTGAAAATTGTTCAGAAAACAGTGACTGTGTGACAATAAACAGAGTTCCAGAAGACATTGCTCTGGGTAGAGATCCAGATAGTGGGTTTCCTGCAAAAGAAGTAGTGAGTCCAAAGAAGCTTGTGAATGCAGCTGATGTAGAAGAGCTGGATTTGCTTCCTGAAACTGTTATGGCCATAGACGGAGCTCGGGAAGCAAGCATGCCATTTGTGCCAGACTCAGAACGTCCACATAGTGTTTGGCATTCTGAGATAAAAAACGAGATCTGCAAAGATGAGCTGACTTCAGTTATAAAGGAAAACAGCCTCATGCCAAATGAGAAAGCAGTACAAGAAAGTAGTGATATTGTAGAAAGGGACAGTTGTTCCTTGGCTGACAGAGAGTCGGAAACTCAGAAGCCTGACACTACTGTAGACATTCAAGAAGGAGCTGATCCTAACAATGATAGAATCATGACTATATCAAACAGAGAATTGGGACTACATAGAGATCATGTTTTTGAGGATAAGATGCAAAATGCTTTAGATCAGGACTACGCACCTTCAGACACTGGGATAATGAACCTAGACTATGAGGACTCTTCTGATGGTCATAACATTCTGACAATGTGTGCAGCAAAAGAAATGTCTGCTTGTGAGAGTGCTGTTGGTTCTGCTAAATCCCAAGAAAATGAAAATGAACTTGTCAGTGGAGTTGCCTTATTCCAGAGCCGTGTTACAGAACAAGTTGTCTCGAGAGCCAGTGGAACAAAGATTGTCCAGTATCTGGATGTGCTTCATCCAGAAGAGGAGGAATCATCAATGGATTCTCATGTGGTAGTGGATGGGCTTGTAACCAAGATACTGAAAAACAATGCAGAGCCCACAGCACCCGAGAACTTGCCCTCGTGTGCACAGTATATCTCAGATTATCATGTACATTCTCCTTCTAAGGACCATATCCTATCTGAAGATACACACTTGGAAGATGTAACTTACGATTCTTCCTGTAATGGTGTGCCGTCATCTTCCGAATCTTTGCACAGTGAAATCTCCCCACCCCAACCATCTCCAAAGGAAGAAGAGGAAACATGTAATTCAGAGGCAGTTGTCAAACCTTTGAGTGGAACACTTTGCAGTTTGCAGGCCACAGTGGTAGAAATGATTTCTCCTGAGTGTCCTTGCAGGTATGAAGACTCTGGAGCTTTTGCGTCTGCCAAGAGGTCCAACAGTGAAACAGTGAACCAAGAAATTAACATCCAGCCATTGTCTCAAAATGAAACTGAAACATCTGTCAAACAGAAACCACGCAATAAGGCAAATACTTCTCATGCCACTCTGTGTATAGAGTCTGAAGGCTTTCATTCAGACCATGAATGTCCGACTACCTCTGTATCTAGAAAAGGTGTGCCACACGAGGTTATTGATTTTGGTATCAATGATATACATGTGGAAATAAGTGCTTCTGAAGAGGATGAAAAGCAAGCAAATAGGAATGTAACGATGGATAGTCATGTTGGACACGGAGACAAAGATGAGAGTGAATCGAAGATGGATTCCATGGATACAGAAGCGAGGATCTCTTCAGTTACCAATTATATTGAAGGATCAGGTGCAAAAGTGGGAACTCAAAGTAGGCTAATAAATGAGAGAGAAATAAACTTACTGCCTACAGAGACTGCTGTAAATGGAAACAAAAATAGTGTGTCAAAGAATAGTATCTGTGAGGAGGAAGTAAACGTGTCTATGGATATTAATTTGAATAGTCAACAGTTTTCAGAGCCCTATAAAAATACCATACAACATAACGATGCAAGTGAAAATTCCTGGAAAGAGTTCTCTGAACCAACGGAGGTAGATTCCATAGCAAAGAAAAAGCTTTCTTCCGAAACCTTTGAAGAAAAAATGGTATTTGTAGCTTCATGTTCTTCTCCAGATAAAGTGACACTTTTTGAAAAAACAGAGAAATTGGTAGAGGTGATAAATACTGAGCCACCGATTGATGTAGGTGAAGAACTTATAGATGAGGGTATGCTACAGGAGAGTGACTGCACCCCTGAGGGAAAGACGTCTCCATGGAAAGAAGAGGACCAGTCATATGTCTCAGTGGTTGAAAGAGAATTGGAAGAAAACACAAACACCAACTGTATTAAAACAATTGAAGTCTTTGCCAGCCATACTTTGGATTCCACTTCTAATCAGAGGAGTGATACTGATTGCCAGGAACTGAAAACCACTTGTTCAGTAGTGGATGATACAACACTGAGGGGGGAGCAGTATGATCAGTCAGCTAGTAACGAGAATACGTTTTATGAAAAGACAGATGAAGATAACGTTGAAAGCAAAGAGAAGATGAAAATACTTGGAGAGAGACATGACTCGGGAGCAGCTATTAATGATGGTATATTTGAACAAGGGACACATCTAGAAAAGGAAGATCTAGATAAAGAGATGGAGATTGTGGCAAACGTATGTGGTGAACAAACAAATCTTAATCACAGCAGCATTACTGAAGAACCCACCAACAGGCTGAAAGGAAATACAGCATCTTATTCTTTAGACTTAGAGGAAGGAAAAGCAAATTATCTTTCTCCATTATGCTTATCCAAACTTACTTCTCTAGTAGCGGAAAGAAGCTCGAACTTTAATGATTATTCCTGTTTGCAAATACAATCCCCTTGCTATGTGACTAAAAGGGAAATGGAAAACATTCCAGAACCTCTGAATGATTACAGCTTGCCTCAGAAGGACACCAGGAATGAAGAAGATATAAAGTTGAATGATGAAAATAGAGTTGAGGCAGTAAACCATAAATGGAGTATAAAATCAGTTACAGTGGAAAACGAATTTAAGCACAGTGATGCATGTTGCAATGAGTTGGATTTGGGAACATTGAATAATTGCCAAGAGGAAAATGAGAATTTTTCTGTCAGCTGTGCCCATTTGGCATTTCAACAGCAATCTAGTGCAGATGATGAACAGCAGGAGACCGATTCCCATGCCATGGAGTTCCAGCATTTGGACAGTAAAATAGACTGGAACTCCAAAGAGGATGCTATGAAACAATCACTTTATCCAAAGGACTTCATCATAAACAGTGGTTTGAAGAAGCTACGCGAACAAAATATGACTACTGAAATCTTGACACCGACTGGTTTGGAGAGGAGTGATCAAAAAAGTATATACCAAGAGGAAAGTGGGATCAAACTGCAAACTTCTGAATTGGACACACAACCATGCAGTGTAGACAGAAATGATTTTGCAGTTGGGAGGCAAGCTCTTGCATTTGAAAAGCCTGAATCTGCTAAAGAAAATATGAATGAAAACCTCATAAAGGAAACTGAAACTGACCCTATCGAAGGGTCTGAATCATTCAGTTCTGAGAAGCTGAATTTCTCAGATTCAGAAGTTGAAAAGGAAGAAGACAACAACATGAGAGCGAGAAATGGAACTGAAATGCAGTCTACTGGAAGCAAAATCCTGAAGGAAAGAGACACTGTTGTCTCTGATCCAAACAGTGTCTCTAGCAGCATTATTCTGCCTGCTGACCTGGACTGCAAACTAAAGAAAGATCAACTTGGCAGAGTGATGGAAACAGCTCATGTCAAATCAATGATAGATTCAGAAAAGTCAACAGACTTGAGTTTGGAAGAAAAGAGCTATTCTCTTTGCAATGCAGAATATGATCCAAGTGAAGTTAGAATTGCTGGACCTGAAAATTGTGGTACAGGTATGGTAGTTGGTGAATCCAGTCACTTAGTAAAAAACCCAACACTGAGAGAAGAAAAAACAGAGAACCAAGCAACTGCAGACTCTAATCTTGAGCCCTTATGTGGTTTGTATAGTTCTATAGAATTTCCCTGCGTACCAGAAAGCCAGAGTGAAACGGAAGCTGTGAAAGGCTATGCACAGGTTGATTTGAATAAGGGAGATGCACATTGTTCAGATGAACTTGTAGGAAATGTTGATTCTAATTCTGTCCAAGCCAGAAAATATCTAGAGGACAATCTGGAGCCTGAGAATAGCTTGCTGGATGATTGCAGTCAAGAATTAGATGGGGAGACACCATCTGTACCTTTTGGAGCTCTACAATCTGTTAAAGGCTCTCCGGTAAATGAAATGCTGGCCAGTCTCTGTGCAGAAAAAGATGACATTAATCAGAAGACAGAAACAGACGAACTGGTATATATGCAGCAAGAAAGCCAACACTCTGAATCCCTGAAATCCCAAGCAAACCTATGCCAGCCCACAGAAAGTGCAGACTTTTCTGAAGGCAGTAATGAAGGTTTAAATGTTTCAGAGTCTACATTTATGAACAGAATGGGCACTCATGAAGAGCAGAATGAAGCTCAGAATAAAAAGACAGACAAAAACAATTCTTTCAGAGCACTGAAAAGACACATCGATAGAGACAAATATTCTGAAACTTCACTTTCTGAAGATGAGCAGTGCTCCCAAAAGAGAATCTGCCCTTTGAGGTCTCTTGCCATGCAGGAGCCCGTATCTGAGCTGCCCAGGCCAAATGTAGCCTTATTTTCCACTCCCACTTATTTGAATGAGAAAACTATTCAGCACCTTAATGAAGTGGAGAAGGAAAATAGTAAAAATATTGCACGCTTGGTGAGAGAATTTTTTAAAAAAAGAAATGACCCTGAGAACTTGGTAAATGAAAACCCCAAACCTGAAACGTCTGTGCCGCCTATTGAAAGCAAAGTAGAAGACGACAGTAAATGTACATGTGTAGGTGAAATAGACAGTGATGGCTGGACAAGGAGAGATGGAAGCAATTTACGTCTATTGTCAAGTATTGCCCCTCAGGTAAATGGAAACCAGTCAGTGAAATTAATATCTGAGTCCCAGAGTCTCCCCCTTGACAGTCAGTTCAGGTTTAGTGAACTTGCTGCCAGTTCAGCAGATTCAGAGACTGGTGTACTACAAAAAGACGCAAGTCAAATTCCAGAAAGCCCAAGTGCAGATTCCCTGTCTGAAGAGGAACAGTTTCAGTCAAGGGTGTGTTTAGCCTTAGATAGTAAATATTTTTCTGCTAAATCGCCCCTGACATCCCCTGACATAGATTCTGAACAGAGCACCAAAGCAGCCAGCTTGGACTTCGTATTCTCTGACATATCGAATAGCTCTGTTGAAGGTGAGCATCATCTGCTTACCCAAAAAGTAAATAGCAGGAGTTCTAGTGGAACAGGTGATGGGCTCTCCACAGGTGTTTGCAGTGACAGTTGCAATGTAGCTGGTATTGACTCAGTGTCAGGTTTTTCATGCAACTCCTTAGACGCCTCAGCTGCGCATTGGAGCAAAGACACAAATATAACTTCAGATCTTGTGGCAACAGTTAGAGAAGGCATCCAGTGTGTTGCAAGTGACTGGCCACAGAAGTTGGAGTCAGAAGACCATATTGAAAGCATCACAGACAAAAAGGAGCTGGCAGTACTGCACGAGGCTGAGGGAGCACTCGATGGTGACAGAATACCCAATCTAGAAGACTTATCCATTCCTGCATCCCGTGTGACTTCACTAACTGGATCCAGTCCTAGTTCACTGAAGATCATCTTCAAGGTAGAAAGTGATGCAGACCAGCACGAAGTCCCTGAATTTCTCACTCACAGCAACACGCAACATGGTGAAATCTTCTGTCTTCAGACAAAATCCGCACGCTCTCCCTGTCAAGGTAATTGTTTAAAGTGTAAGGAAAAGTACATGTGTTAAGGCAGCAGAATACATTTTGGGAAGGCATATGTTGCGGTGGCTGTAATGAATTTGGCTGCCACAAGACATGCCATATTTATCATGGTAGATAGTTCCAGTAATACAGAGAAATTATAGTTACCTGGTTTCACAGTGATAAACTTTCCTGAGGAATGTCACACATTTACAGTGCTTGGAAACCAATGTTGCCTTATCGTACCAAGTTGGAAGTAGCTTATATGTGTTGCTTTGGCTCCTGACTTTCAGTTCTAAATTTAGTGTGCTTGTATTTTGATATAGGCACCCACTGTTCATCTTCCAGCATGGTTTTTCTTGCATTCCTTATGATGTGGACAGAGCAGCCTGAGTGATATGGTTAATGCAGATTGAATTTGCTGAAAAGCATACAGATGTTGTCATTCTTTAGCCTACCAATGTTCTGCAACCCCAGCTTCTGTCTAAGGGGGTGTCTAGACTGCAATCAGGGGCTTTGGGGCCATTTTATACAGTCCACACGTACAGTCTGTGTGCTGCTGCTGCTGCAGCTTCGCTTTTCTGGTACTTGAGCTAGCTAAACAAAAGAGAACTCTGATAAGTCTACCTGAGCTACAGTTCATACTGTAAACACCCTGCAGGGGGTTCCAGAGAGGCTGGTCTCAGTGGGGGCAGATGGCAGAACAAGGAGCAATGGGCTCAAGTTACAGTGGGGGAGGTCTAGGTTGGATATTAGGAAAATGTATTTCCCTAGGCGGGTGGGGAAGCACTGGGCTGGGTTCCCTAGGGAGGGGTGGAATCTCCATCCCTAGAGGAGTTTAAGTCTCAGCTTGACAAAGCCCTGGCTGGGATGGTTTAGTTGGGATTGGTCCTGCCTTGGGCAGGGGACTGGACATAGAACCATAGAGCTGGAAGAGACCTCGGGGTCATCGAGTCCAGCCCCCTGTCCAAGGAAGGGCCAATCCCAACTAATCCCGTCAGGGAGACTTGACGACTCCTGAGGCCTCTGCCAGCCCTAGGATCCTGTGACTGACAGTATAGCCCTACCCTAAGGCAAATGTGCATGAGCAGGCCTCCTGTTTCTGCAGACATAAGCACACGGCCCCGTGTTTCTCTGCAATCACAGAAATCACCCCTCGAGCTGGGATTGCGCTCCAGAATCTCAGCTTTCCTTTAAGAATGGCTGTGAAGATAGCCTCCAGCCTGTAACCCAGTGCCCCATCTGAGCTGATGGACAAATCGCATAAGGCTGCTTGGTCCATTGTCATCTTTAAATCTGAAGGAAAAAATGGTACTCTCAGCTAAAGAAACCTCTTGTTAGCAGAGTCTGACCAAATAAAGTTTTCATTCTAGAATGTAACTCTTCTGATGGTGGAAAACTAACATTGAATCAAGGGGGTTCAGGGTAGGAGGCACCCAAATGTTTCAAGTTACTTCTTTGTTTCTTTGAACAAGTAACTTTGAACAAACCATGTGAGGTATTCCACAAAAGCAAGTAGACAGTCGCTGCCCCAAAGAGCTGGCATTAAGGAGGGTGCTCCATGTGTGAGAGCAGGCAGGGAGGAGCAGGGGGTATCTAGGCAGAATTCGGGGCACATAGAAGGGAAAGCAAAAGGAGACAAGGTTAAGGTTTCGGGATGTGAACGGTTAGCCAGTTACCCAGTAAGCATCATCCTGGTTACTGGGAACAGCCTGGTCAGAGGGCTGCTCCAGCCCCATGTGGGGTCAGGAGCTGGCAGCCTGCTCCTGTCCATGTCCCCTCCCTCCCCCCCTCCTGCAGGGCTGCTGGCTCCTGCTGTCAGCTGTCCCTCCTCTACCTCCGCATGGGGAACTGGGTGCTGCAGCCCTTCCAGGATTGGAGGCTGGCAGTGACAGCCCCATGCAGCCAGGGGAGGGTAGGAGCGGCAGCGGCAGCCCCTGGTGGGATCCTGCTTAATCAATTAACCGGTTAAACCTAGCATTTAACCGGTTAACTGATTAACTGGGATTTTACATCCTATTAAGGTTGTAGCTGAGTAACAAGTAGCAGAAGCTTGAATTTGATAAGAGAAGCCAAAGTGGGGATTGGAATAGTCTAGATTTCTGTCAATACTAAATAAATGTCTGAATGTTTTCCCTCCCCCCAGATGTAAGCCCTGCAGCCACAGTGGATTGGAACCTTCACTCACCTACACGAGAACCAATTGTAGCCCGTGTAAAACAAGGCGCTGTGCCCCAGACACAATTAAAAAGAGAACTTTCTCCTAGGGAACATGATGGGAGCATTTCCCCTCCATCCAAAAAGTGTCCCCTTATTGCTGCAGTTTCTCCAGAGTCTGCCACTGAGGAACCAGCACCAAATCAGAAGGAAATTGGCGCTCCTGATGCTTCAGGGTCATCCAGCGCTTCTCAGACAAGTCTCACTGACATTGCCCAACTGCCCTCCATGTCTGTCACTTCTGATCACCTCAGCCAGGACGTCAGAGAGTGTCCTGCAGCTCGCTCTCCAGTAATCTCAGCTCTGCACAAACGTTGTGCCTCAGAAACTGCAGACTGCTCTCTGCCAGGCTGTTCATCTCAGCCACTGGCTATAGCAAATCTTCCGATTCAGGACCGCGGCCCCTCTCCTTGCATCTTTGAGGCATGCAGGTTCAGCCGACCAGCTTCAGAACGAGCTTGCTCCTCCGACGAGGAAGCGGCCTGTCACTCTAAGGGTTTTGCTGCTGCTATGGAGGAATTGCCATCCACGGCTACAGAGCGTTTGAGGGCTGTTGCCCTCTTGTCTGGAACCAAAACTCTGGGCAGTTTCTCTGCCGCTGAAAACGCTGCTCCCAAAGCAAGTTCCAGCAATTCAGATGGAATGGAGAGCGAGGCCCGGAATGCCTGGGCTTCGTCGGAGGGAGATGTTGTGTTCCAGCTGAGCCAGTGTCAGACAGTGCTTGGTGAGATTTCGCAGGCTCTCCGGGCTGTGGAGGGCATCGAGGAAGTGCACATGAATGAATGGAGGTAAAGCTGCTTTCTTCAATCAGTAGCTGTCAGACTAATGAGACCATTGGGGGGAGGCAGTCACAGTGGTCAGGCCTCACTATCTGATCCTCGGCAAGTCACGCTCACCTCACTACCTCAGTTTACCCATTGGTAAAATAGCATTCGCAGCCTAAAACGTCCCTGTGAAATGGCTGCGTAAGCAAGTGGTAAATTTACTAAACGGTCTTGAGTTTTATTTCCTGCTCTCAAGTGAGCCTCGATGTGGGACAGAATTTCTTCTAGGGAAAATCGCTTCATGCGCTGGTGCCAGCCCAGTGGTGAATTGGGGAAGGGTTTTCAGCCAATAGTTGTCGTCAGCATGAAAGCCTACACCAGTGGGTCAGAGCAGGGAGCTTCTGGAGTACTCAGTGAGCTGTTGTCTTGAGGGCATGCCCCTCTAGCATGCCCTCTCGTGGCCCTGCTACTGCATTACACTTAGTCCCTTGAGTCTTCAACTACAGCTCAAAACAGTTACCCAGATCACACTAGCTCAGCGCTTCTTAGCGCAGCCTAGTTCATTCCCACCTGCAGCACACATCTGCTTGCCAGGGTTGGGTTTATTCACTTTTCAGTCTCTCCAGTCCATGCCCTCTCTGGGGCCATGTAAAAGTCCTGGTCAGTTTCCTCCCTGCTTCAGAAGGTCCTAGCCTTTTCCCCACACCTTGGTTGGACTTCAGACAATCCCCCATGTCTCTTTCCTTAATACAGCAGCTTGCTAGCTTTCCTCCTGGGAGCTGGAGTTAGACCTTGGGCCTATTGTGGAATCTCAGGCAGCTTCCCGCCCCCCCCCCCCTCAGTCCTTCTGAGCTCCGGCCGGGAGGGTCCACGAGGCAGCTTCCTCTGCTAACTCGGAGCTGTGCGTAACTGATGGCTTCCAAACTTGCATCCGGCAGAATAGCTGTTTATGCAAATTGAAAGCTTAATAGTTAAATGTTGCCAGGTGATTGCTTCATAATTCTGCCTTTTTTTAAATAAAGAGACCAGATTGAAAAGTTGCAGAAAGATACAAAAATGCCCAAGACCTACATTGCAGTCGTGGGAAACACCGGAGCAGGGAAAAGCAGCTTGTTAAACGCCTTGCTGGATGAGGAAGCTGTGTTGCCTACTTCTGCCATGAGAGCCTGCACTGCAGTGGTGGTGGAGATCTCCAGGAACGCTGGGAAGAGTCTGTATGAAGCAGATGTGGAGTTTCTAGCTAAAGAAGTAGGTAGCAAACATCAGTCTAACTGTCCCTAGGATGGCCAGCAGAATGGTTGTGTGACAGCACTGGCAGCTGTAAAGGCGTTAGAGAAGAATAATTTTGTTTCTGTGGAGTGCAGATGCATTTTGTCTTGGCACATAACACTTTATGGGCAAAATCTGAAATCTGTCTCCCACTCTTTTTCCCTGTCTCCTCATGGATGTGTCTTCTATCTCTGGCTTCCTGAAACCTATTCACCTAATTTGGATCGTCTTGCTTTGTCTATGGGTTGTGCTACATTACTGAGCAAGTGTTCCAGTAAGGGTTTAAAGCCAATCTGCAAAACTTAAAGGGCATAGTCTTCATTGCACGTGAGGGTTGGCAACTTGAAACCCAACCTTTTCAATGCCTTTTGTACAGTCTTGCTGTAATTTGAGTGCTTTCATCTGAAAAGTTTGGCTATCCCTGCAGATCTTTGGGGTTGTATTATAATTTGTAGTGGTTTCCTAGGGGTTTCCAAGGCTAGAAGGGACCACTATCTTTATCTAGTCTGACCTCCTATACGACACAGGACATAAATCTTCCACAAAATGTTTTAGAACATATCTTTAAGAAAAACACCCTGTCCTGACTTAAATGGTCAGGGATGGAAAATTCACCATGACCCTTGGTAAGTTTGTTCCAGTGTCTCCTCGCGTCATTCTAAATGTGTGCCTTATTTCCAGTTAGACTTCAATAGGTTTCTAAATGGGGAGAAGTAAAATAACTATAATGAAATTAAAATCTCTCTGGCCTTATTCCTATGGGATGTTAAACTGACACGAGCGTTTGTGGTGTCTGTGGTGGTGTTAATTTGATCTTTTACAAGAAACCCCTGAGATGTGACCACCCGAGTTCTGAGCCCCCTCACTTACAACTATTTTTGTAAGTGCGGAAGGGGCCAAAACCCCCCGACTTATGTCCTCGGTCCCGCATTTACGACCACACACGACACCTATTGTAAATGAGGGTTCAAGTTACAACGTCCCCGACTTGCTACGCTTCCCCAGAAACCGATCGCATCGCAAGTCGGGGGCTGCCTGTAGTTGGATTTTACTTTTAAGATTTATCGTAACAAGGTTTGAAAAATCCACATGTCCTTGGAGATCCGAAAGGTTTTCCAGGCAAGAGCCATTAGCCTCTTGATAATTTAAACTTAGACTGGCATTTAATTTAAAATTGGAATGGTCAAAAATGATTTGGGGTGCCTGTTGGAAAGAGCCTGATCTTCAGAAATTGCTCCCCAGTGAAAATCAGACCCCCTGAAAATGTCTAAAAAGTGCGCACACAGCGACGGCTTACGTTCATTGGGTGGCCTCACCCTTAGAGCATTAGAATGGTGACGGAGAGGCTGGGAGCTTTTGAGCCTTCCGGCGGGCACAGCTAGGAAAAATCCCGCCGTCTGACCACATCCAGTAGGTGCAGCTCATGAGAGTGAATAGCGAAAGCCCAGCTTGGAAAAGGTTGGTTACTGGGAAGTAAACTTCATTTCTTTGAGTGCTGCTCCCAATGTGTGTTCGACTGTGGATACACACGTCCCCTGTGCTGGAGACTGAAGAATTCTTGCAAGTTGTGTCCATTGGTCTACAGCTGTGCTCTTGCAGAGCTTTCGAAAGTCAAAGTAGTTTAGACGCGGCTTTTTCGATGAAACCTCCCCCCCGCCCTTTGTCAAAAAGCCATGTAAATCTCATTTTTTTGAGGCAAAATGGCTTTTTAACAAAGGGGGGGAGGTGTCACCGAAAAAGCCGCGTCTAAACTCTGCTTTCAAAAGTGAGATTGGAAGAAGATATGCAAATTCCGCAAATCTTCCCCATAGTCTAGAAATAGCCCTAGAGGCAGAGTCAGTCTTCAGCTAGGAGGTCTCCTAGCGAGGAGCTCCCTCCCTGACTAACCTCTCCTTCAAAAACTTGAGGGGGTCCCAGAGGGATCTATCTTGGGTCTGGTTCTAATCAACATCTTCATAAATGTGTTGGATAACAGCATAGAAAATGCACTTACAAAGATGGCTGGCACTATCCAACCAGGCGCGTTTGCAAGTGCTTGGGACAATGGATTAAAATCTGAAATTGTGCTTACAAACTGGAGAAGTGGCCTGAAATAAGTAGGATGAAATGGAATAGCTATCAATGCACAGTACTACACTTAGGAGGGAATCATCAGTTACACAAATACAAGGTGGGAAATGACTTCCTAGGGTGGATCTGGGGGTCGTAGTCTATCACAAACTTAATATGAGTCAACAGTGGAACATAGCTGCAAAAAAAGCAGGTATCGGGCTGAGATGTATGAGGAGGAGGGTTGTGAGCAAGGCATGAGAAATAATTCTCCCATTCTGTCCAGTACTAATAAGGCCTCAGGTGGAGTACTGTGTCTTGGTTTGGATTCCACGCTTCGGGAAAGATGTAGACAAATTGGAGAAAGTCCAGAGGAGAGCAACAAAACTGTTTAAAGGTCTGGAAAATGTCCTATGGGGAAAGACTGGGAAAACCTGGGTGAGGGGGGAACATAGGAGTCTATAAGTATGTAAAAGGTTGTTATAAAGAGGAAAGGACACATTATTCTCCTTATCCCACTGAGGACTTGACAAGAAGTAATGGAGAAAAGACAGTCTGGGTGAGACTTTAGGAAAAGTGTAGGTAGTGAAGTAATGGACCAATTACTTAGGGAAGTTGTGACATCTCCGTCATTGGAGGTTTTTAAGAACAGGTTAGAAAACACATGTTGGATGGTCTAGATAATACTTAGTCCTGGTTTGAAGCAGGAGAGTCTGTTGAGGTCTCTTCCAGTTCTGTATGTCTAGGATTCCAAAACATTTAAATACGGTGTTTTGTGTGGTTTTAATTAAATTCCAGTTGGCCTCCTAATGCAAATTATATATAAAAAGTTGATCTAATAAATAAGCTGGTTCCCATGTGGTCTAGGGGCTAGGGTGCTCACCTGGGGAGGACAGGGTCATAGGTTCAAGTCCTGCCTGCTCCTGGTTCACTATTAACATACTAATCTGAAAATATTAAACTATGTAACTGCTTAAATAAATGTGTATAGTTGTAATGTACTTTCTTAAGCAGCAAAAAAGTATCCGAGCTAGCATAAAGGCTCTGTCTAGTTATAAATTAACATGTTTTAACATTTATATCAACCAGTGAGAATGCACCTTTCTTCAGAAAATAATTGAAGTATAAGAGCAAGAGATGATTAATAAAATCAATAATTTAAATCAAAGATTTCCACTTTGCAATTTAAATTCTGACTTAAATTAATCCTCCCATCACCCTTCAGTTTAAAAATAGGAATGTTGCTCATGCTATATGTTGGAGCAATCATGGAGATTCTTGGTACCAGTTACTAGCAATGCTATTCCTACTGTATCTCTAATTGTAGTGCGTAAGTATTATGGCAAAAGGGAGCTCTCCGAGGGGGAGAATCAGAGCTGAGTGGAAAACTTTCATCAGTATTGAAGGGAGAAAACAAAACAAACAAACAAACAGCTTTTAAAATGTTTGAAAATATTTACTCTTTTATTGACTAGCTGGTGTAATCTGTTAAAAATGTTTCTTAGTTTCAGCAAAGCAGCTGCAGTGGAACCCCTTCCTCTGTTTGTGTTGAAATGTCTTGGGGGCAAACAGAGCATCTGGTCTGTTTCATTGTAGCTTGGATGGGTATTCTTTATATAGCAAATTACTATCTTACCCGTTGGGAACAGTGTCTCAGTTGTTTCCATGTTTCCGTTTCAGGAGTGGGACAATGAGCTGAAAGCGCTCCTAGAAGATATGAAAGACAAATCTGGCAACTTAAAGAAGCGATGCCCAGATCGCAAGTCTGAAGCGGGCGCTGCCTATAGCCGTGTGAAAGCTGTTTATGGGATGATAGCAGAACTTCCAAAGCTGAAGGAGATGAAGGAGGTGACCCAGCATCTTGGGACAGTAAAACACATCTCTGCGGAGAAGGTAAATGCAGCATGTGACCTTTCTCCTGCCCACCCACTCAGGCTATTTCAGATCGATAGAGATGATAAATGGAGTAGCTCAGCCTGTTACCTTTAGGGACCCTTACTCTTGTTTTCTCTCCCTTACTTAGGCATCAGATTTCCGCACAAAAATAGAGAAATTCATTGACTCTCGGACTGATAACTTACGTGACATGAAAGGTGGAGAATTTTGGCCCATTGTTAAATGTGTCAAGATCCGTGTTCCTGGTGCTGATGTCTTAAAAACTGGGGCAGTGCTGGTGGATTTGCCTGGAATAAGAGATTCCAATGCTGCCAGGGATAATGCTGCCAAAGAGGTACAATGGCATCTCTGAAATTGCAGCCCTCTTAAGGCTGTGCATTGTTTTGTTTTTAAACCCTTCTGTCCCTTTGGGTTCCCAGTCCCTGATCTGTATCAGAAGCAGCATCTTTCTCCTTAGCCGTCAGATCATGATTTTGCACACGTCACGCACATCAATATGCACTGGGAAAATGAGCAGTCTCTTTCCTTTTCCTCTGTCTTTCAGACAAACGTTTGCAGCATCGTGTAACTGACGTGTGGCATTTACTGCTGCACGATGCCATACTGGCAAGTTGATTCCTAAAATGAGGCTTAGTAGCGTCTGTGGATAAGTGGTCTCCACAGCTGCACTGATTGGGATAAAATTACATGTGCTGTTCATCCTTGTGTTTGAGGTCTGTAAGAAATCACTATAGGTGCTAGTGTATTGCACGGTTAGGTGCGCTGAAGACATTTACCCCTCAGAAGGATCAATTGCTATTAGAAACTGATCACTGTGCTAGATGAAACATTGATCTGTCTCCTATAGCAGTATGATGGCAGTGTTCTTTTTTGGAGTTGCTGTTTTACACTTATACCCTCCATAGTGCAACTGTGTGTTTATAAGATTCTAGAAGAAACGTTAACTAGTCAGTAGGGGCGTCAGCAAGAAGTCGACTAGACAATTGACCGATATGCCTAGGCGTATCGGTTAATCTTGTTGACTACTCACATTTCCCCCCTTCCCCGCTGCCTCTGTATCAGAGGTAGCAGCTGGCAGGGAGGGAGAAGGCTGCCATGAAGCAGCCTTTATCCATGGCAGGCCCAGGCTCACCTCAGACAGAGGCTACCCCAGGAGATGTGGAGCTTGGACCCCCCACGGACAAGGACTGCTGCCACCCTGCGCTGTTGCCCCTGTATCAGAAGCAGCAGCAAGGGTGACAGGCAGTTGGTCCATGTGGGGAGGATAGGGTGGCGGGGGGCTCCCTGGGAGTGGGGCTGGGAGGCACTGGCTGCCGGCCCCACCCCCGGGGACTATAGAATAGTCCAGTAACCAGGAAGAATTCATGCAGTTACTCAACGAGTCAGTTAATGGATAGCTAACATCCCCACTAGTCAGAAGTAATGCAGTTGTGTTTTGTGCCTAGGCAGGCTTTCTCTGCCATTGCACTCGCTTTTGTGCATCTCCATCAGCAGCACCACCAAATTGTGTGGCAGTAGTGCGTTCTCTCTTCTCGCGCTTCAATAGATGAGTGCAAAAATGGTTCCTGTTCTGTTTGGAAACCGATTTACCATTTTAGACATGTGACTCTTCTATGGCAATTCTGAAAGCTGCTGCCCAGAGATAGGGTTGGAATTCGTTACTCGCATTATCCAGCTGGAGATTCCACTTAATATTTCAGCGCGTCGCTCTGCCTCTCGGACATCCAGGCACGTTTGGAGGTGCTGAAGCAGTTAACAGTGTTTCTTAAAAAACCCAACTTTTCAGGACAGTTCTTCCTTATTATTTAGTGAGAGTTGATTGAAACTCTCAAATGCCAGAACAAATCGCTACGGTTTTCCTGTTAACGGGCTTTTCTTTCCACCCTTTAGTACTTAAAGAACTGCAATGCGGTGTGGGTAGTCGCCAGCATCACCAGAGCAGTGGATGACAAGACTGCCAAAGAGATGTTGAGTGCGAACCTGCGGAGGCAGCTGCTCATGGATGGTCAATTTGGGAGTCTAGCTTTTGTTTGTACTAAGACTGACGACTTCAATGTTACAGAAATAATGAGGTAATGTCAGCTCTCGTGAGTCTGTTGCCTTAGCATCTGTGACGGGGTCAGGGCGGAGGGCTACAGGAGAGTGCTAGAAGGGAAATCTATTAGCCCTATAGAAGTAGGTCCCTGTTCCCAAGGTGGACTACCAAGGACTCACCCAGAACCAGCAGCACCTGCTAGAACCAACCAGGCCAAGTAGGAGGCTTCCAGACTCAAGGGAGCCAGATGAATCCGAACCCCTGGGAGCCACGTAAGAACCAGTTGAGTCTGGGTTCCAAGCTTCCCTCCTGTTAGCTCGGAGTGCGAGGAAGGGGCTGAGGCGAGACAGAGCTGTGGAGGGGCTGGCCGCAGAAAGTGCAAGCAGGTCCCAGGAGGAAGAGCCTGCGATGAGGAAAGTGCCGGGGAAGGCCTAGGGGAAGTGGCAGCTGTTACTGGAGACATTTGCAGGCAGCTGTTTTCCCGGGGCCTTGGGCTGCACCCCAGAGAAGAGGGCAGCCTGGGTTCTCCCCAGAAATGACAAGTACTGGCTTTGGTGAAGAGCTTTCACCTGCCCTGTGCTTCCTTTTTCGTTGCCCCCCGGAATTAGTCAGCTCTTTGGGTCCCCCTGTAGGCTGGGGGAGGGTCCCGGATCCCAATAGCACCACACTGAGGGGCCACAGAGGCTGTGGAGTTGGGTTTCTCCTCTTTTCCCCGTGCTGGCCAATGCTGAGAGTAGCTCAGCAAGCAGTTGACCTGGAAGTGTGGGGCCCACCAGGCTGGAGGGGGACTCTGTCACTCGTGTCTTGCATGGGGCAGTGATGGATCGCGCAGGTTCTGGAAAACTAAGAACCACTTCAGCCACTTGCCGGGGTCACAAGAGTTGATCTGAATGTCAATGAACTTGGGCCGCTTGCACGTCGAGGTAGAGCATTGAGGTGAAGCCACTGAGCCTACGGACTCGCAAGTTCCTGTGCAGCAAGCCAGCGTTGGACTCTGCAGTGCACTCACGCTTGTGGGCAGTGCCACAGGACAGCGAAAGGCAGTGTGGCTCGCCACGCACCGAGCCTTACTGTATGCAGAGTTCAGGAACCGGCCACTTACGTGTCCTGGTTTGGCTGGGGGGGAGGTGATAAGCCGTACGGTTTACTGGCCATGGCAGAGAACGCAGATCAGCACAACTGGGAAAGTCCATGTGCTCTGAACTTTTCCCTCCTGCGTCTTTGTCAGTCCATTGTAATTCTGTACGTTTTACCTGTAATGCCCACGGCTTTGCTGGCTGGGAACTTGTTCCATAAGCTGTTAGCTTAACCGGAGTCTTCCCGCGACTTCAGGGGGCTCTGGATCGAGTCTAGTGCAGCAGCTCTCAACCTGAGGCCCAATTAGCACATAGCTGTGGCCCAGTTGTGTGTTTAAAAACCCTCAACATTTGCTGCTTTGCTCTGGCGGGGGTGAGGCTGGAATTCCCAGGTTTTAGGTGGGGCTCCAATTCTGGGAGTGGGTCCAGCTGCCTGGCCCCATGCCCAGAACTCAGGCAGGGGTGTTGGGCATAGGGAATGAGGGAGACATGCCACTGCCCTATGGTATGAGGGCCCTAGATTCTAGTGTGATGTGCCAGCCAATGAGCCATGAGACTTACCCATGCAGAAGAGCTTTGCAAACAAAATGAGTAGCATTGGACTGTCAGATTTGTTTGCAAGGAATTGCTGTTAGCAGTAGGCAGTGAAAGCAGAGTATCCATGTTACTCTTTCTGAAAAAGAAAAAGGAGTCACTTACCGTAGAATATCCGTGTGTGCGCTGTCCTTTTATGTAACAACTCACTTTGTGTACGGCCTAATTCTTACATGATCTGGGTCTTGCAGTGATCTGGATCTGAGAGGTGAAATCCAGCCCATAGAAAGGTCACTGGAAGAGCTGAAAAATCAGCGGGTGCAAATGGAATTGGAAAAGGACTCCCTTTATTTTCAACTCCAGCAGGAGGTTGGTAACTCTTTCCATCTTCCTAGCATGGGACTCTGGGGGGCAGATTCATTTGGGTCTGGAAACTGTTTCATGTCTGCTGGTGGTTATGCACTTGGCTCTATGTGAGAGAGAAAACAGCTGTTCTCCTCCCCGTAACTTCATACCTCCCGCACTGACTTGGATGGCTTGCATTTCGGAGCTGGGGAATGGCTGGTTGGTCCAGCGGGGAGAAGGCGGTGGGGTAGTCCTGGAATGGTATATGAAGACTATGTGGCTCAAGCCTTGACAGCAGCACGCTGAGAAGAGAGTTGGGGGCTGCCAGGGTAGAGAGGGGATGCTCTGACGTCTGTACCTCAGCGTGTCTCGCCAGTGCTTTGCCTTGCACAGTTTGAAACAGTGTGAGAAGAGTTTCCTGTTCTCTTGGAATGCAGTTCTGGAGTCTGCAGGGGAATGGAGCTAGGCTTTGTGCAGCGGCTGTGGTAACAGGCTTTAATAGCGATTGGAGCGCGTGGGTGGAAATTCCGCCTCAGGTGCACGGATTTATTATTGCTGCTCCATACTGTGCAGCTGGCGTCTGGTATCGCTCTAGTGGCGTGGTGTGCCAGTCCCAGCTGTGCTGGGTGCGGGGGGACTCCCTCAGTGCTCTCTTCTGGGCACGGCGGCGACTGTTGTGGTCAGTCGTGGCCAGTCATTGTTTCTAGTTCATGGGAGAGTTTCTGATTTACAACCATCACAAACCTTAGGAAAGAACATTCTAAAACAATCTCCTAAAGCCTGTTTAACACCTAGAGTTGCCGGTCCCTGGACCAGCCAAGGAAATAACCCAGACAAAGGGGGAGCTGAAGCAGCACTAAAGCTAGTTTATTAATACAGATTCTTAAGGGTAGAATGATACTCACCCTCGCATTCAGACTGGCAGGTGAAGGGAGGCTGCAGGCGTAGCAGAGAGAACTTCCAATTTCACAGGCAGCTCAAACTGGCCAGGCATCAGCTTCCCGGAGACCGACCATGAGGCTCACTGCTCTCCCTGGAGCCCCTTGGATCCGCAGGAGAGCTGCTGTCTCTGAGTCAGTCCCATGCTATTACGTCTCTTCTGAAAGGAGATGATCTTCCTGGCCGCTTGTCAGTTAATTTGATCTTCTTTCCAGAGACTTTGTCTGCCTTAAAAGGTCACAGATCCGAACCTGCCTTTGGTTGGGTATGTCCCATTCACACATTCCACAGGTTACATGCATATTCATAAATCTAAATAAAATCCAGCTTCATAGCCTTGAATAACAAGCAGTTGCATTGTCTAACACACTAAAGATAACATACCAAGGGCATGATAAAAAAGCTTAACAGAAATTGAGACTAAGACAGCCAAGGTCAGGGCAGAGGAGTATGTCTGGTCAGCTAGACACCAGCGAAGGGGGGAGACATGTCTGACTGATTACACCTGTGGGACACAGCCTGGTGTTTGGGGCACTGTGGAACTTCAAGCTCCGTGTGTTTTTAATGCTTCCAGTATTCTGTTCTTTTGTAGCAGCAACAGCAAGAACATGGTCCAGAAAATCCAGCCTCGTTCCAGACAGAAAATGACATTAGGAAGAAAATCCTCGAGAAGGAATTCAAAGTGAGTGCCCTTGGGAGCCATAATCTGATCAACTTTTTATTCAAATGGGGAACTGTGGATTCTTCTTCCCCATCATGTTCTGCTGTGGGTTGTCCATGCACATCGTGTGCCTGGAGCTGGAGAATTTGAAAATAGCCTCCATTGTCTGTGCATGCGCCTTGCCTCATGCCTCTAGCCGAGTGAATTGGGGGCGGTGCAAATTAGCAGCGTCTAGGGAACCTCTGTCTGCAGCTTTGTCTTCATCCCTTAAAATCCCATTTGGTTTTGTCAGTAGTTTTTAGCATCTCGGACAGCTAATCCTGTTAGTGTTTTCGTAGTTTGCAGGGCTAGATGAATTGGGGGGGGGGGCACTTCCCTTTCCCTCCCCACGTATGGATACTGGCCCATACCCAGGACTTGGGGCGTCAAATGCTGCGTTTCCTGCCCACAGTCCTCCTTTGCCAGTGAAGACTGCCATGCCAGGACTGCCAGGAAGGAGCTCTCATTACAGTCAGGTGCAGCTTCTGCCACTTGTTCTTCAGCTGTCCCTGGAAAGGGCTGGAATTCCACCTTTGAAAACTATGGAAAAGGCCAGGAAGCCTCAATTGGTCCCGGGCTGGGGAAACCCCCGGGCCTTGCCCTGATTGAACAAGTTTGACGCTGGTGCCAGAGAATCTGCTCTCATAGGTCCCTGGTGGGATCTTCCCAGAAACCTAGAGAGCAGTCTCAAACACCAAGACTGCTTTCCTCAACATCCACTTTGCAGCCATCGGATTCAGCTCTGAGCAAGCCAAATGTTTCACCCCCACAGTAGACCCTGAGAGTTAGGGCCACCTGGAGAATGGAGGTTGTCTGTGCCTCTGGACACAATGTCTTGGTTCTTTTCAAAGTTTACAACTGAACGTTGGCTTTTAACCATCTTACGTTAAATGAAACAAGCACAGAAACAGTTTCCTCATGACATTTTTTAGTAGTTTACATCAGTGCACTACTGTACTGTATTTGCTTCTTGCGGGAGGGGGTGGTCTTGTCTCTGCTGCCGGTTGTGTGTTGAGGTGTGGGGTTGACCGGTCAGTTTGTAACTCTGGTTTCTGTAACCCTGGTGTTTGTAAGAGCCAGGAGGCTGTTAATACATTTAAAAGGCTGGTGTGCAGCAGGGGCAGGACCCGGCGCGAGCTGGGAATCAGCCATCCCGTGCCAGGTCCCCCTGCTGCACCGCTGCTTTTGAAATGTATTAAAAGCCGGTCAGCTCTTAATACATTTAAAAAGCAGACGTGCAGCGTCTGGAACTGGGCACAAGTTGGGAATCAGCTGACTCCTGGCTCATGCCTATTCCCTGCTACCCCCTTGGCCCCGTGGAGATGATGGTGGCGGGAAATGGCTTTTAAGCTGGCTCCCCCCAACATCGGCTCCTGCTTTCTCCT
>CM057846.1:808373-818959 GCA_030068395.1 Apalone spinifera
TCGCACCATCTCCCTGCCAACCATTCTGTATTGGCACTTACCTCATCTTATTTGTGGGGGAACAGCATCTGAGAGCCTGCACATGGGCCAATGAATTGTCATAGCCAGCTGACTGTTGTACCTTTGGAGCTGCCCTTTCCGTTTGTGTTACTGTACAACACTCAGCAGCATCGCTGACCCATAGGCAGCAACTGCCTTGCAGAGGTGTGAGGTGGTTGACTCCCGTGGTGCAGTTCTTGCCTGTCTGAAACCGAAGCGTGTATTCCTGTCGTAGAGCTGAGCTGCTGTCTCCCGGAGCGTGGAATGCTGTGACAGGCCCTCTCTCTCCTTGCTTTGCGCTTTGCAGGGGATTGGATACCCCTATGCCACGTACCGGGCTGTGTGTGCTCGTCATGGCCTCTACAGCTCTGTAGCGCGCGGCTTTGTGGATTTCAACGAGCAGCTCACAGAGCCGATATCCAGCGCAATCTCCGTGACGTGGAATGAGGTCTTCAGGTACTCGCCTCTTCACTGCACGCTGGGGTAGCCGTGCTAACGCTAGACACTTGGAACCCCCTTGGTCTGGAACACCCCTGTGTGTGACGGCCAGAACTGAGAGATGAGCTGGTGCAAGGGGCATGGCCTCTGCTCTCTTGTGTCCTCAGGCCACTTCATCCCTGGGTGAAATGACATCCCACTGTTAGATACAGGGCCTGGCAAAGCGTCATGGTCTCACCCTGCGGGGCTGCGCCTTCCAGCTCGCTTCCTGTCCCCCAAGGGGGAGATCGTCGCACGGCTGACTCAGTGTCTGAGTTGCATTGCTTGTGTACTCGTGTATCACATGGAACCAGGCAGGCCCTCGTCTGGCCACCAAACGCCGGCGTGCGCTCCAGTGCAGGGGCAGAACTGGGGCGGTATTCCCCAGAATATGCCGTCCCGGTGGTGACTTGTCGTAGTGCAAGCCTTAGCGGGAGTGAAGGTCTTAAATTCCAAAACCCATTAAGGGAATGTAAAATTGTCTGATTCTTTGGAGGGTAATATTACTGTCAAGGAGTAATAGAACTAAAATACCCTGCTGTGAATTAAGATTTCAACCACATGTAACCCAGCTGGATCCCCGTTTTGGAACGGGGAACAGGTCCGCACGCTACATTGTCGTAAATCAGAGCAGCGGTCCATCTTTTATAGGCTGTGATAGGCAGCTTCGTAAGTGTGGGGAGTGCTTTGAGATCCTCTGAGGGAAGCTGTTACACGAATAGGAAAGCCCAGGGTGGAAACAGGCTGATCTCATGCAGCAAGGGTCTCCCAAAAGGACACCGCGCGTATGAAGTGGGACCCTGTGAGCAAAATGTCGGTGTTCTGTACAACTCAGTGCTCTGAACACAACTTCATCATTTGGTCACCGACTGCAGGGGTGCTCTGGGGTTGAAGCACCCGCTGGGGTGCAGAGTACCCAGTGGAGCCAAGCTCCCTCCCTCTGTGCCCATCCTCTCACACGCTGGCAGCCCTGAATTTACCAACCAACTCCTCCCCTCCATCCTAGAGCTTCCCGTGGGCTGCAGGCTGCTGACTGACAGTGTTCAAACCTGGGGGGGACATGCTTGTTGAAAGAGGCAGGGTGCAGCTGAAGCAGAGGTGGGGATGAGCGCTTAGGAAAGAGGTGGGTGGGCGGGCGTGGGCCTGGAGCAGAAATGGGGGTCACGCACCCCCAGGAAGATGCGAAGTCTGCACCTATGGGCCCACCCTTTTATCTCCTCCAGAAGCAATATAATTGCATGGTGAGTATGTCCCTACATAACCCGTGTGGCATTACAGCATGTGACTCATGCCCTGAGGCTTGGACGGGCAGTAAAAAACCAGGGGCCCACCAGGATTAGTCTGTGGTGGGCTCCTGCTGCTATTTTCACCTGCACCTCTGCAGGTATCAGGCAGTTGCAGCTCCCATTGGCCGCGGATCACCATTCACAGCCAATTGGAGCGGCGCAGTCTGGGACACCGCTTCCCACAGCTCCCATTGGCCGCGGATCACCATTCACAGCCAATTGGAGCGGCGCAGACTGGGACACCGCTTCCCACAGCTCCCATTGGCCGCGGATCACCATTCACAGCTTCCCACAGTTCCCGTTGGTTGCGAACGGCGATTCACGGCCAACGAGAGCTGTGATCACCTGATACACAGGTAAATGAAGAGGTGGGGGCCCACCAGGGACTAGACCTGCAGACCGGATCCAGCCTGCGGGCTGGAATTTGCCCCTCCCTGCCCTTCAGTATCTGAATTAATCCTTGAATGCCTTTCTCCCCTTCCAGCTGTAGATTGGGGGAGTCCATCAAGCAGTTCAGCAAAGCCATCTTAGACACATTGAAACACTTCTTCAAAGATCTTAAGAACAAGCTCCAGAAAAAAGGCAGAAACACAGAGCCAGTAAGCGCCATTCAGAGGCACCAAATGGAAGCTGTCCAGGCTTTGGTAAGATGGGCAGAGGGGTTCAGACAGTGGACACCCTTCACAATCTATCTGATTGGTGTTGGGTGAATATGGTGAGGGTGCCTCAGGGTTTGCAGTTTGCCTGGTACCTACTGAGGGACTCTGCAAATGCTCGAATAATGCAACCATCATTGATAGTGGGCAAGAGTTGGCAAACGTGTGTTTTCTTTGAAATGGCAGAGCCTTTCTGTAGCGTACCATACTGATGGTTCCTTCCTCCACTTCTCAGCTGTGTAACTTTCTCCTGGATCAGACCGAGTACATCAATAAAAGGCAGCGCGGTATATCCCGTGTCCTGACACCAGAAGTACAGGCTAGCATGAAGCCAATATATGCAGGTAGGAAAACCCTATAGCTGGTTAAGTCTGGCTTCCTGTGTTTTTCCTGCTTTTACTTCTGAAATGTCAGAGGCCAAAGAGGTCACTTTAAATTCTTATTCTTGAGCAGCCAAATCGTACTGTGTGTACTTGCAGATCATTCAGACGGGGAGGAGGAGCCGAGAGAGAAACTCCCCAGCAGCACTGAGCTGAAGTCTGTCACGCAGCAGTAGCACCCAGGCCTGGGGCTTGTCTTGACCTGACAGAAATGTGACACTAACCCATCCACTCAGTGTGGCTGCAGAGGAGGGGATGGGTGATAAGGCCGACAATATTGTATGGTCTCTGTATACATCCCTGGCACGCCCACAGCTTGGATAGTGCGGGCAGGTGTGTTGCCCATCTCAAGAAGAGATATTGGAATTGGAAAAGGCCCAGCAATGGGCAACAGACGTGATTAGTGGTGTGAACAGCTTCCGTACGTGGAGAGGTGTATAAGATGGGGACTTTTCAAGCTGGAAAAGAGATGCCTAAGGGAGGGTATGATTGTCTATAAAATCATGACTGGTGTGGAGAAAGTAGATAAGGAAGTCTTCTTATGGCCTTCTCATAACACAAGAACTAGGGATCACCAAATGAAGTTAAGGGCAGCAGGTTTAAAACCAAAGGAAGAATTTCTTCACACAACATACAGGCGACCTTGCCAGAGGGTGTTGTGAAGGCCAAGACTGTAAGAGGATTAAAAAAAGAACTAGGTAAATGAATGGAGAGTAGCTCCATCGACGGTTATTAGCCAGGGTGGGTTGGGGCGGTGTCACCAGGCTCTCTTTGCCAGAGGCTGGGAATGGACGACTGGATGGATCACTTGGTGGCACCTGTTCTGTTCATTCCCTCTGGCCCTGGCCGCTGTCAGGCCTTTGGGCTGAGGCAGTTCGGCCGTTTTTAGGGAATGGCAGTCTTACCAAAGAGCAGCGGTTGAAATGCAGGGACGGCTGTCCTCTTCCTGTCATCCTTCTGGCTGTTCCAACGAAACGCTTTGGGAACTTAAAGCAATGGACTTCAGAGACGCCGTCGCGTGGTCGCGTGTATGAAGTAGTAATTAGCTGTTGAGTTTGCTTGCAGAGGTCTGGGCTGATTAAAAGTGGCAGCCTGTGATGCAGAAGCAGAAGTGTGGTAGGCCGAACACGACCCACTGGTTTGAGATTGAAACCCGAGGGACAGTTCGGACTGCAGGGTGCTGGTGTGTTTTCAGGCTGCCAGAGACAGCCTAGCATCGGGCCCATACCATTTCTACTGATGCTGCTCGTCAGTGCTGCCGCTGCTGAAAAGAGCTTGCGGGATCAGCATGCAATACCCTGGCTTTTGGGTGCTCGCGACTGGCTGCAGCACAGACTATGCGCTGCTGTCTCGCGGCCGTGGCGTCTGTCGTGCAGACGGGAGAGGGTTGGTGACGCTGGACATCCAGAGTCTAATCCGTGAGATGTGCTCAGGCTCATGACCACAGAGCTTCTCCTGGCTGTGCAGTTCAGTCTGGGTGGTCCACACACTCAGTGGAGTGAGCGCTACAGTGAAACCGTGTCCACCGGCTCTTCTGCGGCGAGTCCAGTGTCCCACTCAGGCCTGCCCCCCATGCGTCTCCGAGGGAGAGCGTCTCCTCTCCTCGCGACAGCATGGGGCTTGGCGGAGCATAGGGCTGTCTGGTGCCCGCAGTGCTGCAGGTCCCAGCAAGCAGGTCAGGGCTGCTTGGATCAGAAGGAAGCATGATGTGTTGGGACCCACAGTTTCCATTCTAGTAGCCAGAGGCGGCACCAGGCACCCTGCCAGCCCTGGGTTGAGTAGCACGCGGGCAAGGCTGAGCCTGTGCCTGTGAAATGATGGGCGGACGGTTAACGAGCATCTTTCTCCCGTAGCGTGTAGCCAACTGAACGGCCCTGGCTGTTTCCAGAGAATGAAAGCGCTTATGCAGAAGCATGTCCAGAGTCAGAAGGAGGCCATGTTTAATGGTGCCACTGACACGTTGCGGCAACAGCTTGACCTGCTCCAGGTGAGAGGAAGGTCACTGGCCTTGCACCGTGTGATCCAGAATGACAGGAGAGTAGGTTGGAAGAGATCTCAGGAGGCCCTCTAGTTCAGCCCCTGCTGTTGAGTGCCACTTGACGGCAGCATTGGAGCTTTTCCATTTGCCATGCAGTAAGAGTTGCAGCCAATATTCAAATGGCCAAGGGGAGATCAACGGGAGAGGTCATTTCTAACCTGGTGAGTTAACATCCAGGTTTCCTATAAAATTACAACGTGAGCCGCTGCCTTCCCTCCGAGTTTCACCTTTCTTTGGCTCTTCTGTGTGGGTTATCACAGAGCTTTAGCCTGAGCCGAGCGACCTAGCAGTGAAGCAGCTCGCTAGGCAACGGGCTTGCGACTAGAAGAAAACTCGTATCCGTTTTGAAGAAAAGGAGAGCGCAGTATGAGACCCTGAAGCCATGTCTTGTTCTAGAGCTACATCCGGGCTAGCTACGAGTGCTTGGTTCAGGAGCTGACTAAATCCTTGACTATGCAGTTTGAACCAATGCTGAAGCCTGTCCAGAAAAATGACAGAATTATTCCAGGTAAAGAGGCTCTTGCTTACACACTGATTTCCTCTGGTCCCTGCAAATGACGTTTGGAGTAAATGCTGCAAGCAGAGACGTAACCTCACAGAACTCAGCACCATCTTGTGGAGCAGATAGAGCAGGAGTGGCAATCGTTTTTGAAGTGGCCCTGGGCAGGGCCATGAAACTTCTGTGCTTCCCCACCCACACACCCTGCTTGGTCTGGGGGTGGGGGAGCCTGTGAATCCTTTGCCGCCCTCGCCTAGAGACAGGTCAGAGCAGCTGGCTGTTCCCTCTAGGCGTGGCGCACCACACCCAGGCCAATCAGGGTCTGGGGGTCGGGGTAGCACGTAAAGTCTCCTCCCACCCTGCAAGGAGCGTACCCCGCTTCTAAGCACCACCACTCCTTGCAGGGCAGGGCGGGAGACTTCATGTACTTCCCACCCCCAACCCCTAATTGGCCTGGGGGCAGAACCAGTGTGCAAAGTCTCTCGCTGCCTGTCCTCTGGCTCTCAGCGCTTAGTCAGCCAGGGTTGACCTTTAAGTGCTGCACACTCCCCTGTCCCTAGGCCCTGATTGGCCGGGGGGCAGCAGGGCCTGTGCAGGCCGGATCAACCCACGTGGTGGGCAGGATCCGGCCCATGGAGGCCCTTTTGCCCACCCCTGAGTTAGAGACTAGTTACGTTGGTGAGCCACAACAAACAGGCATTGCTGCAGCTGATTCAGAGGGGCAGAGGCACTGTGCTGTGCGTTGGATGGTAATGCTCTCAGCTGGACTGTGTGCGCTTGCTCCTTCCAGTGGCGTGTCCCCAGAGGCAGACTGCATACCCGTCAGTGGAGAGGGACAGATCCCCCAGGATGGCCTTTTGCACAGGCACCTGTGCTCTGCTGGGAGTGTGCTGCCAGCAGCACCAGACGTTCCTAATCAGCAGGCACAGAGAGCCACGGATGGGATGCAGAGCGCCGCGTGGCCTCTCTTACGTGGCAGTGGTCCCATAGCGGTACGGCTCGTGTGAGGGCTGCCTTTCTTGCTTGCAGAAGTATAAATAGCGACTGGAAAGCCAGGCTGCAGCGTGTCCTGCGTTGATAACAGGTGCAGCTGGGACTGCTGGTTAGCGGAGGGAATAACGTGTTCCTTTCTTCTTTTGTCCAGATTTAGTGACCATCTGTGCCCAAATCAGCAAGCTTTGTAAACTGTCCTGTGTAGATTATGTTCTTCCCAACCTCAGCCAGCCTGACAACGGTTCTGTGCCTGCTTCCCCTGGGAAAGAGCTACCACTGAAGAGGGAATTATCGGAAGGCCCAAATCCCTCAAAGTTCCTGGGAAAGTGCAACGTGATCCGCATTGGGACCGTGCCCCTTCCGCACACGAATCCCATTCAGGTACTGCCTTTCAGAGCCCTCCCCCGGGGCCAGGGCATGTGCTGTGGAAGCAGGTGTGGGTGTCCAAGAGAAACTGGCAGAAATATGTCTGCCAAAGCGATGGGAGGCTTTGAGCTGCACAGAGATGTCCCATCTCTCTGTCTCAAGAGTCACTGACATAATGTATTAGCTCCATGGATTCCAGGCTAGCCGGGCGGATTGCCTCTTTCTGCTCTGATATTAAATGTGAGCATCTCCCTTTCTCTCTACTTGAACTTTACCCTCCCTGGAAATGTTCATTCTTTCCTGAGAGCACTCTCTGCCCTGGGCAGGTTTGAGCCCATTGTGAAGCTGTTACCTTTCAGTGGTTGAGGTTGTAACTAGATTTCCCAGTGAAGTTTGCTTTTGGTCCCTTGCCCAGCCCTAAGATGGCCAAAATAAATCCTTTCTCCCAGAAACTTCTCCTGTGGAGCAGCCTGCCACCACGGTTTTTCCTTACATCTCAGATTAATTGGAGATGTGACAAGTTGGAAAATTGATCCCAATCCTGCCTTGAAAGTACATGAACTACCGTGAATGGTTACCACGGACCTCTCCTGGGTATATAAATCACAGGCATAGAAATGGGTGGTGCAATTATGGAGTTAGTGCTAACGACGTTTGGGGGATCTTAACTATGGAAGTCTGAATATTGAAATGCTACGGTGTTTTTAAAATCTAATACAATTGTGTATCGCACTTGCATCCTTAGCAGTTTCTGAATGAAATATTCAAACTGCAGATTGTATTATCCCATTCTCAACTGCAGCATATTTTATTAACTCAGAGAGGCTTTTGGCAAAATAAATTCAAAACCTGATGTTAAGGAGAAAAGCAAACTGTCGTCTATTTCAATGCTTCTCTGTGAATACACCTTAGAGTTCCAGCCATGGGCAAATACTGTAAAGTGAATTACAGCCACAGACCTTGATTGGGAAAGTCTCTGTTCTCGCTGTTCTGGTTGGCAGCCAGTGAGGTATAGCCTAACAAGCCCATCTCTTGTGTTTTTAAGATATCGGTGCAAGAAATCACCATCACTATGACAGGTCAGTAACCAACATCATTTTTCGCTCTTGTGCACCCCTCTTGTGCACCCTCAGCCCACCCCTCTTTATAAACTGTGGCAGTGCGTTTTCCTCAGCCCCTTGAAGTTGGTATTTGAAACTCCCAAGAAGGATAGCAGTGTGTTTTGACCATTGGATATGGAGCATTGGGAGTCAGCTGTGACACGGGGGCTATGTCTAGACTGCAGGCTTCTTTTGGAAGAAACTTTTCCAGAAGAGATCTTCTGAAAAAACTACTTCTGTGAGAGACCGTCCAGACTGCCAAAGCGCATCGAAAAAGGGATCTGCTTTTTCGAAAGACAGCGTCCACACTGAATGGACTCTCTCGCGCATGTGAGCTGTGATTGCTGTGGGCAGAGTGGCCACCGGGGCACCTGTGCTTTTTCCTCTTTCCTCTTCTTTCGAAAGAACTCCGTCTTCCCCGTCCACACACACCTTTTCCCAAAAGAGCTCTTTCGCAAAAAGGCTTCTTCCTCATAGAAAGAGGTTTACCAATGTCGGGAAAACCCCTGTTCTTTCAAGATTTTTTTTTTTGAAGGAATGTGATTGCAGTGTGGACATAAGTGAAGTTTTTTCGGAAAAACTCTGTAGTGTAGACATAGCCTAGAGCAAAGTCCCGCTGATCTGGGGGGACATGCCATGGGCAGTCTGACCTGGATCAGAACGATTGACTTTTAGACTCGTTGATCTCACTGAATGCAGTCACCCCTTTCTGGGACAGCTGGCGTGCATTCCTGTGACTTGCCCTTCTCTGGGGGAGAGCAAGAGAGAGACCTGGCGCTGGGGATACCCTGTGTAGTTAAACCCTAGTAACCGTAGGTAGAAGTTCTCCGCAGACAGACTGCAGGGAAGCTCCTGGCCCCGCCCTGGAGGAGTTAGCATTACAGCCTTGAATACCCGCTGCCATTCTTCACACAAGAATTTTTGGAAATTAGACTTTCTGTTAGAGTTTTCAGTGAGTGGGTAGAGAATCTCTTATGTGGGTTTGATATGAGGCTATTTTCTATCCACCTGGACGAAGCACACGCCATAACTTCAAACTGATAGAGCAGCAACAGCATCACCCTTTGGCTGTAGCACCATGTTCGGTTCAGAAATTCTGAAACGCCAAGTGTGTAATTTGCTATCATAGGAGCAAAAATATGCGCACACTTTTAACTGTCCCCTTTCTTTCTCTAAAGATAATACCAGCCTGACGCTTCCGTTCAGCAGAGTGTATCTCTGTGAATGTTGCTTACACCTCTATTATTTGATCCTTCATCTCTCACCTGAGTTTGCCAAGAACATTTACTCCAGATTGGGAGCCCAGGCATCCAACCCACGTGAGTGGAAGTGTGGGAGCGTCGGGAGCAGTGATGGTGTCTTGTAGACAGCCTGGACAAACCTGTGAGCTAGGGAAGGAGTTGGTTTGTACAAGGGTTTGTGTTCTAGATTTTCCCTCAGACAAACACACCGTACACGCTAATCCGGAGCCAGAACCAATGCAGTGTCCTACTGTGTCTTGCAACAACAGGTGTTCCCTGTATCCCCGTCCCAAGTGGGAGACACGCCCGTGTTAGCTTTTTCCACCTGTCACTGTAATAATCATGCATGGAGCGTTTCTCAGACGTTCTCCTGCTGTGGGTACGGAGCCGTGGCTGTGTGAGTGTGGGGTACTCCATAGGCCTAGCGTTTCTGTGCTTCTGGAACAGCGACTATTGACATGCAGAGTTGACACCAAGCATACAAACATTCCGAGACCACCTTCAAACATCTGGGATTCCTAGAAGCAGGGGAGTGATCGGAAAGACTCCTGCACCCTTCCGGGATGAGATCGTTGGGTTGTGTCCTGTCGTTGAATTGTGCTTTCTTTCACACCTAGGTAGCCACGAGGCTCTCCTTGTCCTGGACAAGCCCCAGGACCCGTCCTCCTTCCACAGCATGATAGAATTGATATCGGCGCAGCGTGGGGGCATGCCGTGGTTCCGGGAGCTAAGCCTGCAGCAGGGGAGAGAGAAGCTGGAATCGCTGGGAGTGTATTACACTGCCAGAGTGAGTCCTCGTGACAGCTGCATGCTGGAGGTGAGAACTGCAGAGGACTGGCGAGGAACAAGCTGGTTTGCAAAGAGAAAACGAGTTTGAGGCTGTTTGCTGGGAAGGCTGGTGGTGTTAGATTTAGGAGCACCCCAGCCAGCCCTGGAGGGTTGTCCTGGAAGACTTTGGCCGCCTCCTAATGTTAGTAGGTCATCTACTCTTGAACAAATTCCTTAGCCTCCAGTAGAATCTGGTTCTAGTAACATGGGGAATTCTTAGTCTTGAATGGTTTGGGGTTTTATTTGGTAGGGTTTTTTAAATTTATCCATCAGCCTTTTTACTTCCTAATCAGACAGACAGGCAGGATGTACAAATCGAGTATGCGAGCTTATTGTTGACTTTAGAAAGCTTGTTGGGGATGCTAGCTAAGCTATAGTGTAGTAGACTGATTAATCGTTCATCATTTTCCATTGGAGAAGCCACTATAAGCTCTCATAGAATCATAGAACCCCAGGGCTGGCAGAGACCTCAGGAAGCATCAAGTCCAGCCCCCTGCCCCAAAGCAGGACCAGTTCCAGATCAATCAGCCCAGCCAGGGCTTGGTCAGGCCGGAACTTAAACACCTCTAGGGATGGAGACTCCACCCCTCCCTAGGGAAACCCCTCCCCTCCCAGCGCTTCCCCACCCACCTAGGGAAATAGTTTGTCCTAATATCCCACCTACACCTCCCCCACTGCAACTT
>CM057846.1:900595-913014 GCA_030068395.1 Apalone spinifera
AAAATATGCAAATGAGATCGCGACTCATGCAAATGAGTCCCTCATTAGCATATTGTTATGCTGGTGCAGGCGTAGCCTCAGGGTTTCGGGGATGTCCCGATGGGTTCCTGACAGGCCCGCTACTCCGTCAGTGGGGATGAACTTTTGCCTGCGTGTGTGTGCTCCCCGTCTAAAGCATTAACCCTGTGCACTTGAGTTAACACAACAGACTCCCAAGAGACCACAAATCAGATAAGGATCGAAATCGCCCGAGCAGGTTTATTGCCAAGTGTCTTATATTAACAGTTGTTAGCAGACCGACTCAACGCTAAGGCACTGCGCATTCTGTAAGCCGTGGCAATGTTCCAACACAGGCACGCACCGCACACCCCCCCAAGGTTGGTCGGCGCTCACCCTTTGCAGTGCCCTTTCGTAAACACGTCCAAACAAATGACATCACTTCTGATGTACCAGGTTGTCTCCCTCTGTTACCTAGTTCCCTCCCTTCTGCGAGGTGAGGGGTGGTGTGCTGTCTGCTTCGACCCCGCCCTGACCCGAGGTGGGGATGTACATTAGTTCTTGGGGAGTCACTTGGTACTAGGTGTTCTGCTGCTCCCCTCTGGCGCTCAGCCTGTCCTGATCCCAGTGCCTCCCTGTGGCCGTCCATGCGCGACCTAACTCTGTCATACAATTATCAGTAGGGCCTCTTTCCTGCCGGGTCACTGAACCAAAGTCTTGCACGATAGGTTGCGGGCCTGTTGCTGTTTTCATGTTACAGGGCCTTACTCAGGGCTGCTGACTCCATGTGACCGACCCTCCGCTCACTACATCGAGCAGGGCAACAGAGCAGCCAAAGGAGGAGGGGTTCCCAGCTCAGTTTGCCTCTGTGGCCCTCGTTCCCACTGATACAGGTGCAGCGCAGGCACCCCTCTCGGCCTGGTGGGTGCCCACTCTGTAGCCGAGAGGAAGCCCATCTGGAGTTTTCCCAGAGCCTCTCCTCACGTCCTTTCAGTGGGACTGAGCGCAGCTTGTCTGACAAGGTCTGGGATTTCTTGTCTGTTTCCTTAGGAGTCAGCTGCTGGGTGGGTCACTTGTGGACACTGACCAAACGTGACCTGTTTGAAATAACTTGAGCTGTTTTTGGGGTGTGTCTGAATCTGGTGCTTGCACTTTGCCATGGCTCTGTCCTGCTCTGTCCCCCCGATTGATGACCGAGCCTTGGACTGGCAGCAGGAGGCAGCGGGTGCCTGCTGGAAAAAGCAGTGCCCCGAGAACAGGGGTATTCTAAAGGGAGGTAAAAATTCCTTGGGGAACTTGTCCCCTTCCAACGAGAGAGGCAGCGAAGCATCCCCAGAGGAACCCAAGCCTGCCGTGGGCTTGCAGAGCTCCGTGAGATGTTACAGCTGCGAGCTGAGCTCCTGCGGGCCCTTGCCGGCAGACCCGGTGTGTTCTGTCCTTGGAAGTGGGGTGGGCTTTTCCCTCCTCAGCGAGCAGAGCCCAGCTCCCTCTATATGGAGATAGGATGGGTATATCTCATAGAGCTGGAAGGGACCTTGGAGGTCATCGAGTCCAGTCCCCTGCCCTCACGGCAGGACCAAGTACCATCCCTGACAGATTTGCCCCAGATCCCTAAATGGCTCCCTTGAGGATTGAACTCACAACCCAGGGTTGTAGCAGGCCAATGCTCAAACCACTGAGCTATCCCTCCCTCCTTTTTGCCATTAGCCCTGCACTGCTGCCTGCCAAGCCCAACTGGCATTTCCGTTGACTGTTCGAGTAGTCGATAGTCGCAGCATTCCACCTTTGACATGTACAAGAGCCCCTGAATGCCGCGGGGAGCCTGGGGTCAGCGGGGGCCTGGGGCTCTCGTACATTTCAGAGCTGCCCACAGAGCTGGAGCTGGAGGGAACCAGCTTTTAAGCCAGTTCCCCCCACTTTGCTGCCTCTTTGTGATAGAGGCAGCAAGGGGGGAGCGACTGGCTGACTAGTGTGTCCGCTATCCGATAAGCTCTTGCTGATCCCTACGAGAGACACTGCCTTAGACTGTTCTTACTGCGAAACACCATAACAAACCCAGTGGTCCTGTAGCACCTTAGACTGACCAAAATCTGTAAAGTGTCATGAGCTGTCGTGGGCCTAGCCCCCTGCTTCAGAGGACTATGGAGCAAGCGGCACAGAGGTTGAATTGTAAAGCAGAGGAAGAGGGGAGAGGGGGAGGAGACAAAGGGCAAACCCTGTCAGAGTGTCCTTGGTAAATGAGGCTAATAGCGGGGCCGTAAGTGCCTGATACTTGGCCTTTGATGTCAGTTGGCTGGTGAATAGAAGGCCCCATCCAGTTCATGTCTTTGTTCAGGCCCTGCAAGGGAATCTCAGATTTGCCGATGAAGGCCAGTCCCGCCGAGTCCTGGAGTTATGTAAGGGGGTACGTCTTCACTTGCACCCTAGTTCGAACTAGGGATGCAAATGCAGGCATTCGAAATAATCAGTGAAGCGGGGATTTAAATATCCCACACTTCCTTAGCATGGTCTCACCGGCGCGTTACTCCGATCAACAGCTGTTCCGAAAGTGAAAGTGCGCGCCGGGATGTTAGTTTGAACCAAACCCCTTGGTTTCAACTAATGTTACCCCTCATTTTTTGAGAAGTAACCTTGGTTCGAACTAACGCGTCCCGGCACACACTTCCTGTGATTCGAACTAGCGCGCCGGTGAGATCATGCTAATGAAGCGCGGGATATTTAAATCCCTGCTTCACTGACTATTTTGAATGCTACATTTGCATCCCTCGTTCGAACTAGGGTGCAAGTGTAGACACACCCTAAGAGACTAGCCTCCTTTAGATGCGTGAGGGAGTGCCCGGGCGAGACGGTCCCCGGCAGGTCTCTGTGTTGTCACTCGAATACCTGACTTGCGTCTGTTGGTCCTTTGGTGCAGAGACTGTCCATTTGCCAGTGTCCATGGCCAAGGGGCATGGCTGGCACCTGACGGCGTAGATCACATTACTGGATGTGCAGTTGTGTGAGCCGCTGATGTGGTTAGGTCCTGTGATGGTGTTGCTTGTGTAGCTGTGTGGATGGAGTTGGCACCAGGGTTTTTGCAGGGGCGGGTTCATCTGAAGCAGGGGGCTGTGCCTACGACAGCTCATGACACTATATTTTTGTTCCCTCCAAGGTGCTACAGGATGCTGTTGTTGGTTTAGTTACAGACTAACACGGCTCTTCCTCCCCCCCTGCCCCCCACTATGAAATAGCAGTACAAGTAGCTGTCCAACCCACTGGGACCGCGCTCGACACTGCTCCAAAAGAGGGATGCTGCATTGAGATTCGTTAACTAATCGACTAGCCGACAGGATTTCCTATTCTGTTAGCCGATAAGGGCGCCTCCATCTTTGAAGTGTAGCAAGAGCCCGGCAGGCTCAAAAGTGGAAGTCCTGCTGCAGGGCCCCCTTTTGAAATGGGGCTCTTCTACGTTTCAAAAGCAGAAGCAGCGCGAGTGGAGACGGCTTCAGTCCCCCTCGCGCAGTTTCCCGCTGCGCCTCTTTCTCCCCTGCCCCCCGCGGAGATGGTGCTGGGGGGACCAGCTTTTAAGCCAGCTCCCTCCACACCAGCTCCTGCTCCACCCCCCTTGCTGCCTCTCTCTGATACACAGCAAGGTGGGGGGGACGCGACTAGTTGCATCACTAGCCGACTACCCGATCAGCGTCTGCTTATTGGACAGTCGACTAGTCTCTTACATCCCTACTCCAAGAGTAGCATAATGCAGACATGTTCATCTCCGCTGTGGGGTGTATCCCATACAAGCCTGAGGATGGAAAGTCAGGTGGGGACTAAACCCCGGGGGGGAGAAGCCTTTATCTACATTGGGCTCTTCCTGAGAAGTCCCTTGCTGGAATCTCTCCACAGAGCTGCGAACAGGAGCAAACAATAGCGTCTTACTCCAGGAATTGACTCCTGGAAGGGCCTTGGGGATTGTGGTAGGTGGCTGTTCAGTTTTCAGATTTCTTTGAGCCAGAAGCAGTTTGGACAAATCCAGACTGAGACGTGATTTGAGTGTCCCTAGAGCAGCTTGTCCAGTGCTGGAAGGAAAGTTGAGTTGGTTGAGTCTGTGGATTCGAAGTATCGATTAGCAGAGGGTGTGCAGTGAGTTCCTTGGAATCTGCTTGTTTGGTTTGCATAGTGCAGAAAAATGTAGCTATTGCACTAATATCTTCTTGAATTGTTCAGTGCTTGCCTCTCCCTGGTAATGTTTCAGTAGAGAAAGAAGGTTCTGTTGGCCCACAGTGCCGCTTGGTAAACGTGGAGTTATCCCGGTTGGGTGGCTAACCTGCTTAGTCCATTGGAGCCGACTAGTTTAGACTCTCTCTCTCTCTCACACAGTAAATCCCGTCATCGTTGAGTCCTTTCCCATAAGCCATGAAGTGCCCATTGTAAGAGACCTGTGGGGAAGCCGCCTGTTTTTCAGGGTGAGCTGCTGCCTGGGCCCATGGAGTTTGAATGAAATACTCCTGAGTAGAAGCTGCTGCTCTGGGATGAAGGAGAGGAAACCATTTACCCCGTTCTGACATCTGGCTGTTCCTGGGTAGTGCTCGTTTCAGGCTCCCTGGATACACTGTGCTCGCTTGTGGGGCCCACGCTGCTTCTTGGGGCTACCTGTACTCTGAGACTGTGCACGAGTGGGGGGAGGACTGTAGCACTGAGAGCTCTCGTGGTGACTTGGACTCTTTCTGTCAGCCTCGCAAGGCAGAAATATGCTGGGATTATCCTAGAGACATTGCTTCAGGGCCGTCTGCTCCGCTTCCTCTCGGCACCCACGTGTCTAGATTTGCCTTTTGGCTTCTCATTCTTGCGATAGGCAGCAGCATAAAGGATGCCTTTCATACCCCTCACCTGGAGAGTCTATCAGGGATTAGCTGTAATGCTCCAGATGTGGGCCTTCGAACGGCGCCCAGTGGCAAAGGATGACAGTTTCATTACATTTCAACACTAGTCCTTTGAATAACTCTGGGGCGTGTCATCTCCATGGTTCACGGCCGAGGGCTTTGGTTTGTAAGGCTTGCTTGAATACCAGAGACACGGCCGCTGGCCCTGCGGTAAAGTAGGATTTCTCTACATTGTGTACTTGCTGCGGCAGTGCAGGGAGCTCTCTTCCACCCCAGCTGTGGTCTAACTTCAGTCACACTCCAGAGCCCCACTTGAGATCGATCCTCATGGCCTGCCCCCAAGTATTTTGCAGAGGCCTTGTATGCTCTGGAGTGGTTCTTCCCCGTTCGAAGAGTGTTTGAAGTGCTGAGTGCCTCCTTGGTGCCGAAGCTGCTCAGAGAGCACTTTCCAGCATGTCCCCCTTCCCCTCCGGGCCGTAGAGTTTCCAGCATGTCCCCCTTCCCCTCCGGGCCGTAGAGTTTCCAGCATGTCCCCCTTCCCCTCCGGGCTGCGGAGCCACAACATCGCGTTTTTACCAGCAGCTCCTCTAGCGCTACGTCAAAAGCTGTTATTCCAGCCCGACCACTGTAGCAGCCACACGACGCCAGGAAGACCTAGTTGAGGGCTCAGTGTCAGACCGCAGGGCCGAGCTGGTGTGCTTGTGGACGATTGTTTTAATCCTGGTCGTTGCAGTGGGGAGGAGAGTTGGAGCAAAAGCCGTGTCTCAGTTGAATACAAAAGACCATGTGATCTGGGAGCTCTCTGCTGGGAAGTCAGGGTCACCCTCCTCACTGATGCTGTGCTGTTACAGTAGGGCTGTAAAGAGTTAACTGAGTAACCGGTTACCTGGTAAGTATTGCCTTACCAGCATGCTTACTGGAATAACCGGCTACCCCGCGCCCGGCCTGGCTAGAGCAGCCCCGCCCGCGGCGCGATGCGGCAGGAAGCATCACCCTGACCTGCTTCACTTTTTAACTCCAATTTTACATCCCTGGTCTGCTGCTACTGCCTGGAGTTCTGTCCTGGGCGTGCTCCAGTCCAGCAGGCTCTGGGCAGTCCGCCCAAGGCCCCCTCAACTGAGTTGTCAGTGTTCTCTTCTAGGCAGAGCTCGGCACACGGGCTCTGCCACCCTCAGCCTGTCGGCCCTGGCCACGGCACACTGTGCACCACCTCTGGAACCCTGTGTCCCCATGGCCCCAGGCTGTGGCGCTGGCAGGGTGCTGCGTGCCGTGGCCCGTGGCAAGCCAGGTGAGGTCTGTGCTTGCAGCCGCGAGCTCCCCTCTCACTGTCCCCTCTGACTTGCAGATGGCTTCCGGAAGGTGGTCCACATCGAGCAAGGAGGCTTGGTGAAGCCCGAGAAGGACGACACTGAATTTCAACATCCGTACTTCATCCGAGGCCAGGAGCAGCTCCTGGAGAATATCAAGAGGAAAGTAACCAGCGTAAGTGCAGGTGCAGCTCTTTGGGCCCGCCCGTGATGCCGGGGTGGCTGTGTTGTGCTCGGGGTGCGAAGGGGACTTTGGCACGGTTGCTTTGGTTCTCTGCCGAGTGCCTTTGCGTCACGTGTCATTCGGTGCCACGCTGCCCGGCCAGCCGGCGGGCAGTATTTAGTGTGCCGAGCTCTCCCGTTGCTGTCTTTGAGCTCTCTTAGCATCTGGCTTGGGGTAATGCCGCTTGGGGCACCCTGGGAACAACTGGCAAGTTGGCCTGCAACATGGAAGCCAAATTCACTTTGACTTGGCAAACTGAGCCAACTTCACCTCTAGCTTTATCTCCATTTCTCCACTCTGCGCTGGTTTGGCCTGACGGAGGTCATGGCAAACCCTCTCCCAGAGAGCAACTGGACCTTGGCCCCAAAACAGGGAGGAGCAATGTAGTTCTTCACTTGGTGGGTTTCTCAGCCGAACGAGGACAAAATGGTTAGAGGTCCGGTGAAGATGAAGCTTCATGTTTCTGTCCTTGAGATGCAGGTTTGTAGGGATGGGAGCCGCAAGAAGCACAGGTGTTCCTGGCACCTGGAAAGTTACGTTCCAGCTGCTACCCCCACGGAGCGGCCCAACCACTAATCACTGCACTGCCCCTTGTGCTGGGGTAACCCAAACTCGCGTGCACCTCGCCATGCCTGACCCCTGTGGGGCGAGGGTCTCCGTGTGCAGGGCTGTGTTCCGGTCTGAGCAGGTGCCACCGTGGCTCTGTGGAGTAATGCTTGCTGGGATGCTCGCCCACGTCGTGTCTGCATTCAAGGTGAAGGCAGCCGTGGCCCAGACTGGGCGTGTGGGCTGCGCTTCGGCAGCCCTGGCGCTTCCAGGTGCGCAAATGGAATTGGTGCAGGGAGGTTGAGTAGCGATTAATTTGCTAGCCAAGTAGATGGCATTTCCATCGACTAGTCATTGGGGAAAGGCTCGCTCCGGTCTCAGCATAAGCCCCCCAATTCACCCGCAGCTGCTCCGCACTCTTCAAGGGACAGAGGAGCCCAGCCTCTGGCCCCCGCCGGGTCTCAGGACAGCCCTCCCCCAGCTGGCCCTCGACGGTCTGAAAGCGGCAGCCGGTCCCACGGGTCTCTCACTTGGCGTGCAGAGCGCAACGGGGAATGTGGGGGGGCTTGTGCTGACAGATCCCCAAGGCGAGTTGCCGCTGCTCTGACCCTTTCAGAACGCAGAGTGACAGTGGGGAGGGGGGCTTGTGCCAAGACCCTGCGGGGGACCAGACACTGAGCCGGTGTCTGCGTGCCGGCTCCTCTGTCCCTTTGGGTGCGGAGTGGCAAGGGGGGTGATCCAGTGGTCGATAGCGCTACCCGTCGACTACTCGTTCACATCCCTACTTGGTGGCGTTTGAGGAACCCTTCGGAAGCCTTAGTTTAGAGTCCTGCCCGTCGTGTTGGTACCTGCAGCCGAACCTGAGTTGCGGCCGCCGCGGGAACGGCTCTGGAACGCTGACCAGAGCCTCGCGGTGGCTCTCACAGAACTTTGCGGGTGAACGCCGACTCGCAGAGCTGTGGAGAAGAGCAGTGCGGCTTCTAGTGCGAGGGGTTCTGTGTAACACGGTGCGGCACTGTAGTTGCTTTGCTGGTCTCTGCTGCTGCCCGCCGGTGTACTTCTGGGTCCAGACGAGGCGCGTGGCTGACCAGTCGGCGCGTAACTCCGAGGTTCTACCGAGTGTCTTGCTGGGAGTCTCGGTGACGGATTTTATAGACGCATGTGATACTTGAGTGCCAAGCGTTTCTAGTGGGGGCTGCGCCGTTCGCTCGGACCCTCCGGCCAGGTTTGAGTTGGGTATTTCCCAAACCCCTCCTGGGCAGCCCCGGCACTGAGTGGTGGCCTCCCTTTGACTGACAACCCGTTGGTTGTCGCCACGCAGCCGGCCCAGGTTGCCTTTTGGGAGGTGCAGGGCCCAAAGGGCTGCTGGCCAGTAAAGGGGCAGGCGAAATGTGTTAAGCCTGTCCTTGCTGGCAGCCCCTTGAGCTCTCCTGTGCTAAAGCTTGTCCTGGGCGTGCCCCGCCAGCTGGTTGTCAGAGCTTCCTGGCAGCTGTTGAAATGCTCGCTGTGGGAGTGAGCCGGCCTGCTGCTCCCCTCTTCCATGGCTGTGCCCTGGGCTTGCTCTGGCCGAGCCCCGCCGCCGTGGGTCTGTGCGACTGGCAGAATTGGAGCGGAGAGCTACGTGCCGTGTGCGCCCTCTCGTCGCTGAGTCTGGTCTTTGCGGAGTCGTTAGTGCGAGGGCTCACTCAGACGCTGCCTCTAACCCAGCTTGAGCGGAGAGGTGCTTGGCGCTTGAGCTGGCTGGCCCATCCCAGCGTGGAGATGTGAGCTGAGGTTTCAGTGCTGTTCATTCCGGAGCTAGTGAAGTGCTGGGTGCCAATAGTGGCTGGTCTAAGCACACGGAGTCTCCAGAGCTGCCCTCGCTCCTGTGGGCTCGCTGGTTAGCGCGCCAGACTGAACCGTGGCAGGGAACGGGCATGTCCCAAGGTACATACTCAATGGTACAGAGCAAGACTTGGCACTAGGGACGGCAGACTGTAACCGTTTCCACGGGTAACCAGACAGCTCTTGCTTGGCAGCGACCCAAATGCTACGCACGGCTCCTGGGGAGCCACCCCCAACTCTATTGGGGGCAGCAGCGCAGGGCAGCCTCCGGCTCCCCCGAAGTGGGGTGATGGACATGCACTGGCTCCAGGGGAGCTGGCTGCCGCCCGGTGTGGAACCCTGAAACTTGAATCAGCGACACCCATTGTAACACCCCTACTTTACATTGGATTGGAAATGCCAGCGGGTTTCCAGGGCATCCTTTGACTTGGCGTTTCTGGCCCAAAGGATCCTGCTCCTTCAGGGAAGGGGAGGGACTGGCGGGTGGACAAGGGGTGCGGGAGATTGGTGCTCTCAGCCCGGTGGGAACTGGGGAAGGGGGATAGCTCATGGGCACCGCCCTTCGGGCGCTCAGAACTGTTCTGTAGGCTGGAACCTCACTGCCCGCTCCCTTCTGCTCTCCAGGTGTCCAGTATAAAGAACGAGGATATCAAGGTCCGTCAAGACAACGTAACCAAGCTGCTGACTGACGTCCAGCTGATGAAGGGGAAGCAGGAGAGCATGGATTCCAAGCTGATAGCCATGAAGCAGTGAGTGCGTGAGCAGGGCAGCAGGGGTGGGATAAAGCGCTCTGGCCAAGTCGGCTTTGCGTCGCTCTGACGCCTGCCAGAATCCCAGGGCCTCAGCAGCGTCACGCCAGGGGGAGGAGGAGCTGGGGCGTCGCTGACCCTCCTCACAGACCTTGGGGTGACAATGCCCAGCCCGGCAAGCCTAGGCCGAGTTTGGCTGTGCTGCCTTCCCTCGAGTGCAGCACCGCCCCAGCCGCCGGCCGGAGGGGCTGCTGGGAACAGAGCTGCCGTCCCTTCTCTCACTCTGCGTGCGGCTCCTCCATCAGAGTGGGGCTGTTCCGGTCTCCGTGTTCTTACACCGGCCCTGTCAGTGTGCTGCTCGCGTCACCGGATAAGTGCTGCCTGCGTCCAGCCTGCCACCTCTGTCGCGCAGTTTGTCTCTTCGGTGGGGCGCAGAGCATGTGATCCTGCCCCCACTGATGCTCTTGGGCGAGTCGTCTTCTGGGGGTTGTGCCAGAGCGCGGTTGATCACCCCTTTCCCGAGACTAGCCTGCCCTTCTCCTGCCCAGTGAGGTTCAGAGCTGGGTGCCCTGTTCCCATTGGGTCTGCAGTCCATGCAGCAGCTGGCTTTCCTGCCCCGTGGCAGGATTGCTTTTGAAGTCCTGCACTGCCAGTGAAGAAACGTCAGCCGAGCCACCGGAAGGCTTGAAAGACCCAACTCCCATTCATTTAACGGGAACCAGGCGTTGAGATCCCTTAGGAATGTGTTCCCACTCCAGCCGGGTGAAGGAAATCATTCGTGTGTCAGAATTTTGTGATCTCCTCCCAGGAGATTGTCAAGACCAGTGAGAGCAAGTGTCCCAGAACGCCCCCTTCACTGGTATTCCTAAGGGCTGCTCTCCTGTGGCTTACGAACGGGGAGGGTGCTGTCCGGTGCAGCTCCGGCCTTCAGCTTGCTTGCTTGCTGAACAGAGCAGGCAGGCCAGCTGGGTACATGCCCAGCGGAGACCCTTCTTCCCCACTGCCTTCCAAGAGCCCCTGGGATTTCATTGCTGCACCGTGCTCCTGCAGGTTGCTACCGTAGTGCGGTCACGTGCACAGGAGGGGGAGAGCCCCTGCTTTGTCTCTGGGTTCAGCGTGCCTGGGGAGGAGGCCCTCGCTGTATGAAATGCGGTTTTCTTCATTGCTGGGTGAGGAGGAAAAGTAGCTCTCCCTGGTCTCTCCAGTAAGCAGAGGGGTGATGCAAAATACTCCGCCTTCCCTCTGCTCTGGTCCATGCTGGGGGGCTGCTGAGTTTGTTGCTAGAAGGCCAGAGCAAGCGATTGGGTCCAACATGACTGTTGATGCAAATCCCGCTGCAAGGTCCATGATGCAGATGGCCACACGCTGCCTGGGCACAGGACTTTGCAGCAAGTTTGTAGCCTGCCGGGGAGTGTTGCTCCTTGCAGAGGAGGTCTTTACCGTTCTCCTAAGACATGCAAGTTGCAGCTGCTGACTGTCAGTAATGGCACCTGTGCTGAGTCTGGTGGAGGCTGAAGCCGCGTCCCTGAGGCGCCAGTTAAGTTTTATCCCACGTTTCCTGGAAAACTAGTCAGCTGCCTAACCCAGTGTAAGGTTGCTGTCTGTGCTGAGGCGGTGCCTCTGTCTCCTGGCGGCTCCAGACCCAGGCACGGTGAGGCGAAGGAAGCAGTACATCTCCGGCATCTCTGCCGCACAGGTCCCCTCTTCGCAGAGGGCACGCAGAGCTTGCAGCAGCCAGCCGGGATTGCTTGCCCGCTCTGCCAGTCCTTCGTTGCTTCCAAGCTGCATTTCTGTCCCTTCTGTTGTGTGGGCACTCATGCGCAGACACCGACTTCTTGCTGGTGTGTACGCTTGTCCAGCGGGCGCTCCAAAGCTTGTCTCTCTCTGTGGCAACCTGGGACCATAAGAGATGCTCTCCTCCACCTTGGTTTAGCAACAGAAACTGGCACCTTGCCTGGTTAGAAAAGCAGCAGCTCCCATGGCATCTCTTGGAGAGTACCCGGTCACTCCCAACCGGGAACCTGGCTAGCGTAACGGAGCCCTAGGCGGGGGGAGGGTGCTACTAATGACAAGCAGTAGGGCAGAGCTTATTTGCAAAACAGTCGTTTGCTGCAGAGCCCTCTCCTAGCTAGCGGCCATCCAGAGGAGTCCCAGCATGCAGTGCTCACCCCTGTGGCTGCCTCTTGGGTCAAATGCAGCATGTAGTCTGGGACTTGGTGTCTGGGACCGGACCCGGGTGTCGAAAGAGGAAGACTCGTGTGACGCTGTCGTCATGCGGGGAAAGAATGAACGTGCCCTGAGCCCGGCGTGCCCTTGTGCGCCACGAGAGGGAGTGCAGAAGCAGCGTTCTGGAGACGCTGCCAGCTTCCCATTCTTGGCACGAGGGTGCAGATTAGCATGGTTCCCCAGCAAAAGGGAAGAGGATGATTGAGCCAGGAGCAAGCATCAACTCCAGGCTGGCGCCAGGGCTCAGGCCCCCAGGAAAAAAATAAGGGTGCTCAGTAGCACCCCCGAGCCAGAGTGCAAGTGTGGCCTGTGGTGAGTTCTGTGCTAGTAGCAGCTGCTGCCCCGGGGCGGGGAGCCTGTCTCGAAACAGGCGGAGTGACTAAGTAACCCGAGGCTCGTGGTCGCTGTAAGGAACCGAGTGGCCCTGAAAGCATTGCCAAGGCACTCCAGGTGAAGGACAGGAGGCAACGTGGAGGAATAACTGGTCCGTCTTCAGCATGGCGAGAGAGAACTAAGGGTGCCCCTCGGGGTTTGCATTGGGAAGGGCCCAGTACAAATTTCACTGACTTCCTGAGCCCCCTTGTGTGTGGGGTGTAGCCAGGAGCCAAGGATCAGCGGAAGGAAGAGGTGATTGTGACCAGAGCGGACTGGTCAATTTTGTGGGGAGAAATGTAATGAGAACTGCCCC
>CM057846.1:952929-981070 GCA_030068395.1 Apalone spinifera
GGGCAGTATGCAGGGAGATTGTTGCCAGCCCCCTGTGCTGTGGGGGGAGGCCCCATGGTGGCTGGGGGGAGATGCCCCCTGTGTTCCCTGGGTGCTCTGGGGAGCGGGGCTGCCTGGGGGCAGGGTCTCCCATTTTCTGCCCACGCCATGGCAGGAGGAGTCAGTGGGGGTGTCTCCGCAGTGCCCTGGGGCAGGGACCCGTGGGTGGGGATGTGCCCGCCCCGATGCTCTGGGGGTGATGGGCTGGTGTGGAGAAAGCTTTCCCACCGGTGCTGTGGGCAGAGTCTGCGTGAAGGGCCATGGGAGGGAAGCCCCTCTGCCACTTCCCACCCTCAGGGCAGGGCTGTGTGAGCGGCGCCCTCCCCCTGTGCCTCTGGGGCTGCTCTGGGAAGGGGTGGCATGGGCCTTTCGCTCTGGCGTTTGCAGGCAAGGCAGCTGATGAGAGTGGAGAGGTTAGAGAGTGGTGGGGCAGATTCCCCTCTCTGTGTTCCCTGACACGCTCCACATGCCCCCAGGGCTGAGGAGATCTCATTTCCCCTGCCTTCCTGCTGCCTTTGCAGCAATCAGTCCGTGTTAGAGAGGGTGCTTCCAGGATAGTGATCTCCTGTACGGCCTTGCTGGAAGGGACTTCTCGTGGAGGACACATTTCCCAGCCCAATCCATGACACCTACCATCATACAGCCTTGTTAGGTGGTGTGACTCCTGAGGGGTGGCCATGGGGAAAGGGCTTGGATAAGAGATGGGGGATTCTAGGGGCTGGGTCAGGCAGGGGGAGGAGGGGTAGATAGGCGGGAGGATTCCTGGGAAGCAGAGGGGTTGGGTAGCAGGTGAGGACCAGGCCATGCCTGGCTCTTTGGAGAGGCACAGCCTCCCCCAGTCTTTCCTGTCCAGCCCTCCATATAATCTCTTTACCCGATGTTGTTAGCCCCTCAGCCCAAAAAGTTTGCCCATCCCTGATCCAGGTGATGCTAGAAGTGGTGTTGGTAATGGAGAGGAGACTCGTCCGTCCGTCAGGAATAACGTTCATCTCCCATGATGGTGCTGCAGGGAGGGGGTATGATTCAGCAGAGGATACTGTATTTTGGTGCTAGTTAGACTGAGGCTGGAGAGCCACGGGTAGCTCTTTTATGTGTCTCCTGCGGCTCTTTGCAGGACATCACTGTGATTTAATTATTTATTGATCTAAGTTATTAACCCATCAGGATGCTTTTACTGTTGATCAATTGTAGCTGATAAAATGATAATCCTTGGTCAGTCGTTTTGCGGTGGAATAGTACATATATTGTTTCGACATATCATAGGATAGGAAATGAAATGGTGAATTCACTCTACTGTTTCTCTTTTGGATGCTAATTTGGCTCCTGAGCCACCGAGGTCTGAGGATCACTCCTCTATTCCAAATCTGGATTGACCCCAACACCTAGTGCAGATTTATTGGGCTGCTGGAAGTGCTATCTTGTGGGTAAGATGTCAAATCGAGGGCATGACTATATGTGGATTAAAGGGTTTATGGTACTGTTCTCAAAAACTGGCTTAGTCACCTCAGTGTCATCTGCAAAACCCAATGTAAGTAAGTTAATTTTGTCTCCTTAAAACTTCCCCTCTGATTTCAGCTGGTTATGGATAGAGCCCTGTAAATCTGTGGATATCTGCTTTATATCCGTGGGTATCCACATCCGCAGATGTGGCTATGGATACCCACGGCTCATTTTTGTGGCTACAGACGTGGGTACAAATTTTGTATCCACGCAGGGCTCTGGTGAGGGAGTTCTTTAATATGCGTCATAGGTTGCAAGGCAGTGGTGTTATGTGCTGTTAAACGGCTGCCGTGTCCCACCGGAGAGGGAGCTGCACTTCAGTGCTGCATCTGCTCCCCGGGTATAGCTTTGGTACAGCCAAGCCCTTTGGATTTCTGATGGAGCTGTGCTATAGAAATGTCTGTTGTTCTTGTTTTTAGGCAGAGGGCAATGCTGTAAGCACCTGGCTCCTGGGAGGCCTCTCAGCTCTTCACTTTTCTCTGTGCTGACGGATGGAAACCACTGATAGCTGCAACCTGGAACCACTTTTCCTTTCCTCTTGAGCTGATGACTGCAGAAAGCTCTGCCCAGCCCAGCTGGTCCTGCCACTCGTCTGTAATGCAGCACATGCCTTTCTCTGCCTTTCCCAGGGCAGCTCAGGGCAGCATTTGGGCTATACATTAGCCAAGGTTCAAGGTAATAACTTTCTGTTCCTGGAGAATGTGAAATCAGTGCTAATGACCTGGCCATGTACTGCCAGTATTGCCCTTTCAAAGGGAAATTAAAAGTCTGAGGCCGTGACCTCTCTGACTGGGGTGGAGAGTAGATACAGTTCCAGGTTGTAATATGTATGGATGTGTTTTGCCAGTCCTGGGATGCTCCCCCAGCTCTGCCTGTGTACCTCCTTCCCTGAAGCCCCCCTGCCCTGGGACCCCATGGAGATTTGCTCCTCCCACCGCCTTCTCCCTGACATTGCTGATTCTCTCAGTGTGTGAGGCAAGATGCCGAGAGGGGAGCTTTGCTTTGCCCTTCTGCTTGCACATGAAGTACGAGTGCACGGTGACCAACATGCTCCTGTCACCGTGCTGCTTCCTGTCCCCGTTGGGCTGTGCCCTTCAATCAGGCTTACTGTGACCTTGGACCTCTGTTTTGGTCTCTCTGTGCCTCAGTCACTGTAGCTGGTTAAGCTTGGTCATTCCTCAGCTTTCTTCAGCGCTTACCCGGACAGGAGGCCATAGCAATCGTTCGCCATTTGGTCCATTTCAGCCGTGAAAACTTGATGGCCTGAGAGCCCAGCGTTGGAGCAGACTTAATGAGCTCATGGGCCATCTTCACCCCTTGGTTGGTGGAATTTTATCCTGGCTGATGCAAGCCATCGGAGAACGGTGTTCGCTGGAACATCTTGAGGCATCCTTGCAAAATGTCCGAAAAGCCAAGGTGCCACCTGCGGACACTGATCCCAGTAGTTTGTAACCCCAACGACCATAAACATCTGCGTGACGGATGCACTCATTCCACATTACGCCCAATATGTGCCGTTGACATTTTGTGGGGAAAGCCTCCAGCTTTGTTCAGTCTGCGCAGTGCAGGGTCTGTGTTTCGCAGCAATACAACAATATGGGCAGGATACAGCTTGAATAAATCCTGCACGGGGTTGTCCTACTAAGATGATGTTGATTCCATGTCGGCTGTCAATGGCCCATGGCAGATGCTGAGATGCCAGTCCGATAGAGAACCTGCATGTGAGAATTGGCAGAGCTGGTAAGGATAGACCCCCAGAGAGCAAAAGCAGGAAACGGATTCGCCAGTTTTGTTGTTCCAAGAGATTGGCGTCACAGGTGGATCTAGGACCGATTTTGCCGATTTGTCTTTGTGAAACATGGAGATCTATTTTAGCTGGAGTGCCTCACAAACCCTGTCAGGGCTCTGTTCCAAGGGCGTCAGCAGCAAGTCAAGTATCAGAGGGGTAGCCGTGTTAGTCTGAATCTGCAAAAGCGGCGAGGAGTCCTGTGGCACGTTAGAGACTAACCGAAGTGTGGGTCAAGTCAGCAAGTCAAGGTCTGTGTGTGAGAGATCACCAATCTCAGTGCCTGTGGACTGATCAAATGAGTGCAGGGTCAGAATGCAGTCCTGTCTAATGCCAGATTTTAAAAAAATTATGGAGATTGCCTATCTCCTAGAACTGGAAGGAACCTTGAAAGGTCATCGAGTCCAGTCCCCTGTCTTCACAGCAGGACCAGCCCTGACAAATTTTTTTTGCCTAAATCCCTAAGTGGCCTCTGCAAGGATTGAACTCACAACCCTGGGTTTAGCAGGCCAATGCTCAAACCACTGAGCTAGCCCTTCCCCCTAGTATCCCCAGATATTCATTTAAAATGCATCAACCTCCAGTTCCCAAGATGAACGTGGACAGGAGTCCCCAGACTCTTCACAGGAAACAAGACATAGCTCAGTGCAGCTGCAGCCCAGATACAGTGGGGAACGGGTGGCGGATAAGAAGCCTGATAGGAAGGTATAGTTTTCCCGGGGAAATAGAAAGAGGGGTACGTATGTGTGAGAAGATCCTTCTGAACATCTCTCGTCTTCGCTGGTTTGCATCAGAGGCTTGTGCCACCAGTTTGGCTTCCCTTCTGTAATTAATTGTGCCTCATCTCAGTACGCTACTCCCCATGGAGCCAGTTGGGCGTCTTGCTGCTGAATGGCAGTGGCTGCTACTTACTCAGGGCAGTAGTTACAAAGCTTTCACTGAAGGAGGACACCTGGGGCTAGTCATGCTAGATGATGCATAAACAGGAATTTGGGGTTGCAGCAGGGAGGTTATTTTACCTCTGTGTTTGGCAGTGGTGTGACCACTGCAGGAATATTGGCTCCACAGTTCCAGAAGGATGATGATAAATTGGGGAGGGGTCAGAGCAGAACCACAAAAACCATTAGAAACCTTGCCTTACAGGGACAAGCTCCAGGCACTCAGTCTACCTAGCTGAACAAAGAGAAGGTTAAAGGATGGCCTGATTACAGTCTAAGTACCTCCATGGGAAACAAATATTGAATACTGGGCTCTCCAGTGTAGCAGAGAAAGGTCTAGCATCCAAGGCCTGGCAGGTGAAGCTGGGCAGGTTCAGACTGGAAAGAAAGTGTACGTTTTGAGTAGGGTAATTAACCCCTGGACCAATTTACCAAGAGCGTGGTGGATTCTCCATCACTGGCCATTTTTAAATCAAGATCGGATGTTTTTCTAGCAGTGCTGCTCTAGGAATTTTGGCGGGGAGGGGGCAGGTCTTTGCCTTGTGTTAAACAAGAGGTCAGTCTGGATGATCACACTGGTTCCTCTGACCTTGGAGTCTCTGAATCTGTGTAACGGGACTTGAAATAGATGGGAGATTCTGGCTATGAAATATCAGTTTGGTTATTATACCTGAACTTAGTGCATGAGGACACATCATTTTAGTCATATTTTTTAATATTTTATGCATTATTTTGAAAGCTCCACCGTGGCTGTGCAACAAAGTGAAAGAAACAATGAGACACAAAAAGGCATCCTTTCAGAAGTGGACGTTAAATCCCACTGAGGAAACTAGAAAGGAGCATAAATTCTGACAACTGAAGTGTAAAAATATAAATAGGAAGGTCAAAAAAGAATGTGAAGAACAGCTAGAAAGACTCGGGCATGCTCCCTGAGGTTTTAAGTTCTGCAGCAATACAATTTAAATAATACTCTGTAATAATTTTTATGCAAGGATCCCAAGCCCCTTTGCAAGCATTCACTTGTGAATTGTTAAAACAGCTCTGTATCATTATCCCCATTTTCCAGGTGATGAAATTGAGGCATTGAAGTGCCTGAGGTCACAGTTGGAGGTGGGGACAGAGCTAGGAATACCCTTGAGAATCCCGACTGTCGCTTGCTCCAGCTACCAGGCAGAACTCCCTCCTGACGCTGGAAATCACTAGTTAATCTTTTCATGATCACTTTTATCAGGGGGAAATAACTGATGAGTTTGTTAGCTTCTGGAGGAAGTCTGACTCCAGTGCCCAGCATGGTGGTAGTGTGGAGGTGCTAGGCTATAGGACATGGTGCAGGTGTTGCAGTATTTCCCCTATGACTGTTGGCACAATGCCCAGCATGGTGTAGGAGGTGCTGTGTTGTTAGGGGCTGCCATTTTAAAGGTAGGAGTCTGTGTCCACTAGAGCTCTGTCCATGGGCATCGCTGTTCAGAATCAGAGCCCTGAGTTGCTACCAATTTCTATCTAATTTTTTCCTTCCATGTGAAGATTTTCCATCTATGTGCAGAATACATTTTTAATTTCACTGAGGAATGTGCAAATGTGCACCACCATTTCTTCACACAGCGCACAGTCAACCTGTGGAACTCCTTGCAAGAGGATGTTGTGAAGATCAGGACTTTAACAAGGTTAAAAAAAGAACTAGATAGATTCATGGAGGTCAGGTCCATCAGTGGCTATCAGCCAGGCTGGGTAGGAATGGTGTCCCTAGCCTCTGTATGTCAGAAGCTGGGAATGGGTGACGGGGAGGGATCACTTGATCTGTTCTGTTCATTCCCCCTGGGGTATCTGGCATGGGCCACTGTCAGCAGACAGGATATTGGGCTGGATGGACCTTTAGTCTGACCCAGGCTGGCTGTTCTTGTGTTCAGTAGAAACAAAACCTAGCTGTGGGCGACATTTAAATCTCTCCGGACTGGCTACACAAGCGCACAACTTACAGGGACGCTGGTTACCACCACTGACCCCTTATAAGGCTGATTTTGATCCCTCTTGTATTCTCCCCCACAAAAACCACAGAATTCCTCAAGCTTTCAAAGACTTATTGTGAAGCCTCATTGCCCACCATGTCTGTGTTCGGAACATCTTGAACCAATTAAGGCCTTTTTGAGATCCAAATACTTACAAATATCTCCCTTTTGAAATATTTGTATATGTCTGAATGTCTGATATTTTTGTCTTCCTGTGTGCACTCAGTGAAATTACATTATACCACAATTTGTGAACCATAGCAAGATTTTAACATTAGCTCATGCAAGAGGCAATTTTCAATGGGAGGAATAGTAAAATGTGTAACAGTCATTATTTGAAATCTGAGCTTTGGCTCCCTGTTGGTGGGGATGAAATAAGAATAATAATGGCATCAGAGAATATTTTTTTTGGTGACTTAAAACTACCCAGGGCTGCTTTTCAGAAGTGAAAGAAAATGTCATTGTTAAAAATAACTTAAAAAACAACGAAAAGTCTGATAGCACCTTAAAAACTAACAAACCATGTTGATGGGCTCATGAACTTTCGTGGGCACAGCCCACTGCTTCAGATGACCGGAGTATTAGAAGTCCAGATCCAAGAATAAATAAGGGAAAAGGGGGGAGGGGGGGAGAAGAGACAGAGTAGATTGTTCAAGTAGTTACAAGAGGCTGATAAGAACAATTAGCACCTTCATTGGTTGGCTGGTTGGTTAAGTAATTAGGATGTGGAAGGTAGCGTGCGAGCCAGCCCATGTCTCTGTTTTTTCCATTAGCATAAGAATTAAACTTGTAAATGAAGTTAAGATCCAGCCCTTCCCTGTGTATTTGGCTTGTGGAATTGGCCTGAAACAACACGGTAACTTGGAGATCCATTAATGAGTGCCCAGGCAGGTTAAAGTGTCTCCAACAGGTTTCTGTGTGTTGCCTTTTCCGATATCTGATTTGTGTCCATTAATTCTTTCCTGTAGAGACTGTCCAGTTTGGCCAATATCCATGGCAGTGGGGCATTGCTGGCATTTGATGGCATAGATCACATTAGTGAATGTGCTGTTAATTGAGCCCCTGATGTAGTGGCTGATGTTGTTGGGTCCAATGAGGAAATTGTTTGTGTAGATGTGTGGGCAGAGCTGGCATGGGGGCTGATTGCAGGGGTGGGTTCCTGGATGATTATGATGGAGGTGTGCTGCGTGGTTACTGGAAAGAATTTGTTTGAGGTTGGGGGTTGTCTGTAGGCGAGGATTGGCCTTTCCCCCAAGGCCTGTGAGAGTGAGGTTAGGTTGTAGATTGTTGATGATGCGTTGGAGGGGTTTAAGTTGGGCTGTAGGTGATGACAAGTGGAAGTCTGTTGTTTTCTCTTTTGGGCCTGTCTTGAAGTAGTTCATATCTGGGTACTCTTCCGGCTCTGGCAATCTGTTTTTTCACTTCTCCAGGTGGGTATTTCAGTTTTAAGAATGCTCTACATAGATCCTGTAGGTGTTTGTCTGTGGGATTGGAGCAAATCCAGTGGTATCTGAGGGCTTGGCTGTATACAGTAGATTGAGAAATGTGTCTGGGATGGAAGCTAGAGACATGAAGGTAAGCGTAGCGGTCAGTGGTTTCCGGTATAGGGTGGTGGAAATTTGTCCATCATGTAATTGTACTATAGTGTCCAGGAAGTGGATCTCTCGTGTGGATTGATCCAGGCTGAGGTTGTTGGTGGAGTGGAAGTTATTGAAATCACTGTGAAATTCTTCAAGGGTCTCTTTCCCGTGGGTCCATATGATGATGTCATCAATGTAATGTAAGTAGAGTAAGGGTGCTAGGGGGCGAGAACTGAGGAAATCTTCACGGTCAGCCAGAAAGACATTGGCATATTGTGGGGCCATGCGGGTGCCCATGGCTGTGCCGCTGACTTGAAGATACAAATTGTCTCCGAATCGGAATAATCCTGTTGTGAGTGTGCCAATGCTTGAGATGACTAGTCATCTGGGATTTCCAGGTTTGTGTATCTTGGGTAGCAATAGAAAACTCTTGGTCAGAGATTAGGGGGAGTGTTTGTGTAAATTTGGTCCTGAGCAGCATCAGGGAGCTTCATGAGCAATTGTTTCAGGTTTTTTTGGTACTCTTTAGTGGGATCACAGGAGAGAGGCTTGTAGAATCTGGTGCTGGTGAGTTGTCTGGTCACCTCCTGTTCATAATCTGTTCTGTTCATGATGACTACAGCGCTCCCTTTGTCAGCCTCTTTGATTATGATATTAGAATTGTTTTTGAGGCTGTGCATAGCATTGCTTTCTGCATGATTGAGGTCATATGTTATATGATGTTGTTTGCTGACAATGTCAGCCCGAGCACGTTTGCAGAAGCAGTCAATGTAGAAGTCCAGGCCCTTGTTATGACCGTTAGTAGGGGTCCATATAGAAGCCTTCCTCTTGTGGGATTGGCGGGGAGAAGCAGTAAGGTCAGTGTGTTGTACATCGGTGTGTTGGAAATATTTCTTTAGGTGGAGGCAGCGAAAATAGGCTTCCAGATCTCCGCAGAACTGAATTATATTTGTAGCAGCGATGGGGCAGAAGGAGAGTCCTCGAGCTAGGACAGATTCCTCTACTGGGCTCAGAATGTGGTTGGATAGGGTGACAAATTGCTAGGTGAGTTGAAAGTATCGGGAACGAGAGATCCAGAGGCATATAGGAGTTTGGATGGTTTATTGTCCTTTGTTTAGAATGCCAGATAGTCTTGACTCTCTTTGCTAGCCGAGGGCATAGACTGCAGTTGCAGCTCAGGGTTTGTTTGTCTTTTGGTTTCAGAGTTGTCAGTTGTGCAAATGGGCTGAGTTCAGAGAAGGAAGGTATTGTCCTCAGGCCTGTGTCTGGTTTGGTTTTTGGTGTTCTGGGAGGTGTTTTTAGATACAGGCAACTCTCTGAGAAGTAGCTTGGTATGGTTTGAGAGAGGTGAGCTTCTGGAGCTAAGGTGATATAATCCTGAGTAATTCCAGTAGTGCTCTAATTTAACCCTTAGATTTGGCATCTCTCTGCTGTGAATTGTGGAGGACTGACCGGATGAGGGGCAGCTGGCAACGGAAATAATTCTGCAAGGTTCACAGCTTCTAGTGATTAATGCTGCCCAACAATCCCAGAAACTCCAATAGCTTCTGTAGCCTTCTGTAACTCTGGTATTGGGGCCCAGAAGGAATCCGGGAACAGTCAGAGACCTGCTGTCTCAGGCTCTGTCTGCCCGGGGAAGGGCTGGCGATACGCAAAAATCGCCAAAAGTGAAAACCGGTCAAACCGTTTTTTCTGCCTCCTATTGTCGACATTTCCTGGCTTTGGGACTTCAGTCCCCCCACCTTAGTGAGGGCTCCCTATATTTCTCCTTCCCCTTATTAGGGATGTAACAGTGTACAGGGCGTTTCCCCTATAGGTTGATTCCGCACTAGTGTCGTTGACACTTGTGGGAACCGTTCCATTTTAAGTCCTCCCATTCCCCTCTCTTTGTTGCACAAAAAAATAGGACCAATTTGCACAAATGGAAGTCAGCCGCAGGAAAAAAATTCCCTGCTTTACGTCCTTTTGCTATACTGCCACTTTTTTTGGACGTATAGCGGGGGACGCCCTGTAGTCAATTAACTGATAAGGAAAAGCTTATAGGGGAATGCTGTAGACTACATGCATCCCTCCCCATCCCCCACCAGTAAATTTTTTAGCAGGCTGGCCAGCAGCCTGTCTCAGTCCTGGCTTGCGACGGATCCAGGACCTACCCCTGCTGCGGCTCTGCATTTAAAGGACATAGGTGGGCTGGCAGCTGAGCTCAGTTTTGGCTCACACCGGGTCCGGGAGCTCAGAATTCCCCCGCCCCCCCCCCAAGCAACAGCGCAGGGCAACAGGCAGCCAGTCTGCGTGGGGAGCTGGTTTTCAAAATGGCTCCCCTCATGGACCAGTTCCTGCCTGGCACCCTGCGCTGCTGCCTCTGGTACAGAAGTGGCGGGGGGCTCCTCGGGAGGGAGGCTGGAGTGCACTGGCTGCCGGCCCCGCCCCCGGGGGCTATAGAATAGTCAAGTAACTGATAAGAATTCATGAGGTTGCTCGACTGTTCAAGGAACCGATATTTAACATCCCTACCCCTTATAGTTTGAATGGGAACGGCAGAGGCCCCCCAGCGTACGGCTGCGTCTCTCAGTGACAGCTGTTGTAGTTGGGCCCAGCATCTAAATCTCATCAGGCTCGTCTTGCACTTGATGGAGCTTCTCCTGCTGTGGTGGGCTGGGTTTCCTGGCAAAAGACCAAGAGACAGGCTGTCCCCTCACCAGCTTCTTGTATACAAGAGGGAAGCCAGAGTGCTAGAACGAGGAATCCTGGTAACTAGAGAGCGGCATTGCGCCATTACATGAGGGGCAGTACTTGCTGGTCCCCGTGGACCTGAGCTCCATGTTAAACGTGAGGGCAGCTAGCCTGTGGCTCTGGAGACCCGGATTCAGTTTCCAGGCTTCCTCTGTGGCCTTGGGCAAGGCACTTTGCTTTTCTCTGCCTCAGTTTCCTGTTTGTAAAATGTATTAGCTTAGCCCTGCCCTGCCTCACAGGGTGTGTATGAGAACAGATACGTTAAAGTTTGCAAGGTACCAGATGCAGTGATAACGAGGGGGGCCGTATAAATACCTGAGAGAGATGAATGTGAGGGAAACTGCGGGTGGCGCTGTAGAGGTTGGTGAGTTGGTTCTGACTGAGGTTGTTAATGAAAACCAAGAATTAAAACCTTCCGCCAGGGTGGGTAAGAAATGCCCGTGACAGAACTTGCCCGTCAGCCCTTCCTCTGAGTGGCCAGCTCTGAGAAGAGCCTCTGGTCTGGTCTGTTTTCACATTGAGAACATTCTTGTGAAGCGTGTGGACCAAACACCGTCTGTGCTGGAGCCTTACATTGCAATTGTGCATGCTGTCCAGCACCTTCCAACCCAGGTGCCCTTCGTATGACTCTCCCAAGGCAGCGACTATGAAGACACCTTTGTTTCCCTTAGCTTTTCTGCGTGTAGCTGATGGTTACAGCAGAATTCATTGTACTCGTAGAAATCTGATCGGGAGAAGTCCCATTGGGTCCTGTGCAGTCTTATCCCCTAGGCCAGGGAAGCACTGTTCTGGGTAATCTATTCTCGAGCTTTTTTCAGCCTCTGGCTTCCACCCCTTCCCCTCCATGCACTAACATAGCTCAGGGTCGGAGGAGTCTTGCTGATATTCAGCCTTCATTTCCCTTCACTGCGTTCCATCTCTCCCACATCTGCCTCCAGGCCACCCTCAACCATTGTTACATCCCAACCCCATGACTGCTACATTGCTCAGAAGTTAGGGGCTGAAAGTCAATGTTCCAATCTCTGGCGTAACATCTGCTCACCTGGCTGTGAGGTGAACACAGCACAGTTGCCGTGCATAGACTTAAAGGCACTACCTTTCATTCCACGTGGGTTGGATCTTACCTTGCTCCTTCAGCTCTCGTGTTGAATGTTAATACTTGCATCTGGAATCAGAGTTTTGAAGAACACGTGTACATGCTTGATTGACATGTGAACCTCCTTTTTTATGTAATCTCAGCTGGCTGCCTATGCCCCATCTCCTCCTTGTTTTCACGCCTGCCCTGTGGACACGGGAGCGTCATAAAGCCAGAGGACCAGGGCAGTATCTCTGCTAGGGCCAGAGCTCTGGGTGGGAATTCCGTATTTTACCTAGTGAACCTATCGGAATGGCTGTGTTAAATCTGGACATACGCGTGAAGTGCGTCTGGGTTGCTAACCTGTACCCTAATGGCTCCTTCTGGAGCGTGAATGGGTACTCATGCGGGTCCTGCCTTTAGTGTTCTCTCATGTGGAACTATCACGGGGCATTTGTGGCCCTGTACCCTAAGCGGAGCATCGCGGTGTCCTCATGCATGAAAGGGGCTGTCCTAGGGTTGTAGGTGAGGGGGCAAAATCCGCAGCCCAGTGACTGCTGCCAGGAGTAAGAGGCAGAGAGTTCTTGAATGGATTCCTTAAACCTGAACCCATCTCCATGGAGGGCTCCTTGCCTCTGGTGTGTCAAGCAGGCTTCCCTCACCCAAGTATTTCAGAGTGTGCGTGGCCATTTGTCTGCAGCCTGTTGGAGGGGCTGGGGCCTGTTCTGGCAGAGTCCTTATGATCCAACAGTGTCCCTGTGGCAGGAGCCAGAGCATGGCTCAGAAAGCCCTGGCCTGCCAGGATCCATGCTGTGAGACACCGTGGGCTCAGCTGCCAACAGCATGGCTCTGAAACTCAACTCACTGTCTCTTTCATCGCCAGGGCAGCCGTCGCTGTGGCTTCGAAGCCTGCATGAAGTCAGTGCTCAGATGAAGCGCAACTGGCTGAGACAGGACTGGGGCAAGATGGAAAGGACGCTGGCTGGAGGGGGCAGGGGAGACCCTGGAGTAGCCAGCTGCGATACTGTTCCCACCTTCTGGTGAACTCTGGTCTTGCCCCGCTTCTAGCCATTTAATTCTGCTGCAAAAATCATTTCCTAGCTCCTCTCTCAGCTTGTCACCCCTCCTCTTGCTCCCTTCTCCTCTCCGAGATCAAGCACAACTCTCTGGCTTCCTCTGGAAGTCTGGCCCTGCCCTACCTAGCCTCTCTAGTGTGCTGGGTAGGTCTGGACTCCCAGCCCTGCTCTACCAATGGCTCCAGCCTTCACTGCTCACTTGTTACATTTGCAAACAAATTGTTCTGTGCCCTCACCGTGGGAACAACGCCCTGTACGCATCTGAATGCCACCTCTTTTATCTCCTTCACATCCCTCTGTACAGTGCTTTGCTGTGAAGCCTGCAGAAAGTGGATAGCGGAAGGCTGCTGACGTGCTGGGACCAGTCCTGCTCCCTTCTACTCCCCCATTGTTCTGTCTAGATCCATCCTTTGTCCCTTGTCTTATAGGAGAGGGGCCATCCCTTTGTTCTGGCTGTATGCTGTGCATCTGGCACAGTGGGGACCAAGATCGTGACTAGGGCTCCTCGGCCAGGGCTGGGCAATCATTTTTAATGGGGAGCCACTTCAAGAATTTGGTAAGCGGTCTAGGCCCCACTCTTCTGTGACATTAGTGGAGGGGGTGTGAGGTGGGGGTTGGGTGCAGAAGGGAGCTTGGTGAAGGGTATTGGGGTGCAGGAGGGTCTGTGAGGGACTTTGGATAAAGGGGAGCTTGTGACCTGGGGCAGAGGAGTGGGGTGCAGGGTCTGGGAGGGAATTGTGACTGGGTGGGGATGAAGACATGAAGATTTGGGTTGTAGCCTAGGGCAGGAGGGAGTTGGGATTGGGATGCACGGGGTAGGAGGGGTTGTGGGTGCAGGAGAGGATTCTGTGCTGAAGGAAGGGTGAAAGAGGGGGTGCAGGGTCTGGGAGGAAGTTAGGGATGTTAATGGTTAACCGTTTAATCGGTAAGCCTCACCCATAATGGATGAGACTTATGAGTTATGGTTAACCGGTGGAAGCTGGAGAAGCCCCCTGCCTGTCGGCTGGAGGAGCCCCTGACTGTGGCAGGTCTGGCCCTGGCACGCCATGGGCAGGGTGCCCCAGTCCAGCCCAGAGCAGCCCTATCCCCACCCTGTTTAATTAGATAACTGGCTAAACTTAACATGTAACCAGTTAAACAGGATTGTACACCCCTTTAGGCGGATGGGTGCAGGAGAGAGTTCTGATCTGGAAGAGAGGTGTAGGAGGGAGTGCAGGGTCTGGGAAGGGGTTGTGACCTGGGGCAGGGAGGGGGGTGCCAGGTGCAGGCTCTGGCCAAAAGGCACTTACCTTAGGTTACTCCTGGCCAGCAGCCCAGTGGGACTCTGGGATAGGCTCCCTTCATGCCCTACCCCGACATGCTGCTCAAAGTGGCCAGCTGCAGGGGTCATGTGCATCTCTGTGAAAAGCACAGCCCAGGTAGCGCCCATTGGCTGGTTTCCGGCTAATGGGAGCTGCAAGACTGTGCTGAAGGCAGGGGCAGCGTGCAAAGAACTGCCCCCCCCCCCCCCCCCCCCCCCCCCGGCATATGGCTTCTGCAGCAGGCTGCTGAGTGCTGTGCAGGGGCTTGGCAGGCAGGGAGCCTGCCCTAGAGTCCTGCTGGGCCAGACTGGTGGTGGGCCAGATTTGGTGTAAAAATGCCTCCCTTCACTTCCCTCCTGCTAGGCAACTTGTCCCTTCCTCCACGGCGGTACCTGCGGGATCGCCTGTAGACTGGCACTGGCTGGCTCGCAGGGGCAGCCTAAGAGGGTAGGCAAACTAGGCAGTTGCTTAGGGCGCCGCCGGCCCGGGCGCCTGATGGTGATGTCATGGGGCGCCGGGGCACCCCATGATTATGTCACGGCCATTGATGGCCGTGCAGGTGGGGGTGCCAATTGCGCCTTCTGCCTGGGGCGCCAGCTGCCGCAGCCGGCCTCAGGCCGCTCCTGCTGGCACACAGTACGGCTGCCTGCCGCCTCCACTGTGTAAGATGCGAGGAGCACAGGCAGGCCCTTGCTCCAATCCCTCCGCTGGCTGCCAGGCGTCTCCTGATCTCCCTTTCCTAATCTTCAAAGCTACCAATGGATCCAGGCTCAGCGACGTTAAACGACAGAATGTTGCTTTGTGAACCGCTGGGCCCTGCTGCTCACAAAGGCCACGGAGAAGCATGTGAGCGCTGGAGACGAAGTGCAAAGACCTTCCCGAGCAGACCAGGGGAGCCCAGGGTCAGATTGGCTGAGCACTCTTCGCAAATGCCTTCCGCCATCAGGCCAGCTCGGAACATTGAGAGCCCCACACCCCCAAACAGCCCCCCAAATAAACCTGGCTCCCAACGGATCAGCCGCAGCAAAAGCACGCCCCAGGCAGAGCTGTGGCTGTTGGTTTTCATGGGAGTGCTGGATGACGACGGGAGACAGGGCAGAGCCCTACGACAGATGCATCTCTTCCCTCTTACTCAAGGGTTGGTCTGGAGTCGCCTGTCAGCATCGCGGTCTAATGGAGACATGGGAATGAGGCGCATGGTAGCTCCCTATAGGGATGTAACAGTGTAGTCGATTAACCGAGAAGCAAAAGATTATCGGTCAATGCTACAGACTGCGCGCATTCCCTCCACCCCCTTCCCCCACCAGTAAACTCTTTAGCAGCCTGGCTCAGTTCTGGCTCACGCCGGGTCCGGGAGCTCAGCCCGCCCTGGACAGGGGCTGCTGCTGCCGTCTCTGTATCAGAGGCAGCAGCACGGGGTGACAGGCAGCCGGTTTTTAAACTGGCTCCCCCTGCGGACAGCTCCCGCCTGGCGCCCCGCGCTGCTGCTTCTAATATAGAGGCCCTTGCTCAAATCCCTAATACAGAGGCAGCAGTGCTGAGTGGCAGGGGGCTCCTTGGGGGTGGGGCCAGAGCGCACTGGCTGCTGGCCCCGCCCCCGGGGACTATAGAGCAGGCGAGTAACCAATAAGAATTCTTGAGGTTAATCGACTATTCAGTTAACCGATATCCAACATCCCTCGTTCCCGAATATCAGTCCTGGATCCCGCAATGTAACAGAATTTCTTCCAAGGGGATGGGACATGCTCTTCCCCCGGGGAGGGGCGTAGGCACATCCTGGGCCAGAAAGGCAGTCATTCTGGGCAGGAGTCGGGGCTCCAGTGCCACCCAGCCCTTTGAGGAATGCAGGCCCTCCAGGCTGCAGGGATTCAGCGTTGTGCTGAGTCACGCCCAGCCGAGTGCAGGCTTGCTTTTGGGGTCAGTGGGGGACCCCCGGAGCTGGACTCTGGGTTGCAGCAACGAGCACCCCCAGCAGATGCACCACTGCCATCCTCATGTGGCAGGTCCCAGCACTCGGCTCTTGCCTTGCCCCGGGTAGCTGTGCTGCGTTGCATGCCCGGAGAGCAGTGCTGTGCCTGGGCTCCGTGCAGAGTGAGAGCAGGTGTAACCCATCTGATCTCTGTCCGTTCGTTCAGTGCAGTCCTCAGAGCACTGGGCCCTTGGGGGAGTGTCTGGTGCCCATTCCTCAGCGAAGGCAATGCTCCCCCCTGCCTGGGCAGCGGGTCTGCGTGCTACGCAGAGATGGGGAAAGCCCTCCCGGGCCCCTTCCTGCTGGTCTGCAGGAGCTGGTTGCAGAAAGCTGGGCTCCGGCTTCAGGCCCTTGCTGGAAAACGCCCCTCCCTCACCTCTTAAGAAATGGCCCCTCCCCGCCTGCTTGTGGACTCCTGCTGACAAGGGCCTGGGAGGGGCGGGGCTGCGCCCTGTGCAGAGGCAGGCTTTGAACTACTCCAGCTCCTTTATTGCTAAGCAGGGGCTCGGCTTTGAAGCTGCAGGTGGAGCCGTTAATAAGCAGTTTCCTGCCTCCTTGGCTGATGGAGCAGGGGAGCCCCCTTGGTTTCTAACTGCACCCACTGTGCCCTCCCACTGGAGCAGCATGCTGCTGGAAGCGCGCCGCCTCCTGCCCGGGGCTGAGGGCTGGCACAGGGAGCGCTGCTCTCCAGCGGAGTCCCCGCGGGTGTTTTGTGCGCGAGCACAGCGTGTGGTTGTTGCATCCTGCCGTCGTGCCAAAAGGGCGCAATGCGCGGGGCGGGGGCCTGCCCTGAACTGTTCGTAGGGCAGAGCTCCGCGGCTCAGGTGCACCACAGAGCAAGGATTCTGCCTGGCCATTTTGCACGTTGAAAGTGAGGTGACTGGAGACATCACTGCAGCTGTTTGCTGCCGCCCTCCGGGCAAAGGCTGGTCGGAAGCACAGAGGCTGTCTGTGTAGTGCTGTCTGCGTGGAGTACGGAACATATACGGTGTGACGACACAGTCGGGGTTCCCCCGACACTGCACCCTCGTAGCAGCAAGAACAGACTCCACCAGCCAGTAGAATAGAGGGGTTATTGCTTCTCCAGGATACAGCCCAGCATAGACGTGCTATTGCTACAGGCGTCTGGGCCAGGATGCCCAGACCCCTTGAGATGGGGTCCTTGGGCCCCTAGATTCCAGCCCCCTCCTTGGGCTGGAGTCATGAAGGAACCAGTCTAAGACTGACCCTTCCCCCCCCAGTTCCCTCGCTGCCCCAACTTGACTGACCGGTTGGGTCTTAGTGGCCCACGAAAGCTCATCACCTAATAAACCGTCTTGTTAGTCTTTAAAGTGCTACGTAGTCCTGTTTTTTGTTTCGGTTGGGTCTTAGTCTACGTGACTTAGGCAGCCCCCCCGCTGGGCCGTGCTCACAGGCAGAGGCCAGTAGGGGTCGCCCACAGCCCAAGTACAGCAACCAGCAAGGTACATCTCACATGTGGGTGAGTCAGTGGGAATCCCACCTCACCGTGCAGGGGGACCCCGGGATACAGAGCAGACAGCCCCCCACTGCGCCACATACGGAAACACGCAGCCCCAGCTGTGTGTGTGCCTCACTCACTGGAGGCTGAGGCTGAGGCCAGCGGGATGTTGGTCTCTGCACAGGGTGGCAGTGGGTCAGACTGGCATTGAGGTGCTCCCTCACCTGGGCTGGGAGAAGCCGGTTGGCGGCAGGTGGGTACTGTGGTGATGGGGTCCCGGGAGCGAGGGCCGTTCTGCCTGCCAGGGAAGCCCTGAGGCCTTGTGGTTTAGTGCTAACACGCTCCCTCCTGCAAGAAAAGCTGCTGCTCGTGCCTGTCTGCACACGTAGGCGTTGCAGGGGGCAGGGAGAGTTCTGCCCCCTCCTGATAGCTGGGGGGCAGTCCCGAGGCGGGTGGTTGTTGCAGAGGGAGGCTCAGGCGGGAGGCTGGTGGATGCATGTGAATGAGGCAGGGCTGGTGTCTGAACTCTGCTGTGGAGGTCACTATTCGAGGCGTGCAAGGGCCACACTGAAGTTGAGGGATTGCTTGTGGGGCCTCTCTTCTCCATACGGCCCCATGGTTAAACAGGAAGGCTGGCCGGGGCCCATAGAGTAAGGGCTTTTCTTCTGTCCGGCTTGACCTTTTGGGGTCTGCCCTCTCTTACCTTGGAAGCGCGCAAGCCTCACCAGTTCCTGGCTGCGATGTGGGCGCAGGAGCCTGTGGGAGGCAGGAGCAGAGAGTCCTGTTGCCAGGTGAGAGGAGTGGCAGTCTCTGCTGTCACTGTGCTGGGGGTGCAGCCCCCTTTCAGAGAGGGAGGGCAAGGGTGACTACAGTGGCTGCGGCAGGTCAGCAGAAGCATGGGCGCCCTCCGCTGTGGTACTTCTCAGGGAAGCGCTGCTTTCCCGTAGCGAGGGGGGCGTGCTGGAGGGCACTAGGAGAGTAAGCACCGCACCCCCCACACTGTGAGAGAGCCCAAATACCAGAGCCCACATATGTTTGTTATTTTAGTTTTAAAATCCACCCCAAACAGGACCTCAGGGTTGAAATGGAGAGCAAATTCCTCAGTCAGGGAGCTTGGTTAGCGGCACGCTGCTGGCAGAACGTCTAAGGGAAACGTAGGTAGCCAAAAGGCCTATAACGGGCTGAGTGACCCAGGATATGTGGTGTGAGGCGGGCCCCGAGAGGGCCGTGTCTCTCCGGTCTGTAAAAGGAAGCCATACAAAGCTAGCAGGAGTCAGAGGAGATTTCTTTTCATGTCTTCAGCTTGAAAAAATGAACAACTGGGATGTGCTATTGGGGTTTCTCGCTCGTTTCCCTAGGCTTGCTTGGGAAGCCCGGAGCACCGGGCAGCAGGCTGTAGGGACGGAGCCTGCTTCGGCTCGCGGTTGGGGCATACGGGAAGCCAGGCATTGTCCTACTGGATCGGATCAGGGAAACATCTTGTTCAGTATCCCCTCTCTCCCAGATGCTTCAGAGGAAGGTGGACAGCCCCTTGGGGGAGTTTTATCCCCCTCCCAGACAGTGAGTGGTTGGCATGTTCCTTGAGGGAGGATTTCTGCCCTGCCCCCGTCTGATGTAACTGCATTTGTTCCCCGTAGCAGTGTCTAAGCCAGTGGGTTTTAGCTGCTAGCCCTTGAGATCGCTACAGTAGAGACAGACGTTGGGCTGCCCCCGCCAGTCCACCTAAGAGTGGTCACACCCCCGGGCGTAACCCTGCTAGGCCCCTGGCCTCTCGGGTACTTTGTGATGGCGAATTCTACAGGAGTGTCACACCCGTCCTTTCAGCAATTCGCTGGCTTGCCGGTGGGCCTGGCTCTGTATTTGAGAGCGTAAGTGGGGGCGGCCTCTTATCTTCTCGCCCCTCTTTGTTATTTTATACACCTGTGTCATTTCCTCTCGACTCTTCAGCCCCCACTCCCCCGACTGTGCCGTGCCCCTTCTGGTGGACGAGCTGCGCACGATTCCCTAGCTGAGACAGTCGCACTGAGTTACCGAATGGCATGGGGAGCCCTGCATTTCCCGTCTGATTCTTTGGGGAGCCGCGCGTTTTGTTTGTTCCCCTGCCCCCCACACCAAGCAAAGTCTCTTTCCTGAGTCGTTACGGATGGGAGCTGAGAAGATATTTCCATCTCTTATTGTCTCTCTTCAGTTAGCTCTTTGTAGAAGCAGTAAGATGTAGGGATCTAAGCATGTTATGGCGAGCCAGAAACTGATTCTAGTCAGCCCAACGCTGACTTTAAACCGGCTGAGCCCTGGCTTGGCTGCTCAGATGCCAGTCTTCCTGTCTGCCTGGAGAAGGGGCCAGTTACCGTGTGGTGCCGGAGCAGGTAGAAGGGCTCCTGAGTGGCTAAGCGCAGCGAGGAGATGGGAGAATTGCTCAGCCAGCGCTGGGTGTTTAGCTTGCTGGGGCCTTGTGTGGGGCTTGCTCTGCAGGCTGCCTTGACGCTCCGGGTGGGTGGCTGTGCCCCACTGTATAGTACACCCAGGAGCTGTGTCCTGTGCCCTGGGTCTGGCCGCTTGGGAGCAGCCCCTGGCCTAGACCCTCCCATCTGGAAGGAGATCTGAGTTTGCCTCGGCTTGTGGTTTGTGTCCTGGCTGGCTGTGACGCTGTCTCCAGGCTCTTCCATTTTCTGGCTTTCTCCTTGAGGGAAGCAGCTTTGAGACAGCAGCTAACCGGCTCAGGGAGGGTTTGGTGGTGCTTGTTCCTAATTACTGTGCAGCTCTTGAAACGAGAGCAGCGAGGGAGGTTTGTGCTGTTCGCTTAATAGGCCCCCTGGGCGGGTAGGGTGTGCGTTTGGGGCAGGGAGGAGGGAGCGTGTGCTGCCACAGGCTGAAAGGGCTGTCGGCTGGGTACAGCTGAGGTCGGAATCAGGCCCTCTGCCCGTGTGCGGGCCTCCTTCCTCCTGCACCACGCTGCAGTGCTGCTGACCAGAGCGGGTGATGTTGGGGGGGAGAGGCTGGCTCCTTGCTGTGCTGGAGTAGAACCGGGGCGCAGGGCCCCTGGCAGCTGGAAACATGGTTGGGCACACACGCCTCTGCCTGTCTTTTGTGTGCGCTCCTGTGCCGTTTCCCGAGACCCTGCCCCATTCGTGCTGGTGCAGCAGGCTGCCTGCTTGTCCTGCGCGTGTGGTTCTCTTTCCAATTGGTTTGTATTTGTGTTTTTAGGGTTGTTGAGGTGCTGACCCTGTGTCTGTGGAAGCATGTCGGGCCCCGTGCCAAGTCGAGCCAGGGTCTATGCGGATGTGAACACTCAGAGACCCCGCGAGTACTGGGACTACGAGTCACACGTCGTGGAATGGGGGTATGACGGGCGCGAAAGGGAAACCCCCCGGGCTCCATTGTAGTTACCAGCTCGCTTGCCAAGTGCCGCGTGGTAGTTCTAGGCTGCTTGGCCCCTCTTTTCCACTGTAGGGGCCTAACGTTAGGCTTCAGAATACACATTTAAGCACCTTACTAATCACGGGAGCTAGCTTTTACCTACCGCTTTTCATGAATAGACCTCAATGTGCGTCAGTATCAGTATCCCCAATGGTCAGAGGGGGAACCCATGGCACGGAGCAGGGTTTTGGCTTGCCCAAGTAGCAAGCCAGTGCCAGAGCAGTGACAAACCCAGCTTTCCGGAGCCTGCGCCAGGGCACGCTCTGCTAGGTCACACTCCCTCGTGGATAGACACTAGCGTTCAGAGGTTTCCAGCGCTCTGAAAACACCCCGTTTTCACTCCAGTGCCCAGCTTTCAGCACCTGCGTTTGGAAACATTGGCCTGAGTGTGAGAGCTGTGCCGCGGGTTCGCGGAGCATTGTCTGGAGGGGACGTTTCCAGGGAGTCTGGGCTTGGTAGGGGGATCCAAGTCTAGTTACAGTAAGGAATTTGCCGAGCACATTTTGAAGCCTTTATTGGTCTGGGCAGGTCTGTTCAGCTCTGTCTGCGCTTCGGGTGTTTCCCCATCATTGCTAACACCCCTGGAAGCGCCCTGACTGTTAGCCTTAGGTACAGGTAGGCATGTGGCGCCGCAGTGTCTCTTCACACCAACTCACGGAGCTGCTCAGAGCAGAGCTGAGTGACCCAGCGCAGAAAACGCCCTTGGCAGCCAGCAGTGCCTCTGGGGCAGGGTTCCCCATGCGCCGAGCATCGGGTGGTGGTGGGACACTTGAACAATGACTGGCAGGGTCTTTGCCGGCGGTGGCCGGTGTGGAGCGTGGGAATTCTCACCGCTGGGAAAGCTGTGCTCGTGACTGTAGGTAGCTCTCCCAAACAAGCGGCAGCATTTACCTAAGTGGACGTGTGAGCTAGTCCCCAGGTCTGCTCAGCTGTGCCGGGGCTGGCAACACTAGTGCTGACTGCAGGGTCAGGTTTGTTCTGGGAACAGGAGAGAGAGAGACCACCCTGAGCTCCCCAACTCCTTTCATACACAGGCCACTGCGTAGCCCGGACTGCGGCTGGCGACTTGGAGCAGAAAGATTCCCTGGGCAGTTCCTTGCTTCCTGAGCTGGCCAGCCTGTGGGGAACGTACCCCAAAGCCTTGTATCTCTCCAGGGCTAATAACCCCACCTCCTCCCTCGGCAGCTTTTCCTCCTCCTTGCTCTGAACTTCCCTGTGCTTGTTCCCATTGAGCAAGGACTGCTCCCTGCTTCTCTCACGCAGCCCGCCGTGGTCCCTTCGGTGGCGGTTCCGTGGCAGTGGTAGCCTGCCCTGGCTGGCTTGTGTGTCCCCGTGGGGCGCTGCGTTCAGGAATCTGTTCCTCTTCGCGACGGGGCGCTTGCAGTGTGTGACGCTGCGCTCTCTTTCATTCCCCACCTTGTTTACGCTAACGAGCTTTGGAGACTTTCTGCCTTTCCCCCTGACTTACCAGGGAGAATTGCCAGCACGTTTGCTGATTCCTATAGTCCGCTCAGGTGGATTCCACGGGGCCCTGGTGATTTCACGTGTGTGCAGGTTCTTGGGGAGATGTTCCTGCTCTTTTCCGATTCCCCTTGTTGAGATGATTTTTGCGTGCTCCAGGTGCGCATGCCCCATTAGAGACAAATGGAAATGGACAGGACCCTGCCGGGGGGGGGGGGGGGGGGGGGGGGGGGGGGCCAGCACTGCATTTCATGTGCTAGGTAAGCCTTGGCCCTCCCTTAGCACCTTCTCTCAGGAGATGCTGGAGTGTGCTAGGAGTTAACCCTCGCCACCCCTCCTGTCCTTTCTGGAGATGGCAGAACTGAGGCACAAAGAGGGGAAGTATTGCTCGGGGCGATGAGGGAGCTGGCAGTAGGCCTCAGGAGCCCTGACTCCACCCGCTCCTCACGCAGAAGAGTGCTAAGGTTTTCAATCACCAAAAGCATTTTCTTCAGCATGGAAGTGTTTCCCCTCAGGGCGCTGTGTGGCATCCATCTGGGTAGCTGCCTTCTTTTAGCTGTAACCTGCACACCGACGTGTGACCTTGCACTAGCTGTAACCTGCACACCCACGTGTGACCTTGCACTAGCTGTAACCTGCACACCCACGTGTGAACTTGCACTAGCTGTAACCTGCACACCCACGTGTGAACTCGCACACTGTAATCTGCACATGCATGTGAACTCGCACTAGCTGTAACCTGCACACCCACGTGTGAACTTGCACTAGCTGTAATCTGCACACCCACGTGTGAACTCACACACTGTAATCTGCACATGCATGTGAACTTGCACTAGCTGTAATCTGCGTGTGTGTGTGAACTCACACTAACTGTAATCTGCACATGTGTGAATTTGCACTAGCTGTAATCTGCACACGTGTGTGAACTCGCACTAACTCTAATCTGCACACGCATGTGAACGCACATTAGCTGTAATCTGCACACGTGTGTGAACTCACACTAACTGTAACCTGCACACCCACGTGTGAACTTGCACTCTGGTCAGCAGCTCCCGTATCCCATCCCCGCGGTGGCTGCATGTCAGTGGTGAGTGCAGTGTTCTCGGCTGGTCTTTAGTTCTGAAGGGGGAGGGGTCCTCAGGGAGCAGTGTTTCTGTGCCATGGCAGCTGCTTTTGGCCAGGGCGAGGATTGGTGGGTACGTTTGTGGAGCCCTGGAGGCCCAGTTCTCCTGCCCTGATCAGAGTCTGGGAGAACTGCTCTCGGAAAGTGAGCCAGTGTTCAGTTCTGACCTGGGCCCTCCTTCGCCTTCTCTTCCCCACGTACAGCAACCAAGATGACTACCAGCTCGTGCGGAAACTTGGCCGCGGCAAATACAGTGAAGTCTTTGAAGCCATCAACATCACCAACAATGAGAAAGTCGTGGTGAAAATCCTTAAGGTGGGTGTGTTGGAGGGGGGGCCTTGCGTCCGTCCTTCCCCGCTCCCCCCAATAGTCCCTGTGTACCTCTTCCCTGTGCAGGCAGGGGATGTGCTGCTGATCTCTGGGAGACGGAGCCTTTGCTGTGGGAGGCTGTTTTCATGGGACAGGAAGGGAGGTCGGTCCTCGTCCTCCTCTTGGCCTGCAATGCAGAGAGTCGGTTTGCTGAAGAGTCCACGTGACCCCGGGGGGCCGAAGGGCAATTCTGTGCTCCTTCTCGTACTGAACGCCCATGTGTGCTCTCTGCTCCACTACCTGCTTCCCCTGTTCCCACTCTCGCTGCCCTGAGGGCCTGTTCACACGTGCCAATCAGGACGCCCCCACCAGCCAAGACCTTGAAACCAGAGCTGCTGCCCAATGTGCCCTCTCATCTTTGCCATCTGTGATGGACCGGGCTGGGGCTGGGCACTGCTGAGAGCATCTGCTCAGGGCGAATTGCTCAAAGTCTGGACTCTCTCTAGCCCCCAGACTGAAGACCTTTCCAAATAGGCCACAAACCAGTCCCACAGAGCACTTCAGCTGCCTGCCTGGCCAGCCAGAAGCCTCGCGAGCAAAACCCCTCCGACACCCCAGCAATATCCGTGCCCCAGATGGCCCTGGGCCTGCCCACAGGTGATGGGTTTTAGAGCCCAATCTTACCTTCCCCGAACAAGTTCTGTCCGGTCCCAAAAAACCAGCCACAGATCCCTGGTCAATTTACCCTCTGGACCTTACCCACAAATCACGCTGAGCCAATCCTTTAGCATCTAACTTCTAAAGGTTTATTACTACAAGAAAGAAAAGCCTGAGAGTGAGGTTGTTAAAGTACCATACATTACATGCATCGAATCTCCCAGTTCTCGGTGCAGGCTCTAGCAGAGATGTTACAGCTGCTGGCTTAAAAGTCTTTGGTGAACATCCTACGTCAGGATGGGTCCACAGTTCTTTCCGGATCCTTGTTCCATGCCTCTGGGATGAAGAGCTGAGCTGAGCACAAAATGGAGGATGCCACATGGCATCTTTATCCCTCCTTCCTGGTCTCCTCTTAGCTGCAGCAGGTCACCTGGCCTGTGGCCTGTCCCTGTGTTCCCTGCTGGTAGCCCCTAGGTATCAGTCCCCATTCTTGAGTGTGTCCTTGGCCTGTGGAGGGCTATTGTTCCATGGAGATTTGCTCATTAGCAGGTCCATGGGCTGAGCTGCTTTGCCCATTGCTCAGCCACATACAGAGAAACATTCGGTATCCACACAAAGCACATGCTTATAACTTCACACACAGACATTATACAATCACATGACTAGCGTATATAGAATCAGTGTAAGATAAGCTTTCATTTGACACCTCACATGGCCCCCTTTGTACCAATGTTTTGGGGCAAACACCCCCCCAAGGTGCAGGAGTGACCTGGCTGCTCCCCTAAAATCCAGTAACGTGACACCATCTGGGTGCAGAAAAACAGTTCTGTGCACCAAGGCATGTGCGGATGTGCACCACCAGGAGACACACAACCCTCGCTGGGGGCACCCTGCTAACCCGCTGGGTGGTGTTGGAATCACGAGTGCCCAGCTTCCAGGGAACACTGTAGCTGCCTGCTCTATCCGGGTGTTGCTAACCCTGCGGGAGCGGGGCTTCCCCGGACGCTCTCACTCTCTGGTCCATCCCAGGGCGCTGTGGCGTGTGAGCATTGAGGCTCCTCGGCTGCCATTCCAAGGGCTCTCAGCAGTTCCATTGGCCCAGCGCCGTCCGGCCCAGTGGTGCCCCAGAGGGAGGGAACAGAACCGGGAATCATCCCGTGGTCCCTCCCCGTCGCCCGTTCCCAGCTTCTGGCAAGCAGAGGTAGGGACACCCTCCCTACCAGCCTGGCTAACAGCCACAGAGGGACGTGATGGGTCTGCTGTCTTGGGCGCCGTTTCTGACCTGCGCCGATTCCCTTCCCCGGGGTTCCATGCTGTCTGCCCAGCCCCTGCGGCAAGCAGGCCAGCGAGGGCTGCCGGCTGGTAACGCATGTCTTTGCTCCCATGCAGCCAGTGAAGAAGAAGAAGATCAAGCGCGAGATTAAGATCCTGGAGAATCTCCGCGGAGGCCCCAATATCATCAGCCTGCTCGACATAGTGAAGGACCCCGTGGTAAGGAGGGGCCTGCAGGGAGAGGGGCCAGGTGGGCAGTGGGTGCTCTCTGACTCCAGCCAGGCTTTCCCAAGCCCAGGGTGGTAGCTGAGCAGGGCCATGGCTCTTAGCCTGTGGCAGTGGCAAGAGGGAGTCCTGGGCAGGGAAAGCTGTCAGGCCTTGTGTACGGGTCCCTGTGGCCGAGCCAGGCGCCGGCGGGCAACAGGTGAGCCTGCGGGCAGCCTTCCAGCGAAGGAGGCTGAGGGTCTGGTGAGAGCAGCGGGAGGGTGCCTCCCCGAGGAACACCAGCTCTCTTCTCTTGCCCCATTTTGCGGCTCGCCGGCTGCCTTCCCACTAACCCGCGGGTCCACAACGACCTGATTTTGAATGTGTCCCCTTAGCAGCCTTGCAAGTGGCCCAGCGAGGCTGGAGGGGCGGTGTCCCCCACCAAGAGGGGCTCTGTTGGAACCCCTGACTGGCCTCAGAGTGAGGTTATGCAGTGCCGAGAAGCGGCAGGATAGTGGCGGTGCGCTTCTGCCCCATGGCAGCCTCCTTTGTCTGCCCCCTGCCTCCGGCGCTGGCCAGAGGAGCAGTCTGCCTTGTGCATCACCAGCAGCATGGGCCAGGCCCCGGCAGTGGGGTGGGAAGCAGGAGGAGGGAAAGGAGTGCTTCTGGCAGCCAGGCGCGTGGCTTCTTGTGTGAGAGCTGAGCAGGATCTGGAAGCTGCCAAGAGACGGCAAATCTGGGAGCCGCCAGGTGGCTTTGTGGGGCAGAGCTGCACCCTAACCCTGGCAGTGCTGGCAGGCACCACTGGGACAAAGCAGAGGGCTGGAGAGAAGGAGGGAGCACCGTGCTCTGGACAGCTGGCTGCCCTGACCCCCCTTCTGCCAAAGCCCTGTCCCTTCTGGGAGCATGGCCCCACCCCCCAACTTTCCCCAGGGCCCACGGAGGCTGTCTGTGCCCCGGTGAATATCTAGGGATGCGTGTGGGTTTTTTGTGTTGTGGTCTGTGCAGTGCCCCAGCGCTGGGCACTACGCACCCAAAGCCAGGTCTCTAGTGTGGCAGTGCCCAGGGTAACCTGTGTGGAGGGGAAGCCCTGTAGAGGCTCGCTGTGGCTAGGGGAGGGAGCCCCTGGCCGGCAGAACTAACCCACCTCCCTTTCTTTCCTCCTTGGAAGTCTCGCACGCCTGCCCTCGTCTTCGAACACGTCAACAACACAGACTTCAAGGTGAGCGCCGTGGCGCTTCCGGAGTCCTGCCTTATGTCGCGTCTGTGCCCCCCAGGGGCCTTGAGGGGGCCGCTGCTTCAGAGCGCGTGGGTTGGGGAGGGAGGCCTGGAGTCATCGCCGACTCCAGCAGGGCTGTGCCGCTGCTGCTGGCTGACGGGCTCGAGGTGAGTGTGGCGGGGGGCTCGGGAGCTTGGTGCGTGGGGTGGGAACTGCTGCCCTGGAGTGATCTCGCCCGGGTCCCCCTGCCTGCTGCTGCGCTGTCCAGAGGGTCCCACGCCGCCTGGTCCCGTCTGGCAGCGGCCTCCACGTGCTGCTGTGGTATGGCAGTTCTCTAACTGCGGGGCACCGGGGCCAAAACCTGAGCCCCCTGTGCCGGACCGGGCCGGGTCTGGGCACCGCTGAGGGCGTCCGCTCAGGGCGAATTGCTCAAATTCGGGGCTCCTTACAGCCCCAGACTGGAGACCTTCCCAAACAGGCCACACACCAGTCCCACCGAGCGCTCCAGCTGCCTGCCTGAAGCCTCACGAGCAAAACCCCTCCAACACCCCAGCAATATCCGTGCCCCAGATGGCCCTGGGCCTCATACACCGGTGGGGGGTCTTAGAACCCAACCCCACCTACCCCGAACAAGTTCTGTCCGGTTCCAAGAAACCAGCCACAGATCCCAGGTCAATTTACCCTCTGGATCCTACCCACAAATCACGCTGAGCCAATCCTTTAGTATCTAACATCTAAAGGTTTATTACTACAATAAAGAAAAGCATGAGAGTGAGGTTGCTAAAGGATAGTACATTACACGCATCGTATCTCCCAGTTCTCGGTGCAGGCTCTAGCAGAGATGTTACAGCTGCGGCTTAAAAGTCCTTGTTGCGCATCCTAGGGTCAGGATGGGTCCACGGTTCTTCCTGGCTCTTTGATCCCTGCACTGCTACCTCTGGGATGAAGAGCTGAGCTGAGTCTCTAGATGGAGACAGCCACATGGCCTATTTATCCCTCCTTCCTGGTCTCTTCTTG
>CM057846.1:1121071-1155006 GCA_030068395.1 Apalone spinifera
CGTGTCTTGTGGCAGTGAGTTCCACAGGCAATGCATTGTGTAAAAAGGTCATTTGCTTGCATTGCCTTTCAAAGTCTCCACCCTTGTGCTTGTGTCAGAAAAAGTAACGAGAAACGCCTGAGTCAAAACAAAAGGGGCAGCTTTTGTTTTGTTGCTCTACAACTTTCTGGCCGACGGACGCTTGCTTGGGTCACCGGTGGCTGGGAAAGGGGCAGCGTTGGGTTTTTTGGCTCAACATCTTTCCCTCGGCTCTTTGTGCTGTATCCACCACTCTTTTGGCTCTTTGTCTGTAATGGTTGGCCACCCTTGACTGACACCTTCAGGGCAAGAAAGAAACCGGTGTGACTCCTGATCCGAGCCAGCGCATCAGGATTGTGCTGCTAGAACATGAGGGTATCCTGCTTCGTGGGCTCGTACCCCGGACACAACCCCACCGAGCAGGCTAGAGGGGGCATCCAGAAATAGGCTGCACGGTACAAAAACTAACATGTTGCCAAACTAATGGTAAATGGTGGCAGGCCAGAGGCTGGCAGAATGCTGGGCCCAGTCTAATCTCACAATGACGGTGTTAATCAAACACAAAGGCCACTGCTAATACAAGAAGGCACATGGAAAACCTAACCTGTACACACAGAATGCGTAACTCAGAGATAATGCACCCTAGGCCTTCTTCCCAGGACCCGGGCAATGAACTGGGATCCAACACATCCTGATTTTGGCTAGTTGATTACAAGTCTGAGAGGCTCAGTCAGGAGGAGAACCCTGGGCGGGAGGTGGAGCACAGAAACCTCAGAGAGACAATCTCCACTGTATACACTTCTAACCTGTGGCTGATCTAGTTCTCCCCAGAAACATCCATCAGGTTCTTTTCTCCTGCTGCGCTCTTGGACTCCGTGTCTTGTGGCAGTGAGTTCCACAGGCAATGCATTGTGTAAAAAGGTCATTTACTTGCATTGCCTTTCAAAGTCTCCACCCTTGTGCTTGTGTCAGAAAAGGTAACGAGAAACGCCTGAGTCACCTTGGCTATTCACTCTGGATACTACCTCGCCTCTCGTCTCCCCTCAACACAGCCCCAGGCCTTGCCGTTGTCTCGTGTGCAAGCGTCTCTTCCTGCTTCTAACCATTTTCATTTGCCCCGTCATGGTCATGCGGGATGGGAACTAAGGGATTAACTGTACCTAGCCTGGTAGCAGTCAGCCAATAAAAATGCAGATAGGGATTTCAAGCTGAGACACAGGAATTTTTGGGTTTTTCCCTCTTTTGTCTCTGGGCAATTTCTCTCCAGATACTGAGGGGGACAGACAACACGTCCCTCTCCAAGAAAAGACTCTTCACCATCTGTAAATAGGGCAAAGTCTAGATAAATCCGTTAGGTTTTATTGTTTTATGGTTTGGGAATGGGAATCTGATGTCTGTGCATTTAGAGATGGGTTTTCCTCTCTTTTGTAACTAAGTTTTGTTCCCATGGGAAAATTCCCCATGAGTTTCTTAATTGGTGGTGCTCATCTAGCCAATCCAGCTATGCTTGTAACGGGAGTATTGTTGGGATAATAAAAGTTCTTTCTTTTTTATTAACCTGATATTGGGTCAGTTCTGTGTCCTGGGAAATCTGCCTGTGGGATCTGCAGGCCTCTGACTAGTTTGTGTTTTCTCTTCTCTTTTTCAAGCTCTTTGGGGAAGAGAGCTTGGGGTGCCCTGGGGTTGGTTTCAAGTGTCCACCCGTTTGTGGGTTCAAAAGCACTTGATGGCGGCAGCGGGTTTTTATCCCCCAAATCTAGGTGTTTAAGATTTTGGGGAGACGCTTTATACCAAAGCCTGGAAAGAGAAGGTTTTGGGGTACTTTTGCGGGTCCCCACTTCTGCATTCATCGTGCCAGAGTGGGGAATCAGCCATGACACCCCCTTAACTTCCTGCTGGGCGATGAGCGAGAGGCAGTGACCAGTCCTGCAGGCAGCATGTGATTTGGGGTCCCACATGGAGCTGTAAAAAGACTTATTTCCATCTCTATCCTGAGGTCGTTTGCTTTTTGACCACTGTCGCTGGACTAGCCGCAAGAATCCGTCATTTAGAAGCCAGCACTGTGCATGAAGAACTCGTTACTACCCTGATCTCTCTGCCGTTACCTGCCTATCCACTCGGCTTCGGCTTCTTCAGTCCCATTCTCACCCAACCTTGGGCTGTGGGGCCTAGGAACCAGACCCGGGGCAGGTGAAGCAGGGATGAGAGTGGTGTAGCCATACCGGGGCTATTGGGTGGGGCCTTTCTGCCCGGTCAGGAATGGCACGCAGGGTTGTAGCCATCTGCAATTTGGCTGCTGGGGTCTTGGCCATGCAGGCTCAGAACTGTTTGAATCCCAGCCAACGCCTGCTAAGCAGGGAAGAGGCCCCTTTCCGACGTTCTCACCATTCCTGGCCACCGTCACGGCACGAGTGGAATCAGCTTTCATCAGTATGGGACCCCGTGGAGCTGCCAAGGGTCAAGTTTCCTCCAGGGAGTCTCAGAAACACAGGGGTGGAAGAGACCCATCCAGTCTAGCCCCGCACGCCGAGCAGGGACAAGTCCCCCTACCTACAACAGCCAGGAGCCTCTCTGCAGCAAAGCGGGTCTGCCCTGTGTTGGGATATGTAAAAATGAATAGGTCTGAAATTGTTCTACATTAGTAATTCAGGAGCGTAACCAGCACAGGCATTGCCCCTGCCCTTCAAACATGCTTTTTCTTTCTGGTTTTGTAGTTTGGGAAGATAGATGGAGAGTCTGGTCAAAACCAGGATTATTCTTCCTGCTGTATAAACATGCTCTCTCGCTCCCCGTTCTTGTAGCCTAGGAGACCAGATAAGGATGGAGATGCTCTGTTTTGTGTCATGTCTCTTGCTTATCCTCATTGGCTCTGCATAACACATCTTCAGGGTCAAATTCCTTGTAAGCTCTGTAACCTGTTAGTTTGTAATATAAGTGTTGATCTAATGAGAGATTATATAAATAGTAATTAGGGGCGGGTATAATCGTATTCATTATTTGCTTATTAATATTCATTTTATGGGCGTTAACATTACTAAATAAGGTTTTAGGAAAAGTAGTGATAGACGTGTGAATTAATATAAAATAGATCAAAGATTCTGTGGCCAATTTGTTGCCACTCGGATGTCGTGTTGAATGTCCGAGGTAAATGTGCGCAGGCAATAAAGCAGATCCGTTTACCCCATCCGCTCCTGGGTCGCCTGTTTCTTCTCTAACACCTGCAGGCCTGCTCCACAGAACAGCACCCCTGTGTCCTGTGGGGCTGGTAGGTCGCCGAGTGTGCTGGCGGCATGTTTTGGTCAAATAAAACACAGACCCACGTGGTTTGGTTTGTTCTCTTTTTTTTACTACAGTTACATACAGAAACTATTCCAACCGAACGCAGACCACAAAAGGAATAGAATAAATCATTCCCAACAGCATCAGACCCCCCTCTCTTCACTCCTCCGCACTGACTTGCAACAATCGAGTCTGAACCTCCCTAGTTCGGCTGTGGAATTAATCCTCTCCCCGCCCCCCACCCGGACACGTCCGCTCTAGCCCCTCTATACAGAATGAACGAAAGGAACGAGAACACAAATAAAATCAGGCCAATTACAGAGAGGACATACGATCCCGCAAACAACCCATTAGCTTTTAAATTAGTTTAATTCTACATTCACTAGTTAAATAAATTACCCACAGTAAATACTGTAAGGAGGTTTGTGGTCTGCCAGTCTTCAGCCCTGGCATGAAGAGACATGCTACAATCTTTATTTGTCTAGTCCAGAACTAGACACGTAAGGCTCAGCTACTGTGTATGAATTTTACAATGTCCAGTAAGGACAGGGTGACCTACGCAAAGGCGATGAGGGTGAGGAGAGAGAGAATAGCTTTGCAAAAGTTGGATTATTTAGAATTTTTTTGACCATCATACACAGAAAATCCATTGAGTTTGGTGGCAGGCAGTCAAGGACCCCCGGACACAGAAACGGATCCAGGAAGGCATTTTAAAACCGCGAACCCCAACGGAGCAACAGACACAGCTGTTACAAAATGCCAACTCTAGCAACTGGACTCTGATGAATGACCCTTGTCCTCCCTCACCACGATGTGCTTTTCTCAGTCTAATGCGTCTGTCTGATGTGGATATACAGCTGCTCCTCCCTTCATTTTGTACTGCTGGAACCACTATTAATATACGAACTTTTGTAATACTGTACAAGGGTCCTGACTTTTGGCTTCTCAAGAAATTACCTGCCACTGTCTTTGTGAAAACATCCACAAACAGCAACCCGAGGGGACGAGCCATTCAGACCCAACTTGGTCACATCATTCCCCAGGAGTGGGCCACAAAGACCGGCCCAGGCTTACGCAGATTTCACTCTGCTTCTGACCGATGAGCTCAGCCCACCTGAAGGGACCCCTTTCAGACCGGGAGACATATGGCTACTCCGAAGCACAATTCCTTGCGCTTGCCGGAGAGAGGAATCGAGAGGCAAAAAACGGGAACAGAAACATTCAACGGCAACAGGAGAAGAGAAGAGAAAGGAGAAAAGTGGCAGCCACACCTCTGAGATGAAAACCCGCAGACGCGTTCGTGCCTGAAGCATCTGCTGAGGGCTGCCAAGGAACGTTCCCGGGAAAGGAAAAGGTTCCACCTTTCCCGCAGCCATCCTTTGGAAACCAATGGCCAGTATCGAAGGCACATAGCAAACAGTATGTAAAACTGGGACACAAAAGGAGTAGGGAGAGATCTATGTGCATGGGGGAGGGTGAGATGACAGGATAGGTTTGTCCGTGCGGCAGGAGACACAGAGGCACGTCACATGACAGTGGATGGGCTGGGTCTCCAGGGACTCAGAGATTCTGCCCATCCCCCAGAGAACAAAGGAATCTCATCGAATGTGCAAACTGGAGGTTCCTGCTGAATCCACAGAAGAGAAGTCGCATCAAAAACTCCCAAGGCCCAAACAGAGTCGTCTTTGGAGAGAAGACTAATATTCCAACACTGCTCATTCCCATGTTGCATTAGCCGGCTGTTGCTTCCCTTACCTTGGTGGGGAAGCCGGGCCCTGCGGATTCCGGGCTTCTAGACGTAGGGCTAATTGATCTAAGCAGCCAGTGTGACTTCTCCCTTGGACAGCAGCACCGGAAGGCGTGGCTGTCACTGGGCAGCCTCTCAAGCAAAGGGCACAGAAAACAGCCGAAAATTTTTCCCACCAACCAAATGAAGATATGCAGAGTTCCCCTCTGCCACGGGAGCCAGTCACTGGGGGCGAGAGCTACCAAAGACAGAACAATTGCACCCCAGAAACTCCCCAGCGCTCACCCTGCACTCTGAGAATTAGAGGAACACTTTCAAGGATGAAAAACCAGGAACCTGGACTCCTGTGCTAAGATTAGGCCACAAACAAGTTCTGACTTGCAGGATTATGCCAGCTTTAAAATCACAGGGAGTGAAGCGGGGAAGGAGGAGACCTGGTAAAATCCTTCTAGCCTGAAAAGTCTGCAGGTTGCCACAGGTTCTTACCCGAGGCGCCAGAACACACATCCGTCTGCCAGCAGCTTTTCGGAAAGGCGTGGGGAAAACCCAGCGTGCCAACTACACGGCGGTCCCACCCCGGGGAGCTAGCAGGACACCACTGGAGACAGCCAAGATGCCGAAATAGAAAACAAAGCGTTTCCCTTTCAGGTACACGTGGGGGTTGAACAAGTTTTGAAAAAGTGGCTCCCTAAATACAAAGCTGCACCAAGGTGACTGCAGGCGCCTGTCCATGGAGCAGCAGAATGAAGATTCTCGAGGATCTTCCAAACCTCCTAACAGGGAACGGTGTCTTTGCCACCTCCTTGTGAGCTCTCGAGGCTCCCCCTGGACTAAGCCCCCACCTGTTTTGTGCTTTCTGGATGGAAGGGGAACCCCTCAGGGACAGGTTCCTTTCCAAGCACAGGCCTCTCAGACTCCACTTACTTTGGGAAGATTTTACCTCTTCAGGTAGGCCTTGGAGGGAGGGTGGGAGCTGTGCCTGGCTCCAACAGCCCCCGTTCGTGCAGAGCAGCTTTGGCTTTCCGTTCTGTGCTCTCCGCCAGGCGTACCGAGGTCCTACCGTTAGCACGGCTGCTGCCGGAGCTTGGATTTCTTTGGTTGCCAGGTTCAGAAGCAGGGTCCTCGGCAGAAAGCATCCAAGCAGGCCAGGGGGCTAGCAACTCAACGGGACTCGTTATGAGAGATCATCGCCTCCTAGGCTACGCTGCATGGACGGTGTCGGGCACCACAGAACGTGGCTAAGGGGACTTTTCACTCCCCCTTCCGCCTTTGCAACCTTGGGTGGGGAGAGGCCACTGGCACCTGCCAAACAGATCTGTGGGGTGCACTGGTTCGTCCGCAAGGTGGCTTGAACTCAATTCTCGTATCACAGGACTGAACCTCGCAACTCCCTTCGGAGCCACACGATGCTGGTGTGCTGCACAGGGTATTTCTCAGTTACACGAGGCTAGGCAAACCCTTCATCAGAGCGACAGCTCTCTCCACGCAAGCGTAAGCCTCTGAGAGCTGTAGCAGAAGGCACGTCTACGTGTTTCACGGACACCTGGGCTGGTCATCGCCAATTCCCAAAGGCTGTAGCCAAGACACGTCTGGATCACTTGGGTCGTTCCAACAATGCTACTCGGGGGATACCTGGCACAGTGTCAGCGTCCCGTGAGTCAGATGAGCAGAGGTCTAAGCGTCCATGGACTCCAACAGGACATGCGCTGTCATGGGGATGTTATCCACATCTGGCCACCCTATGTTATTCTTCTGCAGAACATTGGAAATCCACGCTAGGGACTGATCATCTGGGGCGCTCTCGGCCCTTCAAAGCAGCAGACCTCAGCGAGGACATGTTCCAAGAGCTATCCCCAGAAGGAAGGAGTGGTCTGTGCCAGACTGCCAGGGAGTTCTTGCTCCTTGTAAAGAAACAATCTCCATTCAGGTGGCCCTGTCTGAGCCAGTAGCTACCACTGGCCCCCTGGGAGGGGAGCTTGCCTTTCCTTGATGAGCCTTTTGTGCACGTGACCCCAAGGAACCACCTGCATGACACACTGAACAACTGCAAGCTGGGACAATGGGAAGACAACTGCAGGGCAAGTTCCCTCAGCATAGCCGTGGGGAGCCTCCGTCTGCCTGGCGTTTGCCATTGGACTCCACTCTCCACTTGTCAAACACGGGACCTTGGTCTTGGCCAGCTTGATCTCAAGGGTTTCTCCGGAGGGCACTTTCTTTCTGACCGGGCCTCCACCCGATCCTGCCAGCGACTAGCCCAGGAGCCAGCGCTAAAAGGAGTCCACCCTGGATGATGCTAATGCAGGAGCCAGGCGAGTGGCCATTCTGAAAACATGTACATTCATCACTACGAAATTCCTCTGAAGTTTTACAAGATGCTTGGTCCTGCTCTACGGGCACCGCAGTGTTGGCGTCATTCTTAGCCACTCAAAAACCGTCACCAAACACAGACTCTGGCCTTCTCGTGTGCCATGTCATCGGCCAGTCTAATATGTAGCGTGAGAGAATAAAAACAAGAGTCATGGGGCGAATGGGAAAATGGCTCTTTGGTATTTAATCAAAAGAAAGCTATACTAGATGCGATTCCTCCGAAGCTCTGTGTAAAGCAACAGCTTCCCTGTCCTAGCACGTCTGCGCTGCACATTTCCCATGCCGAGGGCTCTAGGGGCAATGCTGATCTCAAGGGGAGGGGAAGAGTCGTGAAGGAAGGGGCTGGGCTTGTAACAGTTACGCTCCGACTCCCACTCCACACTAGACAGTAACACCAGCAGCTAATGGAAAAGTTTGTCTTTGTCAATCTCATGTCCATTCTGAGCATTTTGAACCGAACTTGTGACTTGGCAGTAATACCCTTCATTCTACGCAATGCTACGACTCTTTAAAAGACATCGCTAAGATTTCAAGACACTATTCAGACTATTAACTAGGCTTCATGCTATAAACATTCTCCTAATCCATGGGGCACAGCAGAAAGACCCATCAAGTTGCCAATACCAGGGCTCGAGCTCCCTCTGGCCACTGCCTTTAGACCAGCCAGTGGGAGGTGAGAAAGCTAGGCTGGAAAGCGGACATGATTCTGAATGAAAACCCAGGGCAGAAACAGCTCCGTTCCAGAAAGTCAAACAATCGGAGCTTCACTGTAGGCAGCATCTGCAGGAGGTTTTCCTGACCTACATCATACCCAATCCAGTTATTCCCTAAAAATAAAATCGGATAGCCTGACCTCGGTGGGCATATTTACTAGGTGGCTGGTCTTGCGTACACAGCATTAAGGAGCTTGAGAGAGAGTTTTCATCCACCACCAGCAATACCCCACATTTACATTTCTTAAAAATAGCGTCAAGTGAAATATCCCTGTAGATCTCTTCACAATTTGGTGAATGGCTGCACAATCCCTGTCCATAAACATGCTGTATATATTTCCTATATAAAAAATATTTTCACACTGTAAAATTGCATAATTACTAGAAGAGCCTGCAACTCGTTTCTTCTTTTCTTGTTTCACAAGAAACTCAAGTTTTGGCAAAACTGCAAAGGGACAGAATTTCACCCTGCCTTCCGAAAAGTCTGCAAGAACGTAGGTTTGGTTTCTACACGCGTCCTCGTCTTGTCTAGATAAAATCTCAACCTGTGCGATGCTGCAGGGTTGCAGGAAGCATGGACCTAGAGATGACCGCGGGATGGTTTCTTCGTGAAGTGCAACACACCCGCAGCTAGAGATGCAGTCTTGTGTTGGCAGCATTCCAGGGTGGCGGTTGTGGGGGAAGGGAAGGAGGAGAGACGAGGAACCGTTCTGATCAGCCATGGCGGGAATGCTCCAACAACCCATTCTAAGTTGCTCGGGAACAAGAGTCTTGTCATTTGGGAATGACCAGGAAAAGCTCCCTCAGCCCAGGAGGATCGCGGCACGACCCTGTGAGAGATCTCACAATGCGCGGCGTGTCTGCTTTTCCTAGCCCTCACCTGGCCTCTCCCACTTCCAGTTACAAACCACGGCAATGGTTAACTCCACTGGGGCACAAGGGCGGGGCAAGTGGAGTGGGGAAGGAACAATTAGTTTAAACAAACTAGACATATGTGGGAGTCTGGTTCTTTGGAACACGTTCATGCGTAATGCACCTCAGCTCCATCATTTTGCCCCATCTCCGTCCGTCTCCCACGCAAGAGCGGGTACGTCAGCCCGGCCAGCACACATTCTACCCCCCAACACCCCTTTTGTGTATTCTGGGAGAGGGGGAATCCCCCTTTGTTTTATTCTACTGCTAAAATAGACAGAGGACCAGACTGCACAAGTAGTAATGAACTAGGCTCTCCCAAGCCTTAAATCACAGCTTGACTCGTCTCTGTGCTCCCCACCCCAAAACAGGGAACGGACATATATCCAGTTCATTCACGCCACATGCTATCCGAAAGGAGGGGGAGAAAATACCCCCGCCCCTTCCATTCACAGCCTCCCCTCCCCCAACTGCCACATGGAGGTTGTGCACTTTACCATGATGACAGGGTTCTGTCTAGTCACAATACACGGAGCTGCTCGGATTGCTGGCTCCCCGGCCGGCCCTCGCAAGAGCATGCCAAAGAGCTCTGGCTTTGCTCCCAGCACCTGCCGGATTCCCAGCGGGCGCCCCCGTGTGCTAGTCCCCAGCGTGGACTGGGCTCCATTCTTGTCTGTCCCTGGGGGGGGTAGGGGCAGGGGGAGGGAAGGCTGTGGCTGCTTACGCTGTTGCATACACATGCAGACGTTGTGGTGGTGTTGTTTCCTTTTAAAACGATCAAATTACTGAGAGACACCCCCCCACTGGCCCAGGCCGCTGTACGAGGTAACTATGGTTCAGTGGTGCTTTCTGGGTAACTTCCAGGTGAACGCAGCCTGGCCTATTTCTGTATCTGGAATATAAAAAGCCGCAAGTTGATGTTCTTGGCCGCCAGCAGTTTGTTACATTCCACAGAGTCGATGATGGGCAGCGGCACGTACTCTGTCTCGTTGTTCTCGTTGGTGAAGACGAAGTGGTAAATCACGGGGTTGATTTTCACGTCGTCGTAAGGCCCCTTCAGGAGCAGGAAGGAGCACTCCATGGGCGAGCTGATCTTGCTTTTCAGGATGAGCTGGAAGGAGAGGGTGCGCTTGCAGGAGAGGTTGGGGTTGCGCTCCGAGTCATTGACTCGAGCCTTCAACACCCAGGTCTGGTTGAGCACGGTGAACCTGGGCGTCTCGTAGTATAGGCGTGTGATGAAGTCGTCGGTGCGATAGGGACGGAACTGAACTTCTGCAACACAACAAAAGAGGGCGGGGGAGAAAACACAGACAATTAACCGGAGCGGTTGGCAGCATGAACGGTCGCGTTCGAGTTACCTGTGGCTACCTGTGCAGGACCTTTCTTGACATGGCTTAAGGAGACCCGTGGGGCTGGGGGTGACCACTCAAAGCCAGTTAGTGTCAGGAGAAACGTGACTTCTTGGGAAGGAACTCAATGCACTTGAACAGTCCATCCAAAACAGTAAATGCAGGAAGCACTTTCAAGATGCAGAAAATTGAGAGGAGGGGAAGGGAGGGGAGGGGAAGGCAAGGGAAGGGGGAGAATAAAATACAAAGAAGGTTAATCAAATCCACTGAATACACCACCTTATAAACACAGGAACTGCCACATTGGATCGGACCATCTAGCCTAGCTCTCTGACAATGGTCAGAACCAGGTGCTTACGAGGAAGGCTGAAGAAAGCCCATTTGTAGACCATTAATCCTCATTCTGTGATGGGATCAGGTCTGGAGCCAGGAGGGTTTATACCCTGTAGGTATAAATCTGAGATCTGCAGACTTAGTGTCTAACCCTTTTCTGAATTCTTAGCCTCTGTAATACCTTCTAGCCGCAAGTCTCCCAAGTCAACAGGCTGGTGTGTAAAGAAGCACTTCCCTAGCACGCTTTGAATGTGTTGCTGCACAGTGAAGGATAGGCTCAGGTTAGCTTGTGAGACGGGGTGGTGCACACCGCACATAATTACACCCCATCAGTCAGTTGGCTGGGCAGGCTTGCCTGCTGCAAAGAACCGGCATGCGTGTGGTTATAAACTGTGCCACCGAGAATAGCATGATGGGCAGGCTCTTGCCACGTGTCTCTTTGTGATCTGTGGATGGAGAATGAGACGGGAGAACAGGCAGTAAGCGTGTCGTGAGGTCACCGTGGCTGACCTTAGGGAGAAGATCTTGGGTGTGCCCCAACTGAGGTCGGGAGCGCACGAAAACAAGTACCACACGCAGACACGATCCAGTTCAGAAAAAGCACATTTTATTGGGATTGTGCATACAAGTCTGTAATCAAGGCAACAAGGCACAATTATGCATCACCACAGTGCAAAACCACAGAACAGGGCATGTGAAACACAGACCAGCAGGGTTCGACAACGGTACAGAAAATCCTGGGTGAAGATACATAAAGAAACAGAACAGTACAGTGGCTAGAGAGGGTCCAAAGTCACTTTTGCAAATGCCCTCTGAGCTGTGAAATCCAGCCCCCGTTTCAAGACGCAGGCTGCTGTCAGTCCGAGAAACCCTTTGGCCACAGGGCCCACAGCCCACCAACTTGCTCCAATCTGTCACTTTGGAACAAGCATGGAGTTTCAGTGTTTTGAGTCTTTCCTGTACACACCATGGAAGCTCACCGCACAACGAGAGGTACAATGACCCTCGGGGTGCATTTCGTACAGGCTGACATACTCCTCAGCATTCCCGGAAGGATTAGGAAAGCACAGCAGGCAACACCTGGACAAAGGAGGTGAGCGGTTATTCAAGCTACACAGCATTTGTCACTCAGCTAGGGGAGGCACCCCGTCATTTCACCACGGCACCCTACAACGAGAGCTCAGAATCCGGCTGTCTCCTGGGGCATCATGCGGCATAGCTGCTAACGCGCACCTCTACCCAGAGAAGACGTTTCTCCCGGGCAGTCGCTGCGTGCGGCATTGGGCGCACTGTCGAAATTTCGCCACCAGGGCGTGGCCAACTCAGGGCAGCGTCCGCACCAGGCCCGTCTCGCTGCCTAGCCCACGGGGATCTAACTCAGACTCAGGTTCAAAGTGCGGCCGCTACCAGACTGCGCTATGGAACTCTGCTCCCCCCTCCTGAGCACCAGCTACTTACGCAGGGCCATTGGCAGCACTGGGCTTAATGCTGGGAAAGCCAGACTCCGGCCCAGCCAACACGACTGCTCCCTTCTGCTCGGCCAGGGCTCCCGGCACAATCCATCTGCCACACGGCCGCCTAGAGACCTTTTCCCAAGGACTCAAGCTCAGATTTAAAAAGCCGAGTCAGAATCCGGTTGCACTGCTCGAGTGGCTCTTGCCGCGCCGGCAAACATCACCGCTCGGCCTCCTGTGGGGCAGGCAAGCGGAGGTCCTGAGCCGCATGAAATGATCACGCTTCTGCCCGCAGCTCCCGCCTTGGACAGCAGCGCATCTACTGCTCCACAGAGCGGAGGAGGGACGCCAGCCGAGAGCAGATCTTCCCCCGGGCTCCTCTCTGTGGGGCGGCTAAGTCCTTATGGAAAGGGAAACGCGCTTTCCCCACCCACGCCTCTCCCCCTCCAAGCAAATCCATACCCTCCCTCGGCGTGTCTCCCCCATGTGATTTGCCAGCGAGTACCTCAAGCACAAATCCAGCGGGAATTCCCAGGGCCTGACTTTAGCACTGATGGGCCTGCAAAGTACCCAGTTTCCCTGCACGGTTTTATTGCATGATTAGTTCATTTCACGTTTTTATCCCTCTCCCCCCGCCCAGTTTTGCCGTCAGAGGCAGAGAACAGATTGCCTGGCGCTGGGGTTTTGTCTTTACCCAAAGTAAACCAAGAACAGGAGGCACTTGGAGATGAGAAGTTACGAGTCGCTGTGGCCGCTCTCTGGAAGACCCATACAAAAAACAGCCGAGACCCCGCGGAAGAGAAATCAAAGCTCTCTCAATAGCTCACCACGTGCGCGACCCAGGGACCAGAAGGGAACGCGAGCCGCTGTGATCCCCCTCCAGTGGGAACGAGCGGCCTAGCACGAAGGGGCAGTGGGCGGGACACCAGTGTGAAGCTATTCAGACCCCGGATTCCACTTGGAGGATGCCTCGGATGACAGACAAGGGTTTGGTTAGCTGGGTGCTGTCTAATTTCATTTGCACTTGCCACAACACCAAGGGCAACACTGCTTTCCAAGTCTTATCACTCTGGGCTTGCTCCTCGAGCCGGCAGCTGCAACACCGGCACCTTACCTGCAGCTAGGAAGGGGTCTCCCTCCGTGCTCGGCACAGGCACTGCTCCGGGGACTAGTCGCTGAGGGAAGCAACGCCACAAGGACGGAGGCCAGCTGCTGCCCAGAGCCCAAGCCCAGCCTCACATAGGTCCCGTCTTCGGCAGCCTGAGGCTCCTGCGCTCGCCTCCTGAATCAAAATCCCACCTGAGGCCAGGACAGTGAGATCTGCTGCTGAGCCCACACTTGTGGCTGCCCTGCCATCCACTCCGAGACAGGAGCTAACCCGATGGCCAGGCGGGCAGGGCAGAGCACTGCTAGCACAGACACACTGCAGCACCTGGCTGCTCTAAGCCAGCGCCACTGGGGCCCGAGACGCACACGGAAAGGAGCGGGAGGGCCTGGAGGAGGTATTACCTGTGTAGCCAATCTTCTCGAAGCTGAGCAGGCTGAAGATGCTGTTGTACAGCTGCATTTCCTTTTTATGGGTTTGGTCCATTTCGTCCAGAATCTCCATCAGTTCGTTCCCAGTCTTGGTGGGGTGAGTGCACTCTGCTTCGTGGACGGTCAGCTCATGGTACGGGCCCTGCCACGGGCACCCGATCCGCTTGTACTTGCACTGGGTCACCCTGTGGTGAAGAGAGCACAGAATAGGAGACATTGTCCGGTCTGTAGGCAGAGGCTGCGCCGGGACGAGACGCACGAGTGGGAAATGGGCTTCCAGCCTGATCCCAACGCAGCCTCAAAGCAAAACCCAACCAATCCCTGGCTCCCAGAATTCATCTCTGAACCTCCAGACCTCAGCATCCCAGAGCCGCCAGCCCTGCCAAAGAGGGTTGGGTCCACGGGGCAACGGCATGGTGCCCGCCTACCCGAGCGCACGCAGCTTCCTGCGAGGGGTCTCCCAGCTCATACAGACCCACTCGACCCTGCAGCTACTTTGCTAGATTTCACTTGGCCGCAGGACCAGAGAGAACAGCTGCAGCACTGGTGTGGCTATGAGCTGTGCTGTGTACCTGGCCCCTCCGCACTGCCGACAGGGTGCTGTCTAGCCAGCTGGCGACTCTGCCTGAGAGAGCTCTACGGGGGGAAAGAAGCGAGGGGGCGTGCCAGAGGCGAGGACAATGCTGCCTCTGCAGGAGGTTGCCGGGGCGGCTACCGAAAGCAGTCAAGGGCCAATCTCTTTATCTCCGTGCAACCTGCGGCCAAGCCAGTCACAGACGTCACTTTCCCAGCTCCTGAGTGTGACCTGCAGCCGGAGCATCACACACATCGGAAGAGGGAAGCTAAGCCATGCAGCTCCAGCCCCGCCCCATGGAGCCAGCCCACATGGTCTCCGGGGAGCGGAGGCCTCAGCGACAGAGTGTCCAGTCGCCCAAAGAGATGCTCTCTGCAGCCTCCCGCGGCTCAGGTACGGTGGCTGTGGCATGGGTCTCACTCCCCGTCTCATGTTACTTGCTGCCCACGATCCTAGTCTCCCTGGCTCTCCACCTTCTGTCCTCCCTGGGGATCCAGAACGTCTGTCAATTTGGGGTTATCTACGCTCAATGAGTTCAGCCCACCGCATCTTTAAGGGAGATGGTCTACAAGACTGGAGCAGTCGCCGTTCTCTTCACCCCCCTTGCCACGAACCCAGAGGAGATGCCCTTCACTAAAGAGTCCACAGCAACTGGGGAGCAAGGGAGAAATCTCAGACCAGCCTCAGCAGGAGGCCAGGGACAGCTGAGCTCCCTTTCAGCCGGAGTTTCAGAGGCGATGACTTATCGGGAAAAGGCAATTCTAGCTTTGGAAGGCTCTTTTCCAGCAGACCCCCACCACTGGTCACACTTGGTGCTGCTTTGACACTGATCACTAGGGGTTACTCCGGTCCTCTTCAATACTATGGGGCCCACAACAGCGTCTCTTGGAAGGTCAGGAGCAGGGACAGAGCTGTCACGACTGGTTACGTAAGGGACGCTTGATACCCCATGTTCTTGAAGTGGGACTCAGTCCTGTAGGGCAGAACAGGGCCCGTCTGACAAACCCAACTGCCTCACATAAGGGATGTTAATCGTGTAAAGGAGCACACGTGAACTAGTAAGTTAATCCTAATAGTTACCAGCACCCCTCCCCTGCTGCCTCTGTGTCAGAGACGGCGGGGGTGGGGGGAGCAGGAGCTGGTCCCCTGCATGCCAGCTCCCCCCCCCACCACGCTGATTCCCACAGAGGCTCCCTGCATCGGCTCCTGCCTGCCCCCGCACATACACGTGCAACCGCTACAAATCCCAGCAGTTACACATTTACACAGACACACGGTTTTTAACATCCCCCCCCCTCAGCGGCACCTGTCGCCCCCACTGCTCACACCAGTGTTCGGCACCACGCACCCGCCACGCAAGGCGTTTCAGCCCACGTTGTTCTTGGCGTGGCTCAGGCCACTAACACCCAGCCCCGTGGAGGAGACAGCCAGGAGCTAAGACGGGCGGTCGTGGCAGGGGCCAGCCAAGCGCCGGGTGCCTCACGCAGGGACAGGGCGATGGGTTACCTGTCCTGGCACTCCTCTTTCTGGTGTCGCTCCAGGAGGGAGCGAGGAAACTGGCGCAGGCAGAAGCCACACTCGGATGGCAGCTCGCTCACTGCCTTCTCCACGGCCAGGTTCCGGCAGCACAGGCTCTTGCTGATCTCACAGCGGCAATTGGGGCAGGTGGCCTGTTCCTCCTTCAGCCGGGCATCGGCCAGCAGGTGGATAAAGCAGCCAGCGCACATCAGGTGCCCATTCGTACACTGCGGAGAAGGAAAGGGAAACGAAACTTCAAAGACCTTGCGGGAAAGACCCGCACTCCCCCTTCCCCTCCGCCCGCCGGCACGCAAGGCTGCCTAGTGCTGGCTAAACGCACCCCCCGCCTGGGCTGCCTCCGGGCATGTGCTGCAGCTTCGGGGGGCACAGCCGTGTGTGAGAAGAGGAATTATTTTTAAATGCAGAAATAGGCTCCCTGTCTCAGGTCAGCGAGAAACGGAGCATCCACTGCCAGGGACATCGCAGCATGGCCCAGCCCCCCAGTTCGGTGACAGCCCTCTGCGGCTCTTCGCAGCCTGCTGGGATGTACTGGCTGGAGCCGCTGCGCATTAGCCGCACGTTTTGGCACCTCGCTGATTACCCCTTGGTCCAGGTCGTTTATAGAATCATAGCACAGAAGAATGGGAAGGGACCTTGAGAGGGCATCGAGTCCAGTCCCCTACCCGCCCCTGGCAGGACCCAGCACCATCTAGATCAGGCCTGGGGAACCTAAGGCCCGGGGGCTGGATCTGGCCCCCGAGTCTTAGGGCCTCCCCCCACCACCTTACCCTGATCTAGAGCATCCCTGATGTCTATCAAACCTGCTCTTAATATCTCCGGAGATGGAGATTCCACAACCTCCCTAGCCAACCTATTCCAGTGTTTCAGCACCCTGATGGGTACGCACCCTTTCCTAATGTCTAACCAAACCTCCCTTGCTACAGTTTAAGCCCATTGCTTCCTGTCCTGTCCTCAAGGGTAATTTTCTCCCTATTATGAATACACTGAACAGCACTGGTCTTCGTACAGACCCCTGGGGGGACACCACTAGTACCACTCTCCCTCCTGAAAACGGACCATTTATTCCCACCCTTTGTTTCCTTTGTTTCATCTTTTAACCAGTTACCAACCCATGAAAGGACCTTCCCTCTTACTCCAAGTCAAAGGCTTCCTGGAAATCTAAGCTCACCATATCCACTGGATCCCCCTTGTCCACGCGTTTATTGACACCTCCCCCCAAGGGATGCTAGTCGATTGGTGAGGCTAGAGTTTCCTTTACAAAAGCCATGTTGACTTTTCCCTCAACAAGTTACGTTTATCTACGTCTCTGACAATATTTTTTTTTACTGTGGTTTCTACCAGTTTGCCCAGAACTGAAGTCAGGTTTAACGGTCTGCAATCGCTGGGATCACCTCTGGAGCCCTTTTTAAAGAATCACCTTAGCTACCCTCCTGTCATGTGGTACAGAAGTGGCTGTGACGACAGGTCAGAAACCGCAGGATGACTAATTCGATCCATTTTCAGAGCAAGATCACCAGCACAGCTGGCAGTAGTAACCAATAAAAACAGCCTCTTTCTGAGAGAAGCAAAGTAAAAACTACTGTCATCCTACAACAGGCAGGGCGCATTTGGGCCTTTCCGTAGCTTGAAAGTCAAATAGCCAGATGTGGACAATATTCCTGAACCGAACGAGATGCCAGCCCTTCCTTTAGGCAAGCCCTCGGATTTCCCAGCTGGTTTTTCGTTGGCTACAGTGCAATGTGCTTCTGTCCAGAACTGAACTTCTATCTGCAAGGTCCTGCTGGCCCTTTCCTTCCTCTGCCTTACGCAGAAAAGCTTGTTCGTAAAATATAGCTTTTCCAAGCCTGAGACAATTAAAGAGACTCCAGCCCCGCACATGCCGTGCTCCTGGAAGGCTGAAGAGGGAACACCACCACTGCTCCGAGAGAAACGGTATCAGTGCGAGTCCTAGTGGAAAATTCCTCAGAGTAGCCGAGCCGTGGCCAGCGGACCCTGGCTGGCACGCGGGTGGAGAGCGCTGTCAGGTACAGGGGTGAAATGGAAAAGCTGCGACCAAGCAACGCACCCATTGCGTGAAAACACTCTGGGAAAACAAACCCAGAGCCCACTAGTAAGGAGTCGGCTTATCTGCTAGCATGGCTGGTGAGCCGCCACGTTTCTAGTCGGTTTCCTTCATAAGTCGCGTTGCCGCCGAGAGATTTACCCCCAGGCAAAGCTACTTCCGACCGGCCTCGCACATGTAGTAAGATGAAGGCCTAAAACGGGTGGCCAACCCACGGCTCGCGAGCCGCCCCTGCGCCCTTAGAAACAGCCCCTGGCTCCCTGTGCTCACCGGGGCAGGGGAGCCGTCCGGGGTGGCAATTCAAAATGGCGTCACCAAGATGGCGGCAGCTGACGGGAGCCTGATGTGGCCAAAAAGCCTTGTCTTTTAAAGGGGCAGCATCTTTTTTTTTTTTTTTTTTGCTCACTCACTCTGGATCTGGGCCGGTGGGGAGCTCTTTTTCTTCCTCCCCCCTGCCCCCCCAACCAAAAATTGCTCAAAAAAAAAAATCCTGGTGCGGCTCTTCACAATTTTTCCGCCGCTATTTCGGCTCTCTTCGTTTAATGGATTGGCCACCCCTCGCCTAAAACATACGCCAATGCAGCACAGGTTTGGCCTGAGGCCTGAGGCCTAGCTAACAATGGACAAAACATGGCTAACAAAGCAAAGCTAAGCTGTGAGCAAGAGGCAGACCCCAGCTCACAGAACTTGGCATGAACACGGCCGAGAGTGCAAAACACTAACTGGTGCTAGGTACTGACTGCAGAACAATAATTGGTCCTGGTTATAAGTGGAAAGCACATGATCTCATTAGCTCATTAAAAAAGACCTTGGTACTCACTCCTCACAGATACAGACCCAGGTTCAAGTAAGGGTCTAAAATGACAGCACAATTCATAGAAATGATCTAATCAAACCACGAGGTACAGAGTGATGGGTGGTATCTAAGTAGCGTCAGAGGGTGACAACCTGACGTCAGAGGGTGATAACCTGACAACATCAGCAACGATGTGTAAATTGTTAGTACCTGTATATAAGGTGGTATCTTGGGGGGGGGGACAGTCTTTGTCTGACCTGGGGGCAGTAGAAATTGCCAACTGATTGAGTCAGTCCATTGTTACGAGTACATATGCGTAGTGGTTCTGCAGAGTCTACTGACAGCTATGACTGTACTTTGCTTAACAATAAACCTGGCCGGGCGCCTTTGATCCTTATCTGGTTGGTGGTCTTTGGGGGCTCTCTTGGGTCTGCTGTGGAGACTAAGTGCACAAGTCGACAAGGCACACATCACTGAGCACACACGCAAGCAGCCTTCTGGGTCTCATCCTCGATGGAACCAGAGACCATGAGGACACGTCGGCAGTAAATCCTGACCGCTCTCCAGAATAACTACCGCGCACCAAGTGCTATGGCTAGGAAGAGTGTCAAGCCGTTTCCAGCGAGGCTCTCACCCATGCCTTCCTCTTGCGTATTATGTGACAGGCCTGTAGAGGCGCCCCCAGCTAGCAGGGTACTGCACAGACACAATGAAAGCTCTAGCCCCCCCCCCCCCCCCCCCCCCCCCCCCCCCCCCCCCCCCCCGGTCGAGAGCTGGCAACCCAAGGTCACACCCAAAAGAACTGGTTTCTCCATGGCATGCAGTGCTTACGTTGAAGCCGCGAAACACGGCGGCACTCCAGCCAGGCGGCAGCAGGGTGGATTCAGCAGGCGTGTAGTTTAATTGCACAGAGCAGGGCAGATCCACCCTTACCTACCGCCCACCCCCCGCCCGGGGGGAGAGAATGACTCCCAGATAATTGGCTTGGGGTGGGGCGGGGAAGGGAAGCAGCCTGTTTTAACAAGCTTAGGAATAATCAGTTGGCCTGGCAGCCTAATGCCCGATTCCTGCCCACAAGTCTGTTCCTTGTGGTGTCAACAGTGTGAAATTCGCTCCTTGAATTTCATTCTGCAGCTGCCTCCATCATCAGGAAATGGTGAATGCAGGGGAACGCAGACCCGTTAGTGGGCAATTTCATTAGCTGGGCTATTAGTATTAGTTGCCGCATATGAGGCTGCAGACACTGATGGCTTAGCCACTCCACCCTCTCCCCTACCCTCCTCAGCAAAGGGCCCCAATTTCCAGTGACAAGGGCATTTGCAAAACCTGCCCATCCCGTGTTTTGCATCATTGCACTTGGAAAGGCAAGCGACCCAACTGTGTGTTTATCTGTCTCTGGCCAGGGTTCCAAGTCTAGAGCGCCCAGGCTCTTAGAGGAGGGCTCCGCCCGCACGGCAAGGAGGAAGTCACAATGTTTCTACACTGAGGTCAGCTGCAGATTTACCTGCGAAGGCTGTTTTTCCTCTCTGCCAAGACTTGCACAACCGCTGGTCAGTTTTGCATCAGGTCTTAACACGCCTTAGATCACAGAATCACAGAACACTAGAACTGGAAGGGACCTCCAGAGGGCATTGAATCCAGACCCCTGTCCTCACGGCAGGGCCCAGCATGGTCTAGATCATCCCTGACAGGTGTCTGTCTAACCTGCTCTTCATTATCTCCAGGGATGGAGAGTCCACAACCTCCCTAGGCAATTTATCATCTTCATTAATGCACAGGCCTCTGCTATCTCTATTTAAATCATCCATTACCAATCACCTGCTCCAAACATTCTGGCCGCAAAATGCCATGGGCGTTTCCCCAACACCCAGAAAAGAGGGTGGGTTTGGATCATTCACAAGTTTCTCCCCAAGGGCTTGGGGGTGTTTTTTAAGCTGCAAACTGCCCGTCCTAAAACCCAACGTTTCTCCTGCCATTACGCCATGTTCAGGCTCACCACGTAATAAGCCTTGGTCCAGATCTCTAAGCTGCCAGCAAAACCCGGGACACCCAAGCTGAGCGCTCATCAGTCTAACAGGGAAAGACCAGAACAGGACCAGGATACGCCTCAGAGAAAGCTCAGCGAGCTAGGCCAATGCCCACACAGTGCACTCTGGATAAACGTGGAGATGCACACCGGATCGGGACAAACCAACTACCCATACACCTTGCAGGGGTGTACACGATCGACCAGTACGGGAACAGAACCAGAGCGTCATGAACGCTGCTCCCAGAGGGCTGGGCTTCCGACAGGAAATAAGCACTAGTAGTATGCCCAAAGCTCAGGATGGGTTCCCTCTCACTTTGCATGTCCCTATGCAGAATGAATTTTGTTATATGCACCAACTGGCACACCTCACAAAATCCACTCTGCATGTGGACTATCTGTGGCAGGAGTGCAGCCGAGGGGTTTGGAATGTGGGAGGGGCTCTGAGTGGGGGAGGCAGGCTGGGGGGAGCTGGAGAAGGAGGGTTTGGGATGCAAGAGGGGGCTCAGGTGCAGAGGGGTTACGGTTATTGCTAGGGATGTGTTCCCACGAACATTTTCTATCTTTGGGCGGGCTGTGTGGATGTGCACTAACAATAAAAACAAAACACACATACACACGTTGTGAGCAGTCCATGTGTGGAAGAAAATGTATGAAAACAAGGGATAGTTAACAAGGAGCAATGCTTATGATATTTAATATGAAATCAAATAAAAGAGAAAATTAAAACTACTCTTGGAGTACATGTATCATTATCCTTTCTAAGCCAAGCTAGTAAAGACATCAAAATACATATTATCCACACACAGCTCAGCTTTAAGATGCTAAACAAATATATGAGTCAACCAAAAATAGTATTTGCCAGGACAGCATACAATATTTACTGACGCTTCAGGGGGTAGCTGAGTTAGTCTGTACAGGATAAACTTAAAAAACAACAAATAGTCTGGTAGCACTTTAAAGACTAACAAAACATGTAGATGGTATCATGAGCTTCTGACATGGAAAGGAGAGTAAAAGGCATTCACTAAGGCTTATACAGTTCCTCTGGGGACTGTTTAGGAGCCATGCTGTAAAACAGATAGAAGTTCTCCTGGTTTGAAACTTTCACCTTGTGCGTGCCACCAGCTCAAAGACTCAGAGGGGTAGCCATTTTAGTCTGTAACTGAAAAAAACTTAAAAAACAACCACTGGTCCTGCAGCGCCTTAGAGACTAACAAAACTCAAAGAGTAGAAGCCCCAGAACAAATTAACACCCGGCTTCAGGGTTTGCAGACAGATGCATGTTTCAAAGAGCTTGCAAATAAGGTTTCATCCTACAAAACAACTAGCACCACACCTAACACTTGCTACTTCTGACTGATAAGAGCCAGAACTCTACCACATAGCAAAGATCTGACCTTAAAGCAATACAATATACCACGTATTAATTAGCAACACAGGATTTAAAAGAGAGTTTTAGGTATCTGCAACACTTCAAACAATTCTGTTAGAATCTTTTTCTTTTGTACCTTAACCCCTATGTCAACTTTGTTTGAAATGTAATCATGCGAATGTCCTCCTGGCAAGCACAAACACACCCCATGCAGCCTGCTTTCCTCGCCCCTGGACAGACAGAGAGCATGGCAGCAAGTCAGACACCCCAAACAAACTGCCCTTTGCCTCAACGTCACTGCACAGATGCCAGCACCCACCCACTGGCTCTTTCCCCCACCTACCCCATGCAGTCAGACCCTTATCTCTCCCTTCCCAGGAGGCGTGAGTGTGCTGAGTTTCTGTCTCTCTCTCTCCACGCACAGATGGGACTCTCCAAACTCCACGCCCCTCTGAATCCCCCTCAGCCAATTACTCCCTACTTTCCTCCCTCCCTCCTCCTCCAAGCCACTTATTCCCTCTTTTTCTTTCTTTTTACCTGCTCTGGGAACTGCTCAGTTTCAAGCGAACAGCTAGCTCCCTTTAGCTGCTTGCTTAGCGAGACGAAGCCCTTCCTCCCACCGGTCAGCTGAGCTCCCTGCCTGCGCAGGAGCTTTGAACTTCTGAGTGGAGCTCAGAAAACAGCTGTGCGGCTGCACAGGCCCGCAGCTTACGGGGAACTTTGACACCCCCAAATATAAAGCAGATTTGCAAGGTTCTAGATACAGATGCAGATACAAATTTTGTGTCTGAAAACACGCACCATGGATCTGCACATCCGTATCTGTGGGTGCAGATACCCGCAGACAGAAAGTGGACAGCCGCAGATTTGCAGGGCTCTAATTAAAATCTAAAATGTGTTTCATCAAGTAAACATGTAACTGCTGGAAAATTTCAGTGGTTACATGGGAGGAAGAGTGGGTACCAGGTCATACCCCAGGAGCCAATGCGCATGAGGAGCCAGCTTTTAAGTCAGCTCCCTGTGTGCACTGCCTCCCACCTCCCCACCCCCGGGCTGCTGTCTCTGATAGTGGCGACAGTGGTAGGTGGAAGGCGCGATGATACACTGGGAGATGGCTTTTAAGCCAGCTCCCACACGTACTTGGAGCCTGCGTGTAACCATGACAGTTAACCGACGAGCCCAGACTCATCGGTTAACCGTGTACCGTCACACTGGCACATCCCTCGCTCCAATTCCTCCCGACCCCCTCCAATAGGGTTTCCATACATGGCAATAGACACAGTACCAGAATGTGAGTACTCGGCCAGACCTTTGCCAGAGATCTGTAGCCATGCTGCACAACCAGTTGGCCTCCATTTCTGCAGCAGGATGTGGGAAGAGACCTAACGAACCCTCTGCAGTCAACTGCCTTTGAAGTGTCGCTCCCCAAGAATCATCCCTGAACCCTCCCCACACAAGCCCGCAGGCTGCCCCTCATGCGCAGTGCTGTGATCCTGGGGCAGGTGGGTCTGCAGCACCAGGGAAGTACTCCAAACTTGGGCACTGCACCCCACAGATAGGCACACCAGTCCACAGGCAAGCAGAGCTCCCGCCGAGTGTGTCTACAAGCACCATCAACTCTAACGCTTCATGCCCGGGGGCGCCTTCTTCCGCAATCCCCCCTTGGCAGCCAGTAGTGGGGCCACTGACAACACAGGAAGACTTTAGACAAGGGAGGGACAGCTAACAAGAAATCTATTCCCCACCAAGTCAACCAGGCTGGCTCTCACCTGAAACGTGAGTCCAACAAAGCCCCTCCCATCGATCACAGACTCCCAGGGCGGGCAGAGCCCTCAGGAGTCATCGAGTCCAGCCCCCTGCCCAAAGCAGGGCCAACCCAACTCAATCATCCCAGCCAGGGCTTTGTCTAGCCGGGACTTAAACACTTCTAGGGATGGAGATTCCACCCCCTCCCTAGGGAACCCAGCCCAGTGCTTCCCCACCCGTCTAGGGAAAGAGGTTTTTCCTAATATCCAACCTAGACCTTGATGGCTCACGTTGTTGGGCTCGTTGTGTGGATCCATTCAGAGCACAATGGATCCCTCGCCAGGAGCCTCTCCCACACTGGGCTCATGTTGGATGATCTAAAGCTGGGAAGCCTCTCAAGAGTCCCAGTGTGGGGAGGCGGGGGAGCAGCATACTCGTCATTCATTCCACACCGGCAGCTCGGCCAGAGCAGCGCCAAGAGCCCTCCACCGATGGGTCAGAAATACTGGAATTTTGGAGCAGCCTGCAAAACTTCAGGCAGCTTAAAAAGAACGTGGCAAGAAGTTGGGGGATTCTCAGAGGACCGGTCTTTACTCAGTCCAGGTTTCAGAGCTGAAACTGAAGCTGGACCCTCCCAGCCAGGGCTAAGGCGCTACAAGGCCCCATGGAAAGTCTCCGGAAAGGCGGGGAAGCTTCAGCAACCCTCCGAACACGCTGGGCTTTTTGGACGGTTGTCGGCGCGGCAAGCACGCAGGAGCTCAGCGACCCAGGACTCTTCCTTAGGCAGAGCATCATAGCCGGGTCCTGCACCGAGTCAGCAGCGGCACAATTTATAGAATCAGCAAAGCCACAGGCCTGGGAGGGAAAGCCAGGAGCTTGGTACACAAGCGTGCCAAGTCAGACAAGCTCACAGCCCATGAACAACGGGCTCGTTGGCTGCACAGCCACCTCGTCCTCCACTCCCATGTGAAATAGGCCTCGACGAAGCGCAGGAAAGTCCTGGGGCTTCATGCCAGGAGCCTCTAGTCCTTTGGGTTGGAAAACAAGCCTCGAAACAAACCAGACTGCAACTCGCATGTTATCTGCCTGGGCCGGCACACAGCTGCGAGGACGGGCATGTGTTAGCACTGGCTAGCGCATTTCGGCATCAACGCCCCTCTCACCCGCTTACCTATGCTACAGGCAGGGCTCGCTGGTTAATTACCAAACCTTCCCCGCCCCACATTTCAAGCCACGCCCCCTTGCCCAAACACGTGTTGTAGCGCGGGCGACACAGCAGCAAGAAACCCCTCCGATGTCATGTCCCGACCCACCCTCGCGCAGTTCTGCACGCCGAAAGCCTCTATTGGACAGCACAAGGCTCTCCCGGCACCCCGCCTCCATCCGTGCTACGCCCGCACGGGGGAGGCTGCACTGACCCGTGGTAGGGCCTCCGTTGCAAAGGATGCAGTGAGAAAGAGCACTGGGCCTGCCGTGTGACCGAAGCCAGAAATAAATCACTCCTTGAGGAGGGCCCAAACCAAACTAGCCCCCAGCAGCAACTATGCCCAAAGAACCCAGGCTCCCAGCAAACGGAGGTGCAGGCAGAGCTCTGGCTAGGACGGTAAGAAGCCAAGGAGAGTTAGGCTCCCAGGTCCCACTGCACTTCAATGGCACTTGAGTGCCTAACCCCCTGTGGGTGAGAAGGGATACTGGGCCCTACTGTCCAGGCCCACAGCAGCTGGGCTATTGCCCCCACCCTCCAATCAGGAAACCTCCAGACCCAGCCGGAGGAGCAGGGAGGCGGTTTCAGCAGTGTCTGCGGCCACAGGAAGACCGGGTGAGAGGCTCCTCCGAGCTCAGCGTGCAGCAAGCGCCCTTTCCAACACTGATGGGCCGCCGCGGCTCTTCCTGGAGGGGGGCGGGGGGGGGGGGGGGGGGGGGGGGGGGGGGAGAAGAGGCTCCCAACACTGGGCCCAGAGTGTAGTAGTGAGCCAAGCGGTTTGGTTGCGGAGCTGAGGTCGCATGTGTGCGGAAGCAGCAAGCCAACCCAAAGGGCCCCACGCTAGAGCAGCACATGACACGGAGAACAGCCAAGACTGCTGTGCGGGCACTGGCTACTCCGGCGAGCTCACCCACTAGGCCAGAGCCAGACTCAGCCCCCTCCCCCCCGCAGGCTTCTCACCAACACGAGCCACTAAACTTTCAGGGGGAGGAGGGCGATCCCCCTGTACACGGCAGTCGCTGCTGGTGGCGTGATGTGTCAGGACTGCACCCCCAACACCGCACACAGCAAGGCCCCATATGCGCAGCAGATACGCGCCGGAGACAGAGCCGGCTTCCCCCTAGGCAGGGCCACGGCTCAGCAATCACCTCCGCCAGTGTCGTCGGACCCCAGCGGCAGGAACGTTCAGCGCAGACTGGAGGCCCAAGGCAGCTGGATGGGCACTAAGCAGGGCAGGCACATTTAGCTGGGACCACACTGGTGAGAAGTTCACGCGGGAGGGGAGCCAACCGCCGTGAACAGCTTGAGTGGAGTTTATTGCAGGGGCAGCTGCAGCAGGGGCTTGTGGATATGAACTGCTCTTTATTAGTTGCAGGGAGACCAGGAGATGCGGGGGGCTGTGCTGTCCTTTTCACAGAGGCGGGCTCTATGGTTTAAGTGCAAGGGAGGGTACAGGTCTGAGCGGTGGGGGGGCACAGCTCGGCCACATGGAAAGCGTAACATTTGTTTTCCAGGACGTTTATTACACAGCAAAGCCTGCACGCCAGGCCTATGGCAAAACCCTGGTGGCAGCACTCGAGCAAGATGTGGCCCTTAGCCCCAGCCACAGTTTCTCAGACCCTTTTTGTAGACGTGCAACAGGCCGGCCAAAGCATCTAGGAGGAGGATATGAAGGGCAGAGCAATAGCGATTATCCTAGCTGACAGCCGCTGGGGCAGGACGTCCTCCCGCCCATCTCGGGGAGTCAAAGCAGCGTTACTGAACCCCTGTGTCATCACGGGGCATCTCCCTCTCGCTGCACGTGCATTCTTATCAGCGCTGGGCGCTGCCCGCTTCCCCGCCTGCAGCCACCTTGCAGCACGAGCCTTTCCCTTGCGGGCCCAAGGCCAGAGCACTTGGACCAACCCTCAACCACTTGCATTTTTCTCTTCCCACCGTTCATGTTTCTAAGTGGCTCCAACATTGAACCGCCAGCCCCCAGCCCCGTGACATCCAGGCAGCAGGACTGAAACAAGGGGGTTGAGCCCCGCAGTGCCTGGGAAGGCGTGGGTAAGCGACCAAAGGCGGCTCAGCACGGCCCAGCCCTGTCTACTTGGAACCCATCTTCTGGGAAGGAGGAACTGGGAGTTGGGACCTGCCAGAGACACTGAGGCAGGCGGGTTCATGTAGTGCAAGAATGAGGCCACTAAAGGGAAGGAGGCATAAGGCAGCCAGTGCCTTAACGACATGGCCACGCGCCCCATGGGTGCACCTTTCTGGCAGGGGGCCTGCTAAGTCCCCGGTACGGTCTGGGCTCTGCGCCGTCCTGCCCTACAGCTCTGTTCACAGCTGGGGACATTTCTCTCTGGTGGCTTCCCCTCGCACTACCACCACCAACCCGGCCAAGCCCCTCCGCTCTGGGTGTTAGCAGCAGCTGGAGAAACAAGGTTCCAGAGCAGGGAAAGCAACCGGTGCTTGCCCCCTCCAGAGAGGGGAACAGGAGACTTCGACCCCTTGACGAATGCCGGGGGCAGCAGGCACCACACAGGCACTTTGTCCAGGCACTTACGGGACAAGCCCCACCGGGCCAATGAAAAGCTCCATACCCACCACGGAGGTGTTTTGTCCCCCTGCCCCCACTTTAAGCAGTTCAGCTGCTGCCTCAGGCTTTTAGGTGCTACCAAAGAGCACAGAATCACAGCCCACTAGAAAAGGAAGGGCCCTTGAGAGACAGTGAGTGTGGGCCCCTGGCCTCACAGCAGGGCCCAGCACCATCACAGCAGTTCCTAACCTTTTCCAGGTAGGGGCCCCTTTTGACAATTCAGGAAGACTTAGTGACCCAAGGCAATTCAAAAACAGGGGGCGGGCAGCCACACCTGGGGACCCTTTTGAAATGTAATGGTGACCCATATTTGGATCCCGACCTGTAGGTTGGGAAACCCTGATCTAGACCAGCCCTGACAGGTGTGTGTCTGATCTGCCCTTCAACATCTCCACGCACAGAGACTCCAGACCCCACCCAGGCAATGGAGTCCAGTGTTTCCCCACCCTGAGCATTAGGATGTTCCTGTTCCAGCACCTGCTCCCCATGCCTTGGGCCACAGGGCTCCGGGGCCTCTAGTCTCCCTGGCCCAAGCCAGAGGGGTGCAGGTGAAGGGAACGGTGCTGACATTTACACTGACAGGAAACAAGAACACAGTGCCTGAGTTCAGTTGGCTGACAGGTCACTGCACTGCAGCAGGACTCCCCACAAACAAGTGCAGGTCGATATAGTCCCCACAGGATCAGGGCTTGGCCCCATGCTGTTTAATGTTTTAGGGAGCAGGACCTGAGCCCGTGCAGATGGTTCACAGCTGACAGTGGGTGAATTGTGACAAACCGATCCAGTTGGCTCCCTCGGTAAAGCTGGATTTCAATGTGGCCACGTGTCACGTAGCAGCTAGGAACCGAGACCATGGGCAATGCTTGCCCGACTCAGACTGTGCGGAGAAGCGCTGACCCTCTGGGGAGCCAGCCTGGTTAACCAGGGAACAGGGGATCTTCGTGCAATATTATGGCCAAAATGAGGCTTGGGCGCAGGCGCAGGAGTGAAGTGATTAGTGCCAGATGCCATGGCACTAATGTGACCACTGCTGCATCCAGTCCTGGGGCCCACAATTCAAGGCCCATGCTGAAGGGCTGAGAAGAGCCACAAGCTGGACAGGTCTGTGAGACTCCCACTAAATGAAACAAGGCCCCTTCGGGGAGGGTGAAGAACCACCCAACAGCAGCAGCAAAGGGAATGCGAGAGCCACTGGCTGGAAGAGGATGCTAGACAGTCAGCTTAGAAATAAGGGGCCCATTGTCAACAGGATTTGAATTAATGCAGGTCAGGGTGGGCCCTCCATCACCGCGGGGTGGTTTTAGGAACACTCCCCCTCCAGCAGGGATTGCTGGAGGGAGGCTCTGGCCTGTGGGGTAGTGGCAGAGTCTTAGATTAGAGGCTGGAAAGGGTCTGATTGCCAGTAGCGGAAGAGTCAGTCCCAACGACCTGGTGCCGCTCAACAGGCAAGCTCTCCAGTGCACGCTCGACTGGAGCGTAACGCCATTTACTTTCCAACAGTGCTGCCCATCTCCACTAGCTCCAGTCACTGACACTGGGGCGGGGGGTGTCAGACTGGTCCTGTCTAGCCTTGGAATCTCTGAATTCCTCAAACAGCCATCACGACCCAAATTTCGGGACCATCTGCCATGGACCAGCTTGGCTGGATGTGCTCAACAGGAATGAGACCCCCTGACCTGCACGGAGGCCGTTGGGTACGACCAGAACAGACAGCTCTGCATTTCTGTTTTACCTTCCATGTTGGCAATGGTCCCTGACAAGAGGAGAATGCCTCATTTATGGTCGGCGTGGCAACACCGACCACTTATGTAACACGCACCCCGTCGAAGGCCCTGAGCATCTGCATTAAAGTTTGTGCACCGTGTTCCCTCCACCCCAAAGGCAATTGAGATCACGAGTGGCTTCGAAACCCCGGTCTATGAATTAGTAACCAGAGTCCTTCCCAGTGGCCCTTGAGAACACACTGCAGCTGAGCAGTGAGGGTGTGGCCAAGGGTTACAAGTGGCTCAAGGGAGAGCTGCGTTCACGTAGCTGGGTAACCACTGTTAGCGTCGATCCCTTGGCAGCGCTTTCCGATCGGGGTGCCACTCGCTCTTGGCCCAGGGAGACGACAGCGAATGACTGCAGGCTGCACAGGACAAGTCGCTTACTGAAGGGGAAGACTCGCTGGGGAGAGGGCCCACGGGCACGGAGAAACTCCCGTTTCGCCATGAGCGTTTTCCAAGCTTGGGATGCTCCTGGGCTGTGCACGCAGGCGCGGACAGCACATCCCAGCGGGCAAACAGCCTCCCAAGAGCCATCAGCAGAGTTTGGGCAACCTAGATGAACTCACTTGCCGAGAGCAGCTCTCCGCGCGAGCTCTGAAGATGAAAGCAGGGAGTGAAGCACGGGGCTCTAAAGTTTCACCCAGGGAGCCAGCAACAAGGCGCAGAAGGCAGGGGAATCAGCCGGGAGGAATTCATTAGAGCGCTCGCCTACGGCAATCCGAGCAGAGCCATGGGGCAGTTTAATCTCCAGCGCTACGGCAGGAAGGGAGCCAGGCCAGGCCTGACCCCGCAATGGCGAAGATTAGTGATCCACCTGCTCAGAGAACTGTCCCAGCCCGGAGAGGCAGCTCAGCAGAGCAGAGCGAGTCTTAGAAAACACTGAGGCTCTTGCCCAAAGACGACACCTGGAAAAACGCCACGCAGCAGAGACCGCCGCAGTGCCCAGAAGTCACCAATAGCCAGTTGTCTTTGGCAACCAGCACGGATCTCTGCCCTCTTCCAAACATCCCTCCACCACTCATCTCCCCAGGAAGTGAGTACTCAAGTCGTATTAAGCCTACGTTATCAAGCCTTTAGCTGTAAAACTGATGTTTCAATAACTACAGACTGATAGAATCCAAGATAGTATGCTGGAGTGTAGGAGCTAAACCTGTTTATAAAAGATCAATAAGTGACAGATGGGCTCCACATTCTCAACGTACCCTTACTATAAATCCACACCTCCTCTGAAGCCCAGGCCAGAGGACACAGAACATATGCAGTCCCCCAGACAAAGGGCACTGCTCTCCTTTCCACCAGTCTTCTACTCACAGCCTCATTTCTAGGCCTAATTTGTGGCCTGAGCCCCAAAGCCCTGGCCTGCCAAGATCCCTACTGGAGCAAGGTCTGGATGTTACTCAGTCAAGCTTCTAGGTTGCAAACTCCTAAATGCCGGCCCAGGGTCATCTTCAGCATCAGAAAAACCCGGTGGCAAATGAATACCTGAAATCCAGCCGTGGCAATGCACCTAACGTGAAGCTAGAGCTGCGTACCTGCGTTCTTAAGCACCTCAACCTCTTTGAAAGCCGAGCCCTTAGTCCCAGGAGACAAGGCCCTTGCTCGTATCTGGAGGGCTGCTCACCAGTCAGTATTTTCTACAGACATTTGGCTGAAATGGATCGTACCCAACAGCCTCCAAGACTTTGGACTTTGGTCTACAGTGCCAAGAAATGCAGTAGGAGGGGGCTAAGATGCCAAAGGCACAAGTCACAAGAGAGTTGAAAGCTCTCCACAGTACCTTATCTGAACCCCACGCATATCTAGTACACGCCGACATTACTGCACCCAGGGAAAAAGGTCTAACGATTCAACGGCTGCAAGTTGAAAGCAGACCAAATCCGAGTGGAAATAAAGACAGTTTTAAGAGTAATTATGCAAGGGGGGTAGTGGATTCCCCCTCACTATCATGTTTGAACACAGATGGGCTATTTCACTAATGGCATGTCTAGAGTGCATTCCTCTTTTGAGAGAGGAATGCAAATGAAGCACGGATGTGAATTTCCCGTGCTTCATTTGAATAATCGCATCCGGGCGCTATTTCGAAATACCCTATTTTGACAAAAGAAAACGCTGTGTAGACATAGTTATTTCAAAAGAACCCTTAAACCTCATTTTATAAGCCACTATCAGCCACTTTGCCCGCAAACACTGATGCCTAAGCTAACTTAGTTCAGTTGTTCAAGTGTCTGGGATGTACGAGAGTTAGACACTGACAACTCTCAACAGCACATTCAGTTACCAATACTGTTACCTTACAGACACCTAACTGCCCTGTAATCCCTATTTATAAACTCACCACAGCTGGGACAGCAGCCAGCTATATGAAGTCCATGAGCAAGATCTCCAAAGCTTCAGCATGTGAGGTCTTGAGTAAATATTAACATTCGCCTGAAACGGCTCATGTTGACCAAGTGTTATTTATGGATAGAAGGTTTCATGTCAACTCGCCTAGTAAGTGGCTGTTTCCAGAGTTTAATGCTTAGGTTTGGGGGAGGGTTAAAGGTAATGCAGTAAACGCTACCTGTATTCATACCCCCGAACAACGTCAAGGTATCCTCTGGGCGTACAAATGTGTATCCATCCAACCCAGAGCTCATCTCCTACGTGGCTCTAGGAGAATACCACACAATCCCAGATCAGTGGGATAATTAAAAGCCTCCAGTCTGCAGTGTTCAGACAGCACCTCTAATGTTCGCCTATTGCGTATTAGGGGAACGCACAGATGGGCAATGCTCTTATACCACCAGTGCAACTGCCAAGAAAGAGCGCGACCCCAAATGGCTCGCAAAGTTTATTTGGCAACACAAAAACATCCGGATAGCAAGCAGCCAGAGCTAGCGGGCCAATGAACCGACAGAGTGGGCAGAAGAGCCACGCTTGCCTACAGACCCTGGAAGTTTCAGTCCTTAGATGTGCAAAGGTACAGTGACAGCTGTTGTGGGTGCCTTTCAGCATCTCCCTAGGGATTTCCATTGTGGGCCTCAGAAGTGCAACTGACAGCAGATGATCTATTGAGGGAAAGACGGAGAAGTGAAACGTGTTACCACGACAGGAGAAACGCACCCGCTGGTGTAACGGAGGCAGCGTGCGATGGAAAACTCCTGCTCGTCATGTGTGTATGGATTAGAGTAGCAGCCATCCCAGGCCTCCTTAATGAGCATAAGGGATGGTTTTAAGAACTGATGCAGAACACAGGGGTGGCACCACATGAATGCTGAACACTGCTACTGCATGTGACTAGTAGGCTGAGAGGCAGCTGTCCAGCTCCCTCCCTGTGCCGCTCAAAGGATGTCTAGACTACATAGTTTTTTCTCGAAAAAAAACTGCCTTTGAAAAAACTTCACCTGCATCCACATTGCAATCGTGATCTTTCGCAATTAAATCAGAAGAATGCAGTGGGTTTTTCAACACTGGTAAACCTCAAGTTACAAGGAAGAATGCCTCTCTCGAAAGAGCTCTTTCAAAGAAAGACATGTGAATGCAGGACAGGGACTTTTCCGAAAGAAGAGGCAATAGAAAACACAGGTGCCCTGGTGGCCATTGTGTGAATAGCAATCAGTTTTCTTTCAAGAAAGCGTCCATGCAGTCTGGACACTCTTTCGAAAAAAGCAGCTCACTTCTCCAATCTGGTTTTGAGGTGTGGATGATCTTTCGAAAGAAGCTTGCAGTCTAGACATACTCAAAGGGAGCCCGCAGAAAGCCAGTTCGCACACCTATCAAATGGACTACCCTACCTATGACTTGACTGATGCTGCTTTTCTCCTCAGCCCAGCCCTCCCTACCTGGGTACACAGCGTGGTGCTGCGTGTCCAGGATTAGGCTGCAAGACCTGTGAGGCAGGGGCTGTTTCTTCTTCCTACCCATCGTGAGTGTGGGGCTGCTTTGCACCGGACAGCCAGAAAGTTCAGATGAGCTAATGGAAGGCATGGAGTCAAAGCTCTAGTTAATTTATCTGGACCTTCCTGATCACCCTGATGCAGACACACCCTTGGGAACGATCAAATCACCCACAGTGAAAACACTCAGGATAACCTGGTCCCTGCTTTCAATCCGCCATCCCGGGACCACTCTTCCTGAAGGAAACACTTGAACCTCCCTGCTGGACCACTCATGGGCCTGTGGGTAGGAATCCCAGCCTTCCCCACCATGCATGGAAGGGATGGGCAGTGCTCAGAACATGGAGACGGCTGCAGATCAGCACTAGCAGCTGCCACATGGCCTGCCCTGGCTGCAGCTCCAGCCCTGGTGAAGGGCAGAAGTGAGAGCCAGGACCACGTGGGTGGCTGCTCAGCTGGCCCAGGGGAGGGGCAGCCACCTACCACACAGCCCCGTCCAGGAGCAGCTCAGCAAGCACTGCACAGCTCTGCTGAGGAGGTGGGCAGGATCGGAAGTCTTGGTGCGCACCTTCGAGGGAGCTCTGCTCTGGACTAGTATTCAGTGCCCACGCAATTCTCACAGCAGCCTTGCAGAAAGCCAAATGTGGACTAGCTTCAGCACAGTGGATTCGTCGTCCTCTCCC